>JAVDOI010000002.1:7278119-7833119 GCA_032191485.1 Leptoclinus maculatus
AGTTACTCAAGATGAAGTTAGGATTGAAAAAAAGACTAACACCACCTGTTTGATCTTATCTTTATTCAAACACTATAAATAACCATCGACTAAACATCATGGGGGGGCTGTTCTATCAGAAGCTCTGACTCTAAAGCCAACTTAAGATGAAAAAATACTGTGATAGCTGAAATCCAAATGGAGGATTCCCAACAAGGCCACACACCGCTTCCCCTCCCGGCCTGTTTGCCAAGTGTTGTCTTTAGATTACAAACAAGGCAACGAGATCTCCAGCCTATTCTGATGTCTTATTTTTATCCCTCCTTCAGTGTTTTTTTTCCTCTATTGCCAAAAGGATTAGGAACTTATCTTTAAATACCGCTCGAGTGTCAGCCCTGCACGTCATCCTGCTCTCCCGAAGTGAATGACTTCCAGCCCCAGCGTTTGGGAGCCCACTGATCCGCCTCCGTCAGGCCACAGAGGAGATGTTTGTCCTTTTTTTTGTCTCAACCACAGCAGTTGATGTGGCAGAAACGCCAGCAGCAGTATAGAGGCGAGAGAAAGGGTTAAGACGTGGGTGGTGTGTTAAGCATTCAAATCGACCGGAGCTATTGGGCTGTTTAGTTTTATGAGGTGCCAGACCTTTGGCGCTCCATTCAGACTGCTTTACACTGAGGTCACCGCAAACAGATTAAAGATCGCACCAGTGTGTGACCTATAGGCTCGCCATCGTTACGCCACTGCGCGAATGATTTATGGCGTTAAAAAGCGTGACATCATGTATTACATCGGCTGACTGTTGGCCTTCCCTAACCCTGTAAGTGGTAACATGCACGCTATCTGCGCAAGCAAATTAGGGTCTGCCGGTGCATCAGTTGCTTGTTAATTACAAATTGCCCAACAGAAGAAGGCAGGGAACACTTATCGACTGAGGTGAGATTACCAAGTAGCCCTCTTGAGTCTGAACCCGTTCATTACATGGAATCCTCTTTCTGCGTAAACAATCGTTTACAGCTAAGAACCGTAAACAGAGAATTTAGACAGTTTGCAATCACGCTCTGTAAGGGTTCAGCATTTTGCAATGCAGCAGATGTATAGTCTTGTTAACAAGGCAAATTTCCTAAGAAAGGTCGATGGCTTTTTTTTTTTCATTCTCACGAAATGTTGCTCTGTCTGCTGTACGCTACCGTCAGCAGGTGATCTCATAACGAGGGAAACCTGGGAGAGGAGGCAACCAAAGGGACTGAAGAACATTTCACCAGTGAGAGCTGTGTCACCTCAAAACATCGCCTAACTAACAGGGACACACACACGGCTCATCTGTCAGACGTTCGCTGGTGCCGGATGATGGCATGCCTCCTCAATCATACCTCCTCCAGGCTCTAAGTGAAGGGTGGAAACAGGTCATTGTGTTCCTTCACGCAGAAAGGAACAGTCTGGGATGTTATCAGAGTATGAGATCTTAACATAACTGCACGGGCCTCCAAGCGGACTCATAAAGGACCGGCAGCTCATTTAACAGCACAGTGTCACAAAGTCAAGGGGAAAAGAACACTTACATAATGAGAGCCCCACCCCCTTTCTCTCTCTTTACACCCCCAATGGCGACAAGAACGAGAGGAAAGAAAGGGCATCTTTGAAAATGTGGACAAAAGACTGTCTGTCTCTCCCACACGTTTACCTAAGGGAGTCGTAAGAGAGCTTAATAGCGTACAGTTACCCTGGTCTCGTCTTTATCACCGAGAGCTTATGAACGTCTCTGCACTTCACAATCATAAATACAAATTCAGCCAAACATTTTCACACACCCCTGTGCCCTAGTTAAAGCCATCGAAGTCCCCCTTTCGCATCAATCAGATCCGTACCTTGGACCGGACACGGGGAGAGCTGCGTCCTCTGGCCGAGTCATGACAAGACCTATTTGTTCCAGTGGCTCGGAGTGTTTGCGTTCCCCAGGTCACGGCTGAACTTCTCATATTTATGTTAGCCTAACTGCCGGCTGGCAGGCTAATTCGCTGGTATGTGTTTTCATTAGGTCTCTGGAGCCGGGTAGAGCTCCCTCGCTAACATGGCTCGTCTGAACTCTGACCCCGTGCTTTTAATGGGAAGGCTGGCAGAGAAAGAGGGGTCAAGGCCTCGAAGTGGGCTCGCTTAGACTTAAGGTAACAATTTGAGGAGGCGAAACAGGTTATGTAACCTTGTCGCTGGACGCTAATGACCCCGTAGGGCCTGAGGAATGCCCCCTCTCAATAGGTCTCTTTTACATCAGTTGCTGTTCGTGGCAACAAAATTAGCTTTGGTATGGTAAGATTGGACAAATCCTGCTCTGTGTGCTAGATAACAGCTATGTAGGGCATGTGACAAACTACTAGCAATGTGATCAGCATGAGCCAGAAAAGCAGTACAGAGGGACCTGACATCCCTTCTTGTTCTTCACTCCTTCCCTTCCCTCGAGGCAGCACAAGCACTCATGTCCTCGTTTAGAAACATGAAGAATACAGGCTGGTATGTGTCTCACCCTTCTTCAGGGAAATGATGCGGCCATGTGACACGGTGCTGAAACATTAAGTCAACCCTCTGTAAAGCTTTGAAAACAACCGATCTTCAGGTTTCAGGCAGTTGGTCAGGCAAACCAAGCAATTGGAAGTAATCTCATTGTGTTTAATGTAAATCATAATCAGCAATGAAAACAGTTGAGAGTTGTAGCTCTAGATGGCAATGACTGATGTCCAGCGTGAGTCTTTGCCTACTGCCACGGGGTACAACAATGCTTTTAAAGGAGGCAAAGGTCTCACGCTGTCTCATATGGTCTCCTTTACGCCAGTTGCAAACTGAGGCAGAAACCCACAGCTTCCACCAGCAGTTCCTTTACCATCTCTGTGAGTGTGTGTGTGTGTGTGTGTGTGTGTGTGTGTGTGTGTGTGTGTGTGTGTGTGTGGCGCTCTGTTTGCTCAGGGTCAGCCCGGGCCTCCTCTTTCTAACAGCTTCACAGTTTCACAGTTACAGCATCAGCAAGCCTCTGGAGCTTAGGTGACACATTTCTCATGGAGTCCAGGTCACCACCAACTCCGCGGGCCATAAATACCAATCCCTATCCCTCACTGGTTTGTCTTTATGTTCTCTGCCCTGGCTCTGGAGTGACTTGTGATGGGGAGTTTTCTATTTCGGATTTGAATAAAATATGAAATGTAATAAAACAATAAGAAAAAAACCCTGAGTCACCTGTACATGGTAATTCCCGTAATCTCCCTTCCAAACCGTCCATGTGCCACGCATGCTGATGAGCTAGCTGTCTAATGAGATGTTTTGAATTCTTCTCCTCGGGTTCAATGGGCTGATAAACAATTCTCCTACAAGGTTTGGCAGAAAGCTCTCATACCCCAAGGGCAGCTTCCCATTCCTTCACACTGAGCGGGACTGAGTGTGAGAAAAATCCTCACCTGAAGCTCAGCCAAGCCCAGATACAGGTGGCACGAAAACACATGACAACGATGACAAACACGCCTGAAATGTGTGTGCTGATGTGTTTGTTTCTTTTAGGAGTACGTTTGGGCGGTCAGTGGGTACAACATGGGATTAGGTGTAAAGACAGAAAAGGGATTAATCAAGTACAGTCAATGAGTTAAGTTGCCATAAGTCTTATTAATAAGACCTTGCAATAAAGTTTGAACTATTTGCCTGCGTTATTAAGTTAAATAACTTTATGGCTCACAAATCTAAAGTGACACATCATAACTATTATACTGCTGTAAATTATAAGGGGGTAAAGTAGTTTGACCTCCTTCACATTCTTATGATTAATATGTGTGTGTGTCATGTTTAATAAGTACCATCGTTGTATTACTTCAGGTAAACATGAGAACTATTCAACTGAAACTAATGATTTAACATCAACAAAGTATTTGTTTATGTTTGTGTACCTGCACCGATTCGCTCCTGTCAATTGAACGCACCACTTGCCAGCTGACTTGCACCGCCTCTTGAGCGCGTTCATTGGCTTTCCACTGCGGAGCGTCGGGGAGGGGGGGGGGGGGGGGGCGGCCCGACGAGGAGTTTATTGTCAGGAATGTGTAGTAGCACTCAAACTAATTTACCGCACCGACTGTGCCGCACTCCCCGCAGAGCATCATCCTCTTGTTTTTCGGTGGAACGCACGTATACTGGATTATCTCCCGGTGGTTTGACACCGCTGCTGTCGGCTCTATAAGCGACGTTTTTTTGTATCATGCAACTGTTTGCTTGAGAAAACCGTCTTTGTTGTGTGTTATATTTGGTTGGAGAAAAAAAAAGAACGTTTCAATTCAAGCGCGACTTCAATGCCAGACTCAGCGAAGATGAGCAAGAACGGAATGGTGACAAAGATCCACACGAGGATAAGAGCGGACCCGTTCACGGCCAATTACGAGCTGGTGGGCAGAGAACTGGGCAGGTGAGCGTGTTTGTTGTTCCCAGCGGTCATTGACCAAACGCTGATCCGCGTGCTGACTTTGCTCGTGCTGCTGCGCCTGCTGGACATTTACTACACTATCTTGATGCGCTTATGTAAAGCTGGTAATCATATTAGATTTGCTCTAGGGTTAATGGGAAGCGTGCTAATTGGACATTTCCAATCCCGCATTCCATCCCGGGTAAAAGCGCAGAAGGTGACGCGCTTTGGCACGCGTAATGCGTCCTGTGTGGACTTTTTTGTAAAGATTTTGGACTTTGTGATGGTTTAAATTTAAATAAAAAGGGGGGCAGAATGAGATAAGTGTAGATGCCGGAGCCCAAAAGAGTCCTGTTAAATGAGGAGGGATTTGAACACACTGTTCGGACATGTCTGACATCCAAAAGGTGAAACTCCTCTCCTGCGCTATTGTTTCTGTCGATGCTCACTTGTGTAGTGTAGAGGTTTCTACTGTAAGTGGTGGTGAAAATGTAAACTTCCTCAAATGCCATGAGCTGAACTTCAGAATCAGTTTGGAGTCATATCACAGTAGCGGTCACAAGGGGCAAGACGTACAGTAAGTACACCAAGGTCCGTGAAGGAACGGTATCTGAAAACACACAAGACCCGTTGTATGTCTTTCTAGTGTAAATCAGAACCTGTGTGTGTGGTATAGACCTGCTCTCCTGTCTCATACCTGCTTTCCCCAACATGAAATATACCATTTTCCTCCTGTCTCTCTTCAGCCAAATGCATGTTGTGAGTCACCCACTGATGTGTGGATCCCAGTAACAGAAGTGCACATTCCAGCCGTGTTTAAGCGGGGATTCCCCAATGTGCCAGACACTAAATGACTTTCCTCAAAAAGCTTTCTGAATTCTTGGGTTTGTGCCAATTCTGCATCTGTCTTTATAACTCCAATTTTCACTGTAAGTTTGCTGAGTTTGTGAGCGGTGGGACAGCCTAAATAAAGAGTCGGTTGGTAGTAGCCAGTTTTCCTTGTCAGACACCCTGGGACATCCTGGGACAGCAGCCAGGACCTATGGGGGGGGGGGGGGGGGGTTTGGCTTGAGGCTGCAGCCTCTAAACGCCCCCTCTTCCTCCTCTCACCCCTTCATCCTCTTCATGAGTCCGACCCAACAACATCCTGGGATCAGGTCTCATAATCGCATTAAGTGCAGGAATGTATGCCGGCAGATCAGTCTGTACATTAGGAGGGGTGTTGACCATATTACAGCAGCTTTTAGGTGACAGAGTTGAATTCTTCCTTTAACAATAGGACTCATTGGTCTGCATTTCTTAAACCTTTTCATCACTAAGCTTCGCATTGTGACTTGTGGTCCCCTGCAGAACTGTGCGCAAAATACGCTGTGGCCATCAGTAAAGCAGAAAGAGGAAGTAATGCTTTGTGTCAGTCCGTCTGTGAAACAGGAAAACGAGAGCTGTGAGGGCTGTCATTTCTCATCGCGCTTCAGACATGAGTCAGTGGCCCGCTGAGGGAGGCAAAACGCAGACTCCACAGGAAACCAACTTCTCAATCGAATTATCACCATCTCCAGTGGTGGCGAGGAGTTAGCTTAATGTGTCGCAGTAAAGTTGATGATTGATGACAGACAGAATTTACAGAGCTGCAAATGAGCTGATCTCCTGTGGAGTCGGACCGGATGTTTGAGAAAGAGGTTTTCTACTGTAACACAGCTAACTGTGGGATTTAATGCAAAAAAAAAAAAAAAAAGAATCTCAATGTGTAGAATACAACATTAAAGCACTGTGATGTGATGTATAACCGGGAGAGTCCGTGCATCTGCCCTAGTGACATGGCAGAGTGTGAACGCAGCCGGCTGGGAGATGGCCGCGTTCCGTAACCTCTGACCTGTCGTCGGCCTTTATAAAAGGCCTCCTGTTGCTCCTTTTCACTCCATATGTAGTTCCCAGCCCACAGAGAGCTGCTCTGAACTTGGCTAATTAAGGATGAAAAGCCTCTGACGAGGTTTGCCTTTTCACTTTGAACAATGAGGCGTCACCATTCTGCGAGACTGTGGTGGTGGGGGGGGGGGGGGGGGGGAAGAGAAGGAACAGGCCTTGCAGCAGCTCGGGGGGGCCGTAGCCAAAACAGAACCAGGCTCTGGCCAGAACAGTTGCTGTTTTTGGTCGGCGGCAGCAGCACAGTGGGCTTGGAGTAACGCTGTGTGGGAAAAAGTGACCGGCACCATGCTGACCGGGCCACTTCATTTAGATTCAGTTCACAGTCATCTTTTCCTCAGCCCCCGGCAGCGTATTTGTATCGTGCAGCCCCGTTGAAACATTGAGATGTCAGTTGGACACATAGACGCTGAGGTTACACGGTGTTCATTTTAGCCTGCTGCCGAGGCTCCAACCCGACTGTAGCAGCGGTGACCCCCTGCCTGGCCTGCCCAGCAGCGGTCTGGTGGGTGGTCCCGGTCTCGGGGCTGCTTGTATCAGCCGACTGGTCGGCTTTTGTGCGATTGTCAAAGGAGAAGCAGGCTCTGGCCGAGGGTCCGGGCAGGAGGTGTCAACACGGTCCCATTTGTCCCTGCTGCTGTCAGCTGTGAAAGAAAGGGAAGTGGACAAGGCCTCATTATCGGCCTGGGAGGGGACGGCTGCCGATTGTGGTCGGCTTGACACGGCGAGGCAATTCTGCACACATCGGACATCCTGCCCACACCCACGGCTGACCCCTTTACACCTCGGATGAATCCATCAATGTATATGCAGAAAAGAAAAGAAAAAGATTGGTAGTGATGACGTTAAAGTGGATCCAGCAACCGAGCTGTTTTATCTCTTTGCTTTTGCATGACCTTAGCCTTATCATGTCCCGGCCTGCTAGTCGGCAGCCTTATCTGCCTCCTGTCAGACCCTCCCGAAGGCTAGAAGAAGATGAGGAGAAACTTTGAAATCTCTAATGAGCGTCTAATGACTCATTCACAGCTGAGCATATCATTGCTCCGCACAAATTAAAATGATGCCAGTGAACCTTCTTATCTGTGAACTGTTCTTTAACCTCGCCTACAGTGTTGCACTCGTGGCCGACTTGCGGGCTTTTCCTCATGCCTTGCACTGTAATCTAGGTTTTGCCTGATGGCAGTTTAACTGTCATGAGTATGTCCAGTAATTTTAGCCTTTCATACGCTGCAGTTTCAGTGACCTAAATTTATTCCAGCGGTCCCGTTGGCTACTTTTGGGGGGGGAAAAGAGCAGAATCTCTAAACCAAATATATTTGAAAAAGCCAGTAATGTGGTTGTGATTATTCTGTCTCATTCTGCCTCTCGACTCACTCTCTCACTCTCTCCCCTCTTTTTCTCCCAGGGGAAAGTTTGCGGTGGTGAAAAAGTGCATTGAGAAGGCGACGGGGAAGCAGTGCGCTGCAAAGTTCCTGCGAAAGCGAAGGAAGGGCGAGGACTGCCGCATGGACATCTTAAACGAGATCGCCGTGCTGGAGTCGGCCAAGGCAAACCCCTATGTGGTGGCGCTGCACGAGGTCTACGAAACCAACAACGAAATCATCCTCGTCCTGGAGTGGTAAGACGACACTGGACGTTACATAAACAACACAAAAGTTCACTAAAATGGCCTTTTTAAGCTTTCCTCTGTGTTTGAGCCATGCCAGGTAAAATAGGGGATAGAATCATCCAAATCATTTGAATGATCACTCACTAAACTTTCCACGAGTGGATTTTTTTCCCCCATACAACATGCCTGAGCGAACAAACCTGAACAAACTGTCTTTTAGAAAAGTCCCCAAACACATTTACTCATTTCTACTTAACAGGCATCAACACAACTTCACTTCACAATGCAACATCCTGTGTGTTGCGTGACGAGAATGTCACCGCGTTGGTGTTTTCATGTGAATTGTCAGCTTTTATCTCAATCTGTCTGCTCTGTGAAAAAAAAAAAAAACCTCTCTCGCTTTGAGTTATGTGCTGGTTGCTGAGAGCACAGCTGCAAGTCACTCAAGTCTTTCTCACCTCACCTCAAAGAAAAAAAAAAAACAACCCACACACGCACGTGTGTGAAATGCATAGCGCTCGCACTATTGTGACATGACTTCAGCCTTCAATGGAAATTCTCTCTCTCTCTCTCTCTCTCTCTCTCTCTCTCTCTCTCTCTCTCTGTCTCTGTCTCTGTCTCTGTCTCTCTCTCTCTGTGGTTAGCTGCTTGTCTCGTCGTAGCCTCGGCACCTCGGTTTCTTGTTATGCGAAATGTCAGGAACTGTCACTTTAAATACCGACGTGGCAGAACTGCACCGAGCTCACTGTGTGGAAAAATAGCGATGTGTCGAGCTACAAATGAGTCAGTTTACAGCCCTCTGTGAGAACTTACTGCTCAGTGCTCCAGACTCAACACACCAGGTGAAGTTCAGTGATTGTTCAGTGATCCGGCAAGGTCACCCCGGCTGTCTGGCCCTGGTCTGTTGCGGTCGGGTGTTAACTGACACGATGCATATCCAGTACGTGTTCTCTGACCGCTCTAATGACGGCCTCTAATTAGGATTTCGGAGAAGACACTTAGCATCTTAATTACCTCGCTCGCCTCATTACAGGGAGATAACGCGGGGCAATTACGCTTCAGCCACGTCCCCCTGACCCTGTTCCTGAACTGCTCGCTGCTCAGGCAGGAAGCCCTCCCCTGCCCAGTCCTCAGTAGTCATCCCAATCCCAGACATGGAATGCCTCCTCAGAACAAAGGTCTCTCTGTGGGGGGGGGGGGGGGGGGGGGATGTGTTTGACCTCTGACTGAAGTGTGAAAGGGGAAGTCGCACCACAGTTCACCCCCTGCATGCCTGCAGAGAAAACATAGCAGGAGGTCAGTGGGCAACAGTTCCTCTTTGGCCTCCAAGTGGAGCTGCTCTCTTTGCGCCTCAGATCAAGCAGCTCGCACATGCACAATATTTTTATAACTTAAAGAGCTCCGTTTTCAAATGCCAGCTCGTGCTTTTTTTTTCAGTTTTTCCCTCTATCGCACTGTACGTTTGTCCTAAAAGCTCCAGTGAAACCTCGCAGCGAGACCAATCGGCCGCCGCAAAGCTGCAGCTTCAAACTGTCTGACCTCAGCATGAGTTTCAAGAATTGCAAACCATTTTCTATTTCCTGTGGGTTTAAATGCAAGCAGCAAGCAAGGCTCCCAAAAGTAGCACACACCACCACTCGGGTATAAAGTGTTATGCACACACGCGGGCATACACACACACACACGCGCGCATACACACACACGCGCTCTTCTTGTAGCCGCAACCACATCCACGGTAATGTCAGAGAAATGGATGCTAGAAGCTGAATTCTAATCATCTTGGAGAGCTCCAGCGTGCGTCAGTACCAGAGAAACCCCCAGCATAATGACTAGTTAGAGAAATGGTCACTTTGATGAAAAATGTAGGTGCATCACGATTTTTTTTTGATTTTTTTTTTGTGCGTTTCTGGAGAATTAATCACTGTGACCCTAATCCAGGAAGCAGTCTTTCGTTTCCTGCGCTAAAGGAAAGTGTACAGTAAAAAAGTCAGCCAAGAAGGGTTTTGACCAAACAACCTCTCCTTCAGAGCGAAAAAGGAGGTTGACTTGGTTTACTGCTGATATGGAGAAATGCTTAATATGTTCCCAAGCTCGTGCCTCCGAATGGTTGTTTAGCTCCTCCGTGTCCTCGCTAATGTTGGCAGCAGCAGGTTTTGTCTCGCAACTCGGTGCCTCCCTGCACACTGTAGTAGTGTGTACATTATTAACTCTCTTAGAAGGAAGGGGAGCGCGGAGACAGTATTCAGACTTCAGGGGAAGTATCAGATCATTCCTAAGTGCTTGGCCAGAATGTGTGCAGACTGTTGAATTTAAACAAGATGGCCTTTATCAAGATTTTAAACCCTCTCGAGCGCTCTGTTGACAGCTTAACGAAGCTATTAAAACACGTTGTCAAGCAATTAATTGTTCAGACAGGTACGGAAATAGTTCAATGTCCGTGTTAAGTTGACACATTCAATATAACACCGAGAGGCAGGATTGTTTTTTTCTATTGCAGTTTTTTCAACTTGCTCGCTTCCTCTCCTGAATGAAAACACTATAGGCTTGCTTGCATTTCATTTACACATGCAGATCAATGCAGTTTCACTGTCTGTCTCCACTGCTCTCATGTTAGCAACAAGCGGGGTAGGTGGCAGGTCAAGGAATGTGTGCTGGGAGCAAAAAAATAAATAAAAGGAAGATTATATGGACCAATGACGGATATCCTCGAAATCCCCCCAAAACATGGTTGCTATTTTCACAGCTGAGGATAGTAGTAGAAGGAGTGGGGGGGGGGGGGGGGGCTGGTTATGTAACAGTCGTGCCCAGGGCCTGGTCACGAAAATGTCCTCTGAAGATAAAAAGCATGTGTGCCATCTAAATCCCCCACACATGGTCCTAGTTTTTGTGGGCAAACTGTCGGCTTCAGGCATTGATCTGACTGATGGAGCATCCAACGTAAATCCACCATGTCTCCGCTTTACTTAACTTTGTTACACAAGCGTAGCAAGACCAGGCAGGACTCTGACTATTCCTTCCACAAAAATGTGAGAAGTTGTCATTGAGTTGTCTAACTACTAAATTCCACACAAAAAACCCCCGGCTAATCCCTGACATTTAATTTGTTTTGAACAAACAAGCGAAAAACTATGCAGGCTGAGGCGCACACAGTATCTAGTTACCAACCTGACACAACCCCTCTGCCACCCTCTGTGGCTAATTTATAGCTTAAGATTCCTTTCTACTTTTAAGAAAATGTTTTGATCAGTTATTCAGAGTTTGCTTCTGTTGATTTAGTTTACCCGCAGTATATCAGGCTGTATAGCCGTATCTGCATCAGCTGTAAGCTGATATGACCTTTCTTATCTCCAGTATCTTATCTCCCATTGCTAATGGGAAGGCACATGTGGGAATTCTAAAATTATATTGATTCACGTTGGACTCGCATGCTATGCGTGGATGTGGATGGACTTTGTTCCTCCAAGTCAAAGTACACTCGTGAGGAGACGGGGTGTTGTGTAATTTTAAAGACACTGGAAATTACTTATGGTTTCTGAGACTGTTCAAATGGGACGAGTAGGAATTTATTATAACAAGTTAAACAGAATAATCAAAAATGAAAGTAAGCCAAACTGAACTCCACTGGGTGGCTGCGCAGCTCCTTTTTCTTCTCATCCTCTCCGTGTTTTGTTTTCTCAGTTTTCCTTCCTGTGCTTTCCTTCCAGCGCCGCCGGTGGCGAAATCTTCAACCAGTGTGTTGGCGATAACGACGAGGCCTTCACGGAGACAGATGTGATCCGGCTGGCCAAGCAGATCCTGACGGGAGTGGCCTTCCTGCATCGGAACAATGTGGTGCATCTGGATCTGAAAGTGAGCACACTGAAAGATTATATGACAATATAGGGCGGTCTATTCCCCCGAGTGGCAGCCTAAAGGAGATACGAGTTCTGTTATGCAACCTCGACTCATTCACTGTGTCACGACCCCGTTCCCCACGAGGAATCAGTCGGTAAAGGAACCTCACTGAGCCGTCGTGTTTTCTTTAACGGCCTCCCCTGGGGGGTAACAAGGCAGTCATCGTTGAGGTTTTCTTTCTACATCGCATCTCGCAAATTAACCAAGCATCTGGTTTCTCAATACGTGTTATATGAGAGTAGGATGAGCTCAAAAGGAGCAGCTAGACGCTGACTGACGAACCCCAAAGACCCCAAATCCTCTTGGAACCAGTTACCTCAACTGCTTTGACTCATTCACGCCGCCATGTGATTACTGACCTCAGACGTCACTATGTACCATACCTCTGTCTGATTAGTGTGTGCGTCCTCCTCTCCAGCCCCAGAACATCTTGCTGACCAGTGCCCGACCTCTGGGGGACATTCGCATTGTGGACTTTGGCTTGTCCAGACGCATGGACAACCTCACAGAGGTCAGGGAGATCCTGGGTACCCCCGAGTATGTTGGTGAGTCCTGATTTAAGGCCTTAAATACCCAGAATCACCTGTGTCTTTTCAATGTGAGGGCCATTTGTCAAGACTAACTGGGGCCATGTGTTTCTCTTGCAGCACCAGAGATCCTGAACTATGAACCCATTAGCACTGCAACAGACATGTGGTAAGTGTGCTACAGTAGTTAACGGGACTATTTCCACTCATTTAGACCACTTTAGTCAGTTTTGCATCTGAGAATAAAAGACTTATTAAAGAAGTTGACATCACCTCCCTAATGTGCAACAGTCTAGACCTTTGACCACAAGACCATCTTTGCTTCATTCTACATCGCAGTTAATTCATGACTGACCGCAGCGCAGTGGAAGACAGACAAATGTGTCCCAAAACAGATTCCGTAACCATCACCGTGACAAACTGCCTCGTAACTTCCTTCCCTTTCTTCCTCCCCATCTGCTAGGAGTATCGGGGTTCTGACCTATGTCATGCTGACGGGCGAGTCGCCCTTCCTGGGCGACAACAAGCAGGTGACATTCCTCAACATCTCCCAAGTCAACGTCGACTACTCGCAGGACACGTTCGAGGGGATCTCCTCCCCGGCTGTTGACTTCATCAATACCTTGTTGGTTAAAAACCCCAGGTGAGCCAGTTTACTGTAAAGACGAAGATATCATCAGGAGTTCTGATTATGGTTCAAATGAAAAAAAGTTTCCTTCAGCGTCACTTTGATTGATTTAATCACCAAGGATGTGAGTCAGGTTTACACTGGCACGGAAGTGCATCCGCATGCGTCACAATGAGTGTATGTGGTAACAAGATGTACGTCACTTCGACGGAAGTTTGCTTCCTTTGGCTGTAAACTCACCTAATTTTAAAGAAAAAGAAGGCCGCTGTCGTTGTGTTTTGACATTACACTGATGTGTCAGTTTTGTGTGTCAACATGTTAACGAAAGAATAGTTAAACTGAGGTGATTTTCAAGGGAAGCTTTGTAACCGTACTTCTGATTAACTTAGCTCTAACCCTAATTCTGATTGAGGGCTCCGAGACTGAGCCCGTACATTGTCGCCACAAAGTTGATGAAAAGTAGCAGCGGCCTCTGTCTCACATCCAGAGCCATAATCTCCAGTCAGTATCGTTTAATTGCAGTAAATTACTGGCGGCGTTGGAAAAAGTGGAAGATTCCTCAGTGTTGGAGTAATCGGTGGGAGATGGAGGGGGAAAAAACTTGAGAGCAAAAAAAAGTGCTTTTCTTTTGTGGTTTTCCGAGCCAGATTGAGTGAATCGGAAGATCCAGGCAATCCGTCGGTTATGTAAACTCTCCGGGAAATTCCAACTCATCCGCAGTGTTATTGTGTTTGTGTGTACAGGAAGAGAGCCACGGCAGAAGAATGCCTCAACCACCCCTGGCTGAACTCGCACCTCCACGCCAGGTCGGGCTCCTCTGTGGACGAGCCGGAGACGAGCCAGTCGGAGTCGGAGCCCGAGAGCCCGGCTCCCTCCCCCGAGCTGGACCCGATCGGGTCGTACCTGGCGTGCCCGGGCCAGGGTGGGCTGAAGACGGGCCGCGACGCCTTCTCCTTCAGCGAGCCACTCTTTCCCCCGCGGCCTGAGATAACGCAGGAGCTGATCTGCTGAACGGCTTCTTGGCAGGTGGAGAGAGACTGAGCGAAGTCGAACTTCGCGGAGCAGACGCTGAAAACCAGTGAGCCCCGCAGCTTCTTGGTATTGATCTGACTCAGGGCCACGCTATACGGATGCTGTACGCCTGCTGCTTCTACTGCTGTGATGTCTGTTGAGGCTCTGTGTGTGTAGTCTAATACCTCTGCATGTGTTTGAATAATCCTCGCTTCTCCGTGCTGATTTATGATTGTACGGAAGGAATGTGAGAGGAATAAAGATGCAGGAGATAAAGGGGGTGGGAGAAGAGACTCAAGGACTTTGTCGCAGGACTGCACTGCTGCCTTTAAAAGTGACGTGCTTTACACTGTGGCTAGTTCACCCCTGCACGCACACTGGTTTCTCTTTTTACCCAATTAGCCTCTTGGAACTGGGTTTCAGCGAGGAGGCAGCCTTGGGAAATGACTTCACTCACTGTGCGCTCTCATCAAAACACGTTATGCTTCGACTGACCCAGACATACCTTCTGTGATGAGTTTTGTTGAAGGATTTAAAGGGTTTTAACACATGGTTGTACTTAACTAAAGAATTAAAGCAAAGGACTGCTCCACTGTTTATTTATGTGTGTTTGTCATGTCACTTCACCCCCTAAAAGACACAAAGCCACATCAATGCCTGCGTTTTGAAATAGTAGCATTCTTTTTTTTTTTTTTTTTTTTTAAGGACAATCTGAAGCACTTTTTATTTTGTTATTGGACATGTTATAGTAGGAAACCAAAGGCTCTTCAAGCACAGTCAACTGTCACACAATGTACTGTACATGTTAACCATTTTACACAATCTACTGTTTTTGTCACATTACCTTTATTCACAAAGTGCCACCTGTTTTTTTCAACCTCACTTCTGTGTTAATATTACAGTTTTGCATTTGTATTGTTTTGTTGGCTATTGCACAAATTGCACAAGTTTTTTTTTTTTTTTTTACTTAACTGCAAGGTTGCCACAGGATTTCAGGCTCTTCAAATATTGTGAAAACATCAGTCTTGGAAAAAGGGGATGGCAGGGGTTGAAATTGTGATTGTGCTCAACTGAAGATTTGTATAATTATGGGATGTTTGCCTTCAAATGCTCGGGAGCAGAGAAATTGGAAGGAATTTCTCAAACAAGTACTGAAATGTATATTGTGAGTTAGTATTAAGATGAATCTGTAAAATAATTGATGTGTTTTCTTTGTTTTTTTTACATATGAATGTTAACATCATTATATCATTTCTTATCTTGTACGTTAACTTTTACTTATTCCTGTTTTCAGGCAGGTTTGCACTTGTCCTTGTGGACGCTATGTCAAAATGAATAAATGTTGATGGCATGCATTACAAAATGTAACAAAGAAAAATACAAGTGCATTTTGTATCAAACTATTATACTTTGTGTGATTTGTTTTTTGATTTATTATTATAGCAACATGACATTTAAAATGAGCAGCATTACTTTATTTTCCAAGCAGTTAACTTGGCTCATTATTTTCTGATTTAATTTAAGGGATCAGTTACATCCAAACTGCAAAAGTGAAAAATTATGATTCTAGATTTGGAAAACGACAAAACAACAAGAACCATGACTTAACAACAGATTTAGTGGGAACGTGCCTCAGTCTTTGAGTGAGGACATTGGGATTAGGCCTGCATGGAGGTAGTCTGAGACAAAGTCAGAGAGATAGGGGTAGGGAGGGAGGGAGAGTCAGAGACAAAGTCAGTCACTCTCAGCTCAATAGTCTCAGCTGAGAGTCTTTGTCTGATCCTGTTAGTACTAGCTGAGACTCTTTGGCTGATCCTGTTAGTACTAGCTGAGACTCTTTGTCTGATCCTGTTAGTACTAGCTGAGACTCTTTGTCTGATCCTGTTAGTACTAGCTGAGACTCTTTGTCTGATCATGTTAGTACTAGCTGAGACTTTGTCTGATCCTGTTAGTAGCTGAGACTCTTTGTCTGATCCTGTTAATACCAGCTGAGAGTCTTTGTCTGATCCTGTTAGTACCAGCTGAGACTCTCTGTCTGATAGTGTTAATACCAGCTGAGACTCTTTGTCTGATCCTGTTAATACCAGCTGAGACTCTCTGTCTGATAGTGTTAATACCAGCTGAGACTCTTTGTCTGATCCTGTTAATACCAGCTGAGACTCTCTGTCTGATCCTGTTAATACCAGCTGAGAGTCTTTGTCTGATCCTGTTAGTACCAGCTGAGACTCTCTGTCTGATAGTGTTAATACCAGCTGAGACTCTTTGTCTGATCCTGTTAATACCAGCTGAGACTCTCTGTCTGATAGTGTTAATACCAGCTGAGACTCTTTGTCTGATCCTGTTAATACCAGCTGAGACTCTCTGTCTGATCCTGTTAATACCAGCTGAGACTCTCTGTCTGATAGTGTTAATACCAGCTGAGACTCTTTGTCTGATCCTGTTAATACCAGCTGAGACTCTCTGTCTGATAGTGTTAATACCAGCTGAGACTCTTTGTCTGATCCTGTTAATACCAGCTGAGAGTCTTTGTCTGATCCTGTTAGTACCAGCTGAGACTCTTTGTCTGATCCTGTTAATACCAGCTGAGAGTCTAACGGCAAGATCTTCTCTATACTGGGATGAGAGGGATTAAGAATTCCTGCTCCGATCATGAGAAAAAGTGTTCCGGCGTTTCTCAAGGCGTTCTCACTCACTAGGGAAATCAATTCCAGCATATTAGAAGGTCTGTGAGCATTCTCATGCAGCAACCGGAGGTTCCTGAAGCTTCTGTTGTCTGTTTGAGCTGGTGGTGGTTCATGGAGCACAGTTTCTGCTGGTGTCACTGGGGTTGAACTGGAACCATGATGAGACCTGATGAGACCAGTCCCTGATGCGTTCAGGGACTGACGTACAGAGATGATGCGTTCAGGGACTGATGTACAGAGATGAATCGTTCAGAGACTGACGTACAGAGATGATGCATTCAGGGACTGATGTACAGAGATGATGCGTTCAGGGACTGATGTACAGAGATGATGCGTTCAGGGACTGATGTACAGAGATGATGCGTTCAGGGACTGACGTGCAGAGATGATGCGTTCAGGGACTGACTTGTGTGTCGTCGACCAGGACTCCCGGTGCTGAGAGGCTACGTAGCGGCGCGGTGAGCGTGAGGAGATGCAGGATGCTCACGTTCTGCTGCCGGACATGAGCGGCCATCTTTCAGAGATCCCGGCAGAGAGGAAACTCGAGCGTAAGTCCTCCAAACAGGAAGTCGTCATCAACAGGAAGTCGTCTTCTCTCTGATGTTTCCTCCTTCCTGTCTTCCTTGCAGGTCTCGTGTTTCCTACTTCGCCGTGTTCGACGGTCACGGAGGAGCTCGAGCCTCCCGATTCACTGCCGAGCATCTCCACCACGTTCTGGCCAAGAAGTTCACCAGCGGTGAGATTTAAAGGGACAGTACACCTTTTAATAATAATAACTTTCTTTATATAGCACCTTTAAAAACATAGTTTACAAAGTACATTGGCCCCTCTATAGCTCAGTCCTGCTTACGAATGGAATACAGCGAAATCTTTCTGTGCTTTATGGATTTCAAAATAGTGAATTACAGAGATAAGGAATTGCCAGCCAATATGTTTTTATGCAGAGTTCGTGCAAACTCCTAAAAGGAATGTCTTCAACAAAAAAAAGAATTGCTTTTTTTTTCATAAACCTAAATGGTAAAGATATAAATGTTAGATAAGAATGTCCTCATGGAGCCAATTCTGATTTATTTTGCATTAGCATGTCCACATTATCAGTGGACCTCTGATGGATTGCAGTATGCATGTACAGCATGTGCGTAAATTGTACTCCCTGGTATTTAACAATCTAAACAAAACTGAGTTTCCTCTAGGATAGTGGTTCCCAACTTTTTTCATCTTCAAAAGTGTCTTCCTGAAAGCCTCGTTGCAAACATCTAAGCATAAGTAAACCAAAGTAAATATTCCATACTCTGATTGTTTCATTTGAATAGTTTTTAGAGGCTTTACTTGGTTAAACTCTAGTATTTCAGAATAAAAAGCAACAATAGAGAAAACTCAAACTTGTTAATAATCTTGTGACCCTTCATATTGATACAACCATTTTTGTTGTGTTATATCTTTTTTTTTAATCTATCTTTTGTATCATCCCCACCACATGTTCTCATACCAAAACAAATGACCCACGTGTGGACCAGATGACATGTGAAGCATCTGCTTTTCCTCTCAGCATGTCTATTTAGAGAAACGGAGTATCATAAAGAAAATAAAAGTCCTTCTCTCTGGCCAGTCTGCCATAAATATCCAGCAGACTCTCTGAACAGGAAATGCCAGCATCCTGTGAAGAGGAACACAAGAGTAATGCTTTCCACCGTAGTTCAGTCTCTTTCTCCCTCATGCACGCTCTCTAATGCTTGTTTACGTGTGTCAGGTTAAACAATATCCCTGCCCGCCAATATCCCGAATTCTTGCTTTAATGTGCGCTTCCTCCCGTGGTCGGCTGTGGGCCAGGTCAGCTCTGCTGTGGCCAATGAGGAGAAGGTGACTACTTCCCCTAAAGAAAACCCTGCTGCTGCACGGAGCTGAGGAATGCCAGAAATGTTCACAACTGGCCTCCTTTCTATTTTTACAAACCTCGTCCTTTATGCCTCTCTTCCCTTCTTATGGGGTTTGTTTTCTCAGTGAGAGGTGGTATTGTTTCCATACAGCAAACACACACATAAAGTTATTGAAGTGGTTGATTAATAAGTGCCTGTTTCTCAGAAGGAATCTCAGGATCAGTTGATGTGTCTTTGATATTTAAGGTGACCATTAGAGGATGATTTAATGCAGATGTGGGGCAGTTTGTGCTGTAAAAGTGCACTTGGCTCCTACAGATCCAAACAAATACAGAGCGTATCGTCAAAAAGCTTCCTGTGACATCCAGATAACCGTGGAATGAAACTACGGTCCTGCTTAATGGTTTCTGAGGGTTATCAGGCAACAGATCCTGCTTTTAAACGGCCCAGTGAGGCACATGACTTTGTAAAAAATCCATTTGTCTCTCTTGAGTCTGTGTAACAACAGTGAAAACAGATAACATTAATAAAACAAATATTGGCTTTTCTCGCACTCTACAAAACCTGGATGTCTGACATCTGCTGGGCTCTAAGATGTTTTTCTGCTGTCGGCGTTTCATCTCGTGCTAACCCAAACCAACAGGCCAGTCTGTCAGCGCCTCCGGCCATGACGCATTGATCCCCGGAGGTTTGTGAAAATCCAGAGCTGGGATCTCAAAATGTAAACCTCTTGGGAAGCTGGAATGGCTACATTCTACACTGTATAGGTCAAAACCATCAGTTATATAACCAAAGATTGTTTGACAGCAGTGCGACATTTTTCCCTGTGGCTTTTCCCATCTGTGTGCCACTGACACGCTACAAAAAACAAGCGGTACCGTGACTGTAATCACATTTCTCCATCATCTGACTGGACGAAGAGAACATGTAACCTCATGACTGTGTGCGTGGCAAATAGGCCGACCCTTTCACGACACCTGAACTGGAACCCATCTGTCTTGTTATAAGGTTAGATTAGATGCAGAGACACTTGCAGCCCATCCTTATTTTCTTGGGCCCAACCAGCGACCCGCTTCCATCACCAGATAGAAATGAAGTCTTCCCAGCTCCTCGTAGCGTTCCTCTCTCTCCAATCCGCCTGACCTCTCTGCTCCGCTCGTCTCCGTTTGTCTCTTCTGTCATGTTTTTCTCTCTCCATGTCTCTCTCAATCTCGCTATCTCTAGATCTCTTTCAGTGCACCAGTTTTGTCATAAGTAGTTCCCCTCGCACATTACATGATGGGGAAATTCCTTTACGCTCAGGTTCCTGATTATACTGCGGAATGAGAGTACACTGATGTCAGAGAGCTTGTGTGTGTGTGTGTGTGTGTGTGTGTGTAAAAAAAACTTTAATTTCATCCCTTTGGGTTTCTGCTCTATTGACATCCTCTTAGTCATTCTCTCCACATCAGTTCGCTCCTGCTACATTCCAGCGTTGACCTTTAAGATCTTTAAGATCCACATAAAGCCTGCACCACATGCAAGAGCTTCGGCCTCTTGACGCTGACGGATATCAGTTGCTGGTAGAAATGGACCTTAATAAGTGGATGAAAACAGGGAAAGGATCCCAACGGTTACCTGAGATTCTGCCTCTTCGTCCCACAACGCTATGGCAATGGTAAGACCGAGCATGACGAATCAAAGGCGGCGGCTGAAGTTCTCCATGTCCGCTGACCAGATGTTGACCGGTACAAACAATGGAGATGTATTTCTTTCCCCGTGTCCCAGCAATGCTTGCAAGAGAAAAACAGAACGAGAGGGGAGAGAATTTCCAGAAACACTCGTAACCGCTGGTAATATGTTTCTCATCGTGGTGCATTCATAGCAGCGAGGGAGGCAAATGCCTTTGGTTAAGCGCAGCTATTTATTCTGTCCCTGGAAACGGTTGAAGAACAACAAAAGCATTCTCAGCGAAGAGCAGCACGACCTGATGCTGCTGCCTGTTTTCCTCCGTCTGCGGTGGCCACATCCTCCCTCAACATGGGGGCACTATACTGGCACACACATCGCACCCCCCAAAAAAAGCCACACAAAAGGCACACTCAGCTCGGAGAGAACTTTTCAACTCCAAAGCTGTGTGAGGAACCCGACCAACACAAGGGACGCTGCTAAGTTGATCCTTAAAAGGTTCAATTTCAATGCGGGTAAGCTCATGGAAAGAAACAAAAACACTGCCAGTTCTGTTTGGATTTGCAGGACGCGGTGCACACCAATGCGCACTCGCATGTACTTAAATTGTAGTTGACACACACACACACACACACACTCGCCAGAGTACCCACGGTGAACTCTGTCCGCTGACTCGTTACAAGCTTGGGAGGGAGTCCAGGTTTTGTTTCAGACTGACAGGGAACAGATTCTGTCGGTCTCTTTTTCCAGCGCTTGATTTTCGACCCACAGCGCTCTGCTTGTTTACTATGGTACTGGATTAGGGAGTTATTTGGAGCACGCACCCACACACACACACACACACACACACACACACACAGGCAAGTACCTCCATTCAGGACTCAGGCACGTGCTTTAGGGATAAGTTTGGATAAGACTCTTTCACTCATGAGAGTTCCGCTTTCTTATGGCTCTCTACATCCATATTTGTTTGTGTTGTTGCAAGTTTTGAGTTGCATTTAGTGTTCAGCAACGTTATGAACATTTAATATTCAACACCAAAACTAAGAAAAAAGTCATGGATAAAGGTACGGCTGTCAAGTTTTCTTTTTTTTTGTTTTCACAACCAGACCATATATCTCCATTATTTGTAACTCTTGACGTCTTTCATTTTCTCACTGTCTGAACACATCTTATTGACACATTCTCAACCCTGCTCTGCGTACATTGTATATACAGTACAAACACATATCGCATTCATCGACTACACCAGTCGTATATTTACGATCACTGATGAAGTAAGTTGGAGTTGCACCACCGTCTCTCACTGAATATAAGTTCATGAAATTGGACAGAAAGGAGAGAAAAAATTCGTAGCAATAAATGGCCTCAATGGTCGGACAAACGAGCAAGTAAGATGTCAAAACTATACGACACATTCTGACTCTTTTGTCCCGATGGTTCCTGGTTATTCCTGCATGATGTCTCTATATTTTTTTATCTCATCTGGCTTCATGTATTCCACGTGTTACATGTTCCACTTTATACATCCTGTCTTGATTTTGATCACTTTCTGTTGTATTTTTGCTTTCTTTCTAACATAAAGTTAAAGTACTTTTTCTTCTCAGCTGTATTACTCTGCCCATTTTCCAAGTGCATTGGTCTTCAGATCAAAATCTTCTCTTTGTAAAATCATTGGATCAAAAGAATTGTTTCCAGTTGCGAGCGAGCACGGGGATACACATGACATCCATCTCCAAGCTGGGCAACATTTCATCCTCACTTTTTGACTTGCAGCTGTTAAAAGCTTCTCGGGTCGGGTTTCCAGATTGTTGCACTTCAGCCAAAGAATCTTTGTCAGCAGTGTCTGGGTCGCGGTTGAGATTTACTATCAAATCAGCTGGTGCTGTTCCAAAATATGCTGGATTTAACCAGGAAAAGCCCTGATCTGGGGCAAACATCTCTATTGTAGAGTTGATGCGGCCCAGGTGAAACATCAAACTGCATTATATCGATTGCTCTGGTGTCTACCTTTATCGAAAACGTGTGGTTTCCTCGCAATTTGTCCAAAGATCGGAACTCGATCTTGAACCGCATGAGGGAGATAAACAGACAATACAATCACACAAGCTGACCGAGAGTGCACACATTCAATAGTGGCACAAGTACACACATACACATTGTATGTGTACACCCCACCAAAGGTGACCTTGCTCTCCCTGCCAAAAGTGGACCTTAGGCCCCGGGTGACGTCCTGCAGCTGCTTTGGGGTCAGGGAGGTCTGCACCGCCGTGTAGTGGTATCTCAGTGGAGTTGAAGACTTGATGACAGCATTTTGCCATAAAGACGACTGGGGTTGTAGTTTGTCTCGGGCGACAGGGGGGGGGCGCGTGGGCTGCGTCCTCGGCAGTGCACGTTCCCCATGTGGATGTGAGTTTGTCAGTTGATGCCTCTGTGAAAGAGATTCAACTAGACAGCAGTACCTCTGTGTCTGACAGGCTGTCCCTGGACATCATTGATAAATACAGACGTCAAGTCTTAATTAATTATCATTAAGCTGCGTCCTCCAATAGGTCTGCCTGTCTCTTGCACTAATGTTTGATCTGTTCCCCATCTTGTCCAAAGCAGATTGACTAACCGGCTGAAAGTTGCAAACATACAAACTTCCCCGCAGACATGTGTTATAGATAAAGTGTGCAAATAGCAATGGTATTATTCAAGCATGTTCAAAGTGTGTGTATATATATATATATATATATATATATATATATATATATATATATACATATATATATACAGTATGAGGTACAATAGTCTAGTGAAGAGATGGTACACAATTTGAGTACTTAACTTTCATTACATACTGACAGTTTACTTTTAGTGTGACCTCAGGGCAAATGATTAGAAGGTACATAAAAGGTTCATGAACAGGCGAAGCAGCTTGCCCGGCTCTGTCTCAAGCACCTGTAGAGCTCTCTTACCACAGAAAGGTGAAAACAACAGTTTTACACTCAACTACATGTAAGCTAAACTATTTGTTGATGAAGAGCAGCCTTTGTTTAAACCACCCAGAATGTCAGTGCAGCTTCTGTTTCTGTATCTTTGTGATGGACTTTCTGCTGCTGGCTTGCATGGCTCAGCTCACACATCATTGATACATCGATGGCTTATTGAAGCCTGAAGTGTTTCGTTTTCCAAGAGGGGGCAGCAGATGTTTGTGGAAGAGATCAAACCAATGTTGTTGTGCCATTTTAAGTAATGTTGAATCATACATAGGAATCATAATGTTATCAAGCTTTTCAATGCACTCAGTCACTAATAAACATTCAAACTCTGGACTTTACCTGGTTTCAACCAAGTGGAATAACAATGAAAGTGGTGACTTACTGCACTGACTAAAATTATTATTATTACCTATTTTGCAAATGACAAATAGACTGCTGTTTATGCACTCACTTCAATTTCAATAATAATTTAATAAGGGGTTGTTAACTCAAATCTTTTTGAGCAAAACCCTCTATTAGCAAAATGCGTACTGGGTACACAAGTTTGTGTTGTTGCAAGTTAAACATTTGCATGTACGTATGCAAACATTTGCCAGTTAACAGTAATTACAATGTACACCTGAAAGTGATGTGTAATACGTTTTGCAAGTATTTGATCATAAACCAAAGTTGGCCAATTGGTATAATTAAAATGTTGACGAAATAAAAGCACTAGATGAAAAGTTATTTCAATCAGGTCAGCCGGTCCCCAAAGTCAGTCGGATTAATCCTCTGGGGACCATGAATATCTTTACAAGATGTCATTACAGCCCATCCAACAGCTGTTGAGCTATTTCAGTCTGATTGTATTTGTAATAAAGGCTCTTTCTGTCTTTCTAAGGATTCTTTTAGTAGGTTTACTGTGGCAGTGCTAGCTGCCGCTTGTTGATTTGTCAGTATTATGAGCTCTGTCGGCGTGATGGAATTTTTTGTGAGAAAGAGGAAAGTAAACATGTCCTTTTCAGTGGAATTCTCCTCCAGGAATATTTCTAGGTTTCTTGGTGCCTGGAAAAATGAATTAGTGTAAAGGTCAGCTGTCACATCTTTTTATGTGATTGTCAGTTGATTTTCTCCTTGTTTTCCCTTTCTCCTGGCTTTTTGTGTTATGCAACTCTCTTCCACAGAGTTATGGACATTTGTGCATGTTTGTGTGTGTGTGTGTTTAACATTGTCATGGCTGTCAAATTGTCATATTGTCTGAAGCTTCCTGATGTAATCGGCCAAATCGGAGTGTGAAAAAAGAGTCTGGAAACAATAGCTGGGGGTCAGACAGGTCATGTGGTAATATAATCCCTGGGGTGTAGAAAGGTACAGGCCCTTTGCTTCCACTCTCCCACGCTCACCTGGGCCGTCTATTAGCCAAATGGACCTGCTTGTCAGTCACGTCTGCTTGAACAAGTTTACCTTCTGTGTCCTTCAGCAATGATGATTCCTGATGTGACAGCCTGAGGCTCTCTATTTTCAAGAGGGTTCAAGAACTAGGAATATCATTGAGGACAGATTGTCTCAGCACTTTGAATACTGAAAATCAAACAAACTGCACATCTTCCATAAAGCCTCGCCGCTAGGTTGGTTGGTCCAACACTTTAGTCCATGCAGACTAAAATATCCCAAAAACTAGTCAGATGGACGGCCATGAAAGTTGGACCAGACATGCATGGTCCCCAGAGGATAACTGATAATGACAGTGGGGATCACCTGACTTGTCCTCGAGCACCATCATCAGAACAACATTTCAATTTCTACAGTTCTTTATCAATATAGCTGCTCCCATCTTCCTGGGCTGTACTTCATGTTCAGCGCTAATTAGCAAAAGTTAGCATGCTAATATCAAGCTAAAAGATGGAGAACATTATAGCTTTTTAAACATCGGCATGTATGTCATTGTGAGCATGTTAGCATCCTGATGTTAGCATTTAGCTCAAAGCTGCACACAGGTAAGTAAGCGTAAGTACAGGTTTAAAGGGCCGCTAGCATATCTATAGACTCAGTAGTAGTCTCTTTTTTTGAGTGTGTGCAAAATGTCACATATTTAATGTATGTTCTGAAAATAAAATGTGTCTTCTGCACAAACAAACATTTCTGACACTACTTTTAAGTTGACTGGATGCTGGGAAAGGTGGGTCCCTGTAAACCACTGAAAAGTCACATTGGTTTCATAAACCTCATATTTCTGTATTTGTCTGTTTGTGTATAAAACACTGGGTTAAATGTGGAAATTAATTTTAAACTGAACCAGCATGGGGAAAGTGGACCTTTCTTTCATCAACTTTTCCATATTGTTGTGAATGCTTTAAGGTGATATTTATTATTATTTGGTGATTAATAACTCATTGAACAGAAATTACTTTCTGTTTGTTCTAAGCTTGTTATTGAAAAGGACTTTATGTCACACAATATTAATGATTTCCTCCATAACAAGAGCATAACCATAGCACGAGATGTGAGCGGCTCTAAAAATGTTATCATTTGTTTGTCTGGAAGTCTAACACTGCTTGAAAATGTGTGTGTGGGTGGAAAACAGTTGAGAAGAGAACATCAATATTATTCCACAGCGCCAGAACGCACAGTACCTTGGAAAGAGGGGGAAACAATCCTTCTTATAAGTCCATCATCAGTTTGTGTCAAATACAGCGAATCCCAATTTCATGCAGATTGATGAAACGTACGATCGTTTGTGTTCTTCAGGCTGCAGAGACTCTGAAACACACAGCATTGTTATTTAACACTCAATAAGGTATGGGTTGTTGTTTGCAGTATTTCTGTACATAACATTACAGTGATATTTCTGGATGATTAGTCGCCATTGGTGTAGCTGTTTCTAACGTTGTCTAACATCCCAAACCCATGTTTCTCAGTGCCTGGATCACGAGGACACTGAGGCCTACAGCACCAGAACAGCTGCACAAGCATCTCTGTTATCCCAAAGAAAAAAAAATCTAGTTTACCATTACGAGAAACACAACATTCCTTGGGACAGTTTTCTGCCAAACTAAAGTGCACTTAATGTTTGCCTTAGATAAAGGAGCTAAATAATAAGCTCAGTCTCGTTGGGGTTCATGCTTTGAAACGGCGGAGTAAAAGTCCCGGGAAGTGTAAACACGACAGGATTTCTTGGTCTGTTATGAAAGCTTGCTCTCACCCCTGGTTATACATGACACGCTGGGAAATATCAAATTAAATGAGCTTGTCCAAAAAAAAAAAAATGTTAGATAAATAAAGAGCTCTATTATTACTTTGGACTGTTGTGGCTATATAGCCGCCATCCCCCTTGAAAAAATATGCCGGATAGAGAACAAGATGTTCCTCTTCCCAGAGAGGCTCAAGGTTTTAATAGTGAGGTTTTATACCTCAAGGAAACCTCTTATAAGTTACATGTTTATTTTTTCATAGGCAGAATCACAGTGGTGGAAATATGATAGATTAAAAAAATATTATTTTGATGCCAGTTTGTACTTTTACTTTGAAAGCATTTATTTTACTTGTATTATAGTATTTCTGCTCTGTGGTATTGATACTTGTACTTAGATCTGAGTACTTCTTTTCCCCACTACTATAATATATTTATATATAATATAAATATGTGAAATGAGTTTTAAAGATGAAAGCTGTGAAGTTTCCTGCCGCTGTTTGACGAGACTGAGAAAGTCAAACCCTTCCAACATGGGTGGAGGCACAAGTGGATACTTCTGTTTGGACTCATTAGAACATGATTGCCTGTAGACGGCTAGACTGAACGAATCCAGTCGATAAAACAATGATAAGCGACATGTTAAAGAAAAGGCCCATTGTGCACTAAATACATAACTGTAAATCAAATTACAAGTGCCCCTTATGGGCAGTTTCCTATTCGTCTGCCAAATAAATGGCCAGGATCATGTTTCAGGCACAAAGTTCAGCAGGTACTCAAGATAAATTCATCTGTCCCAGACAATGGTCGGTGCTTTTATTACAACTTCTAACATACAGAGGGAAAACACAACACTCAAGTTCTCACGGGCCACTGAAACTGCAGAGCCTGTTCAATAGCACCACCGTGAGGAGTGATGACACATTGAAATCCCACTGTCCCTGAAGCCACCATGCAGGGAGACGGGGTTGATTGAAGCCGAACCGCGGTACAATATTGAGGTACTTCTACGCTTTTATTTTTCAAAGAAACGTACTTTTACCGGCCTACTTTTATCTATCTATACACTGAATATATAGAATCTCAAGCCAGTTTCTGGGTAGTGAGTACCATCCCTTCAGTGTAGTATTACTACTTTCCCTTCACACTTGAATATCACCACTGTGGCAGATTGATCAGAGAAAATTAGACAAGAGACAAAACTTAATCCAGCTCTTTCCAATTTATTGACACAGAGATGCACAATTAATGTGGGTGTAAAATGATTTCTGAGGATTGAGTTTTATTTTAAAGTGTCTGCTGTTTTTACTCCCATCTAAGTGCGACAATAACATTTTAAGCTTTAACATACAAATGAAAATCAGCACACTGTTGCTACAGAACGTCTATGGATCCCCCTTCATCCTCACCGTGTCGACTGATCAAGAACACATCACTTAACACAAAAGGACATTTATGGCAATGTTAGCGCGCTACGCGGGATTAAACGTCGGTTCGTCTCCACCTTTAAAGCACTGACTGACATCCTGATTTAAGTGTAATTGTATTCCCTTTGGACCTTTATAGCGCTGGGTGTGAGGTGTCAATGCTTTGTGCAGAACAATGCAGAGAGACAGAGAGACAGACAACGTTGATACAACAATGTGGAGAGGACAGACAGGAAAGTTGTAAACCGTAGAGTGACAGACACTTCTGTCACTTTACTCTGAATAAGCGCCAAACAACATAATCAGTCAAGACACTTGCACAAAACACCTTGTTTATGATGGTACTGCAACACTGCCACAAAGGGGGGGAACACAAATGCAGATTGTATAAAGGAAAGATTTGCATAAATAATATTAAACTAAATAAAACAGGTAAAACAAAATGACTTCACTAAGACAAGACACATAACGGATTACAGATAATGCTATTTTTCTGAGGAATGAATAGTAATTTGTGAGTAGATAGGAAACATGGCAGTCTGATGGATGATCTTGTGGAGTGTAACTCATGGAAACTGCATCTCTCACACACACACAAAAAAAAAAAAATCACTATTCAACTTCACGCAGATTCTCAAGAGATGAGCGACATCGACTAAAGAAGAAGAGTAGTCGTCCCATCTCATTCCTCGAACCTCCCATCCAGGATGCTTTCGAAGGTGAAGGGGAGGAACTTGAAGCCCTGGCCAACATAAAACTTGTTTTGGAACTCCACCCTGGAAAGAAAATCAAAAAGGGTTCAATCAAAGCAACACAATGACCAGGAAGCCTCTCTCACGCTAACACAGGCACGTTAGTGGTGATGATGATGGCGGTCAGGTCGGGCGGAGCAGTCACGGTGCGTTACACCTCCCCCCCCCCTTCCCTGCTCTTCATTCCACGGTCCCGTCTACGTCCCTGCTACCGGGACCCGGTCCCAGGGTCAGACACATAAGCCTCTTCCCCTCTGGAAAACAATCGGGCTCCATTTCTAATCTCCAGCGCTAAGTGACGGCTGGATGACCTTTAAACCGAGCAGCCAGGAATACCTGCCGCTCCATAGTCTGGTCTGGTGCAGGAGGGGAGACGAGGACCGGAAAGTCGTAAAAATACTATTGCACATAAGCTTCTGCAGTCAGGAACAATCCAAACTGGTGCTATTTATAGTGTTAAACAATTCCAAAAGAGTATTTAGACTTGAAGGTACATACAAAGTCTTCTCTGTACTGAATCATCCCCAAAATTCCCAGGCCACATTTGGTTTTTTCAATACCAAAGACGTACTTCTATTCTTCAATTAAACAGTATATTAGTGTTAACATCTCTTGACAGGTGAGCAATTTAAAAAGGGTAAAGAGGCCAACTTAACTTTCCTCCACCTCTACTTTGGCAAACTTGTGACATTAAAATAGTCACATGATGTCATGATGCAGTCACTGGAAATAAAATATTTCGACTGGTGTTTTAGATTAGCTTCCCCGCATTCCAAACTGCACCTTATTGTCTGTGAAGGCCATTCAGTGAAAGCTGAGTCACCCGGCATTCCGGTGGATAATCATCCAAAGGGTAATTATAGAGAAGAGTGGCGGTAACACAGGCACGCTCTGTAAATGTGCAAGCGGATTATAAAGCCAGGATGACATTCAGCAAAGCCTGACAAAGATATTAATGAGGAGACAACAAAAGGCTCATGTGTGCCTCAGCAAAGAGTCAAAGAACGTTCTGCTGCCACACACACAACAGCCCGACATGTTCCAACTTCTAATTGGGACACGCCCCTGTTGACGTGTTCAACTTGACTTTTATTTACTTATTTTCTTTTACCGTTTCCTAAAAAAATGGTTGTCATCTACGCTGGATTTACATGTTAAGTACAAACTGTGGCCCTTGAACTATTTGTAATGCAGAGAAGAAGAAGCAGGTCCTCCTTCTTTGGCTGAAGTTGTCACTTACAAACAGAAGCATCCGTTTCCGGTTCACCTGCGGATGGCGCTGTGGCGCTGTGGCGCTGTGGTTTACGGTGCTTACAGTCATTTGGCATTAGTAAAAGTCCTCCTCTTTTTAAAATAGCAAATCCAGTACGCAGGAACTTAAGATTAATGCTCATTTGACCAAAAACATGAATAGACAAAAACAATACTCAACTCACCAGTGCAGTCGCAGTGCATGCAGGAAGGCTGACAAGCCCTCCATTATGAGAAGAATGGCAACTGTGAGAATGGCGAAGAAGAAAAAGACGACGGCCAGAACGAAGAACCCTGCGAAGCCGCCGGTAGAAAAGCCGATGTGCATCACCATGGTCCACAGCACTTCTGACAACTCTGTGCGTGGGACGGAGAGAGAGAGAGAGAGAGAGAGAGAGAGAGAGAGCACATCTGTACATCTGTATTCAAACCTGGACATTCAAAAAGGGAGGAAAAGTGTTACTTACGTGCGTGAGCCAGGCTGAGGGCCCAAAGCCTCAGATAGGAGGCCGTGTTGGAGATGCAGCCCAGGCAGTACTCTATGGTGTGGATGGCCTGATGGACCGCCACGTCCCCAAAGTTAAACTGCAGGACAGATATGGAACATCAAAAAACAAAGATCTCTCGAGGACAACATCTCTGCAAACGGGTCCTGAGGTCCACGCAGGAGGAGTCTGCTTCATTGTGTGTGCGCATGATCATACAGCTAAACAATGATAGGAAAGCCATTTGCCACGGTAGACAAGCAAAGCCTCTTAAAATTAGAAGAGACACCCGTCGTCTTAGGACCCTGTGGACCCAGAGTATCAGCTGCCCTGCTGATCCCTCATGCACATCACCATGGTACGAGGCGTCCCTGCAACCCACGTTTCAGACAAGTGACTCCCGGAACACACCGACTAACACTTGCATACGCAGCTAAGAGCAGCAGGCAATGGTTGACAGCGTACGCAGACGACAAAGCGAGGGGCAGAAAGAGACAGAATTGCTACACATGCACTTTGACGGGGGTGTGGGGGGGGGGGGGGGGGGGGGGGGTTCAGCGTGAGATCCTGTCCTACCTCTTCCTCCTCGCCGGCCTTGACAGCAGGTGACAAAAGGCAACGCTTGGTTATTGACAGCAAACACACAAACACACACACACACACAGAGATCGGCAGACAGACGAGACACACACCAGTATAACAGAAAAGTGAGAGGAGAAATGTGTTACTCAAAAGGAAAAGAGGGTTAACTTTACAGGATGACAACACATTTAAAGTACTTAAAGCAGGGGGCGGGTCCATAGAAAACAACTCATAACTCAACACAACAGTTCACGAGTAGCGTTAAAGCTCTTCAGGATTTACAACAGGCAACCCAACTGGTCTGATTTTCACAAAAAGTTGAATTAGTCTGAATATTCTACAAGCAAAACGAAATAAATAAGAAAAAAAAACAATTTCTCAATAGCGTTTTCCTTTGACCTTAAAGTGACAGCGTGGAGCCTGTTAAACCCGTTTGCCAAACCAGACCGTCATCCATAATTGATGCCTTTCATTTGCCACACTGGAAGTGGAAACATGAGGTATCGGTTTCCGTTTCCAACTGGAGAGACTGAATTATTCAGAAGATGTGAGGAGATCCTATAACCTGCGTACCACCCCCCCCCCCCCCCCCCCCCGCCCCCCCTCCCCTCTCTCACCAAACGGCTGTAGTTGTGTGAGAAAGAGGGAGAAAATGGCATCAGGTGGAAGACAGCGTTACCTCAGGCTCCTCCTCAGAGTGCTGGGAGAGCTGGTCATGCTGGATGATTTCAGCCTCGTCCTCGGTGGGCCCGTTGCCCACCCTGATCCCTCCAAAGCTATCTGTGCCCTGACGTAGAAGACGGGTAGAATAACTCAATTAATAACAAAAAAAAAAAAAGGGATTATAATTGAGGTTGCAATGTGTTATTTCAGGTCACACCGCTGATCATTTTTACCAGGTTTTTCCGCCACAGATGCTGTCTCCGCAGAACCAGAGTTTTCACTATTAACATACAGGGAACGCACGCCAGGGCGATTAGCACCAAGAGCGTTTGTATGACCATCTACACGGAGGAGAGAGAGAGAGAAAGAAAGAAAAGCAGGACAATGAGGACTTGCCGTGGTTCATTTCAGAACAAAAAGGACGGATGGGTGTGTCTGACCTGTCCTCTGTAGAGAGGTTTGTTGCTGGGGTCGTTGTAGTTGAAGAGGAACATGTTAATGAAGGCGATGAGGAGACTGGGAGCGTCCTTGGATATGCTCGCGTCGTACGAGAGCCACTTGTAGAAGATCAGACTGATGAGGTAGCCAAACAGACTGGCCATGAAGACGATCTCTGGGATGAATCCCAGGTAGATATTCAGCGGCTTCTTGAAATACCTGCAGAGAACCACCACCATTGGGGTTTGTTTTTTTTGCATTATTGCCAACGGTGACAAAGAAATACAAGAATTCTAAGCAGAAATGTTGGACGAAAAAAAACTCTCACAGGTGGTTGAAGAGGCCGAGAGAGATTCCAAACAGCATGTGGACGACTCCCAGGATGACGGACATCTTCATCTTGAACGAGTTCAGGAACGTCAGCTTGTTGGTGGCAATGTTCCATATCTGAGAGACAATATGGTCAAAGATGGTGAGTGTCCAAGAACCAATCTGTTCACTGTGAGAGGCTTTCTCCTTTTAACAAAATCCAATTACAATAAACCTAATTTACAAACAACAACAGATTACAAAAGAAGAATATTCACCGGATCGATGCCGATGGGGTACGGCCCTTTGAACACTCCGTCTATTGCCGGGTCCAACTGCAAAACTTTATTGCCTTGCAGCGTTTCGAACCTGAACAGGATGAGAGCGCCGGTCACTTTTGTGTCTTGAACTACAGCAGCAGCACACCGGGGGGGTCATAGCTCAGAGTCAGCGACACTTACGTCCAGTTGGCCCCCAGCCGAGCGTCGAACATGGGCCTGACGCTCCAGCCGGAGCCGAACACGTTGAGGGACTTGGAGAAGCAGTCGTTGTAGATGATCCCGGTGTAGACGGAGAAGACTCCCATCAGCAGGATGATGTAGCGGCCCGCGAACACCATGCTGAACATCTGCCACAAAACCAATCAAGGAGAGATAAGTAGGTTTCTACGAGCGTAAAGTCCACAGAAGCTCGGCACAGCTGGATCACCAGTGAGGATGGTGTAGGGCTGATGGGATGGCCGTGACGGGGACCCATACCTCGTTGTCGTTCTTCTGGGCCGTCAGCCGGCTCTCCCTCAGCACAAGGTACAGGGCAGCACAGGTCATGAGCACCCCGTGGCCCAGGTCACCGAACATGACCGCGAACAGGAAGGGGAAGGTGATGATGGTGTATGGCGCTGGAGATGGGGAGGTATGGAGGCAGGAGTCACATGAGGAGGGGGGGCAGTGCGGCAGGTGAAACAACACAAGAGTGACACGGTAAATGGCAATGATGACGGGTGATGAGGCAGCGTAGGCAGCGTGCCTCGGGCAGCTGGGTAAACTGACTTTTTAAATAGAAAAACTGCCTCGACAGATACACGACAACGCTGACCGGTAATGACAGAGAAAAAGGTGCGACTCGTGCTCTTACCCGGGTTAATCTCACGGTAGTTGCCGATTCCATAGGCGTCCACAATGTTTTGGAAGCCCGAGGTGAACTTGTTTGTCTTGTTATAGGTAGGTGGGGTCTGCTTACTCTGCATCCGATTGAGGATGGAAGGCACAGTGGAGCCGCTCTTCTCCTAAAGCGCAGAACACAGCGTCACGCAACACAGGATTACGACACACGCTCGCTTTTCTTTCAAAAGACCTGAAATACAAGTGCAGTGCAACCCGAAACTTGCGTGACATGCATGCCGTCACCGTGGCCAGTTGGGATTGCACAGCTGAATAAATGCACCACAGTTGTCACCGTGAATAATTTGTATTCGAGTACACACAAAAAGCTTGAGTATACTGCAAACAACCCCGTCTGCACTGACGTAGTTCAGACCTTTTGTGTGTTTCAAACCACGGCTCTGCTGCGTTCAATACACGACCAGGTGAACTTCAACTACTTTCTAAGAATAAAATCTGAGATCTGAGCTAAACCTACTAAATGGCGAGTACTTTCCTGAAGCATAAACTCACCGTCCCCCTGCGCAGAGCAAACTGGATGGAGTCCATGTCAGAGACGGGACACCACACCTCAGCGATCAGACACTTCTGAGTGACGTCGATGTTGCAGAGGTTGAGGGTGTGGTAGACGGCCTTCATCTTCCTCACCTTGATGAACCACACTCTGACCGTCTTGGCTGCAGCTTGCAGGACCCGCTGCCTGTGATCCTCGGTCTGGTTCAGCACCTTCGGAGGGAGGCAAGAGTAGAGGTGGCTGTTGGTCGGAATGAAATCTTTATATATATATATATAAAAAGATTGTATTAGAAGTGATATTTGTCTGTTATCTGTCTCACGTCGTTCTGTCACAGTTATTGCTGCCTATCTTGGCTATTTAAAAATAGATTTTGAATCCCATTGAGGCTTTTCTGGTTAATACAAAAATTAAATCTGCAGAAAGATCAACATCTTTACAGTTCAGTTGGTGCCAAAAATGTCAAGACAAATGTCCGCTGTGGGAGCCAGAAACCCTGAGCTTTTCTATGAACTACAAGCGGATCCGAGGACGGGTGAGTCATTATTCTCTTCATCAGAAATGACAAACTTAGTGTTTACCCACTGTACTATTGGAACTAAAGTGCTATGAAAAGACATTTCTCCTCCGTAAATCCATCTTTACAAAGTCACAGCTATGTGACTAATAATGTCCATCAGAAAAGGCTGCTAAACATAGCATACATTCATCATACATTCCCATCTAATGGTGTGATAAGTGAGCAGTAAGTCACATGTTAAAGAGCAACAGGCCGTCTAATCCATTAGGTTTTCCCGAAAGAGATATAGGATATTCCCAGGTATGCTGCTGTATGACTCACATTTAAAGCAGAGTCCCATGATCAGCAAATAGCAGGATATCTAAGCTCTGCACTCTCCGGCTGCTGTCGAGAGGCTTAACGGCCCACCCATAGCTGACTGCTGTCCGAATAGTACTCCTCATTCAGCCCTCATGCCCACGTAGCGACCAGCAAAACAAACGCCACGATCCACATTCCCCGGACTGTGAAGCCGTGAGACTGTAACATGTGAGAGATTCACTTCTAACAGCCTGCAGGGAGTACAACAAATGTGATCCCTGTGATATGCGGGTGTTGTGTGTGTGTGCGTGTGTGCGTGTGTGTGTGTGTGTGTGTGACATGATGTAAAACACCCATATGGGCAGACGTATCATCATCGCATGGCAAATATACAAGACGGTTAAATTTGCAAAGCTAAAGGAAGGATGTGGTGATTTCTAAAGTCGTGTCGTACCTGTATTAAAAAGAAGTTGGAGGGAAGCAGATGTTATCAACGCGACATAGTATCTGTCATTAGAGTGACAAGAGCAGTTCTGATTGCCTTCCACTTTCTCGAGCACGATTTATATCAGCAGCCGGTGAAGCCAACAAAGCAGAAATAGCCAACTCATCGTGTACATGAAGTCTATGAGCCGTCCAACCTTCATGAAAATGTACGTCTCGTAACTCTGGCGTCAAGACCAGAGAATAAGCGGTTGAGCGTGAATGTGTTAAGATGCCTTGTGAAATGTCCTCTACAGACACTTTCCAGTGGATTTCTCTTTTGCTGATGAGGCAGAAACAAAGAAGAGAGAAGTAACTGATTCAAGTGTATTTTTTTTTTCCTGTGTTAAATGAGTCAACATTGTGTAGCTGTTTTTTTTTTTACCATTTGTAAGTCATCAATGCGTGCGTTCACCCCCGCTAGCATCTCTTTCCTCTCCTGGGACGTTTCTGGACACGGGTACAAGGTTGCTCTGAACCTGAAGACGGATGAAAAAAGAAGCGCCTATAAAAAAAAAGGATCCGTTGGCCCGAGAACACTTCCTCAAAGTGTGCTCAGCGAGTCACGTACCCCTCGCAGATCTTCTTGACCCGATTCTTCAGCTGGTCTCCCTGGAAGAAGATGATGAAGACCGACTTGTGGACCTGGTCGCTCTGTGGGAACATCAGGACTTAATAAATCACTGAAACCGGCGTTAACGTCCGACACACTTTCACAAGACGTCGGTGCCGAGACAGTACTGACCGTAGTCGGGTCCTCCAGAGGATCTTCAATGTCCGCCTGCCTCAGGAACACGTTTCCTCGGCAAACCCTCCACAGCATCCTCTCGAATGTGGGAATACGTTCCCTGCCAATGACTCCAGCCACAAATCTAGAACAGAGAGAAAGCTTCTGTCAGCGTTGAATTACAGAAAAGTTATAATTATCAAATGCTAACAATGTCTCCCATTGTATTTCTATACGTCATATACCGTACATAGATCCTTTCTTATGTTTTAAAGCCTGGGTCATTGCTTCTGCTTGAACATCTGGAATAGGCCTTATGTGAACGATAAGCAACCTTAATTACTTGCTCGACAAAAAGATTAAAAAACCTCTTCTATAAGTGCCTTTCAGTGAGACCGGTCGGCCATGTTTTGTGCGTCTATTCTTCGGCTCTGTCTTAAGGAAGAGCTGCTCACAGTGATAACACGGACTGAAATGTCTACGCTTCAATAAATCACATCTGTGAATGTGTATTGTGAGTAGATTGAAGGGACCTGTGTTGCCTGACTAAGCTGGGCAGCCTGAGCCGGTGTGTGCGAGGTGATTGGCTGCTTGTTTTTAATACACAGACGGCAGAAGTGCAGAGAGCAGAAATCTCCTTAATCCTTTTGAATGTGAGGGAAGAGGAAAAAGCAGACTCACCCCAGTCTGAGCGGAGCTATCCGGTGAGGCTCATTGGGGTCCAAGAGGGTGTTGGACTCGTCCAGTAAACTGGGATCCTCCATCTGCATGAGAGTCGGTTCATTTTCACATGAATGTTGAGATTTGGACAGGAGAACAGCAAAGAGCCAGTGTTTGTTTTCAGCATAGACGGCGACTTTCTCCAGTTAATGAATAAACAGCCGTGTTTTGGGCTCAATGATTCACCTCAATTAAAGCCCACAACAACTCGTAAAAGATGACTTAGGGTTGTGTGTCAACACAGTTTTACATGTGAAGGCAAAAATCAAGTGGAATTGATGTTGGGCAAAGGTGGGCGAGGTGAGGTATAAGTATTATACAGCAGTGAGATTACCGCTTATTAACTAATATGACTGGCTGGTGGAAATGAGCCAAGACCATGTGAGCAACTGTAAACAATCACGAGTGAAAGAGCTTCTGCCAGATCAAGCAGCAATAAATGCTCCATTGTGTGTGTGTGTGTGTGTGTGTGTGTGTGTGTGTGTGTGTGTGTGTGTGTGTGTGTGTTTAAAGCAGACAGCTTGTGTCTGCCTTTAGACTAAAACATTAGTAAGTTGTGGTTTTCAATCAATACATATTAAATAGTTTCCCAAAAGATGTATTTGGAGGTTCTAGATGTTAAAACAGTGGCGATTAACAATTCTAAAAATAAAAGCACAACTTCTCTTTACGAGAGGCCTACGTGCACAAGTCAAGCTGACCTCGTCAAAAAACTGCTGCGTGCGACGCAGGATGTGCTTGAGCTCGGTGAGCTCCAGGAAGTTCTTCTTCAGGGCTTCTTGGTTGGTGTTGATTTCCTTCAGCTCATTCTCGAGCTTCTCAAACGTGGCCTGTGTTGAGACATACAGAGGGGTCAGCAGGAGGATGCGCAAAGAGAGAGCTCACTGTTTATCTTAGAGGGAGGGGGAGGGGGAGGGGGGAGAGAAGTCACCTCCAGGTCGATCATGTCTCTTGGGAAAGGGACTTCAGGGTTCTCTCCTGTGTCAACCATCGGGATGTTGGCCTTCTTTATTTCTTTCTCCACAAATCCTGCGAGAAAGAAGTAACGAGGATCAAAAAAAGAGGCGTACAGGGTGGAAATAAAATTCTTAAAAAGTCTTGCGTGTGGTTAAGCAGCATTTATTTCCACCCAGGGCTCCTGTAATGGCAGTGGAGGACATTTGGGAGCTCACGTACTCAGTTTGCGATCCATCTCCTCACATCGTCGTACTTCATTGACAAACTTCCGTTGGAACACATTCACATCAGGATTTAGCTGCACAAAAAAATAAAAAAAAAAACATAAGTGAGTGTCACGCACCAGTACATGGATGTTTACAAAGACTTGGCTTGAAAAAAAATGTGCATCAGTAACATCTGTAAAAACAGAATGGGTGCAAAACCAACAACACACACTTACATCAGCAACCCAAGCTGCTCCAATATCAATTATTGAATGATGTGCTCAAATACTGCATCGTTATCCATCGACTACCCGATCAATAACGGTCTTTTATGAAGTGTAAAACACTGGTGGAGGACGTATAATCCGATACATTTATTAAGATGCCGGTGGTGGTGCACAGACCTACTCTGTCCCAGCCCATCCTATATTGTAGCACAAAGCTTCCCTCAGGGCTCGTCAGGAATGGGCTTCCTCATGTGTGGAATGAGTGGGTCAGCTGTGAGCACATGATGAACACGGCGCTGAAGGCATGCACTTGCTCAGCGAACGTCACTGACAGGGTCGTTTTTTTTTTTTGTTTTTTTTAAATCACCATGACGAATGACTTTAAGCATGAAAAACGGCAGATAATAAAAGCAATCAGGATTCAGTAGTGCAACAGTAGACTTACGTCACGAAACTGCACCATCCCGATCTCTCCCAGCTCGCTGACACAACAGTAGGCGGCCTCTGACTGGAGGAAGAGCTGAGCCAGCGTCATCTCTTCACTTCTGAAGAGTTCCCCCATGTTGCTGAAGGATGGGAGCGCTCTGCACCCTTAGAACCAAACGGGACCTCTGGAAACTGAACATCGATATATACAGGCGATTAGTCGGCGAGACGTGAGGGAATCGGAGAAGATCGACATTCTACACTTTTCTCTGCATGGCACCCTGGTGTCAAGACCACTAATGAGGGAGGTGTACATCAGCTCTGTGTTAGTTTAGCACAAGTGTGACAAAAATAAAAAAATAAACCAGCTTGCCCCTCGTGCTGATCTCATGATAGGTGAAGGAATGTTGTTACACTCACGAAGTGAACCATCGCAATTAAGGGATGTAAAATTTGATGTATAATTTCCATTGTGAAAACAAGTTAAAGATTAATAGTTAATCTCGTTAGAATGCGGTTTACGCAATATTTCTCATTTGACACGAAAGGTGAAGGTTTTCTCAGACTAGCTGAGCTAACCAGCACAGCTTCGTGCTGTAGAACCACCACAGGGCTTATCTGTGGATTACAAGGTATCACGTGACCAGCAGCTCTAGTAAACCTCAATTCTCACACTGCCTCAAAGCAGAGGGCACATCCACTGGTTCAGCGTTAACGCAGCAAAACAGGTGTAAATAACACCATGAAACCTGACAAAACTAACGATTCACAGCTAAGACTATTCGTATTGATCTCATCGATTAACAGATCGGGTATCAAACCCTTTTTGTAACTAGTTTAGCGACGTTACCCTGACCAGTCAAAGCTGATGTCCGATAGTTACAGTTAATGGCTAACCAACATTAACACGACACTGTCACATCTAACAGGGCACCGATCCAACAACTATTAACATCACGTGATGCACTGACGTAGCATAGACACACAATCACAGACTAACTAATTAGCGTCAACGGTTATTTAACGTTAGCAGAGATAATAGTAGCTAGTTGACGGATGCTAGTCAGATTAGCAAGCATTAGTTAAAGTGCCATTTAAGAACACGATGACATTATACAACAGAAAAGTAACAGCAGGGGTTAATATTTACTTATTCTGACATCATGTTGTCAGTTATCTCACTTACATTACAGTTAAACTGCCTCAGTTAGGACTTTAAAGAGTGTGTTGGGGCGAGGAAGAGAGCTAACGCTAACTTAGCGCACCTGTTGATCAATATTTGACTTAGCCCACATTAATAACAACATCAACGCTGGAGGAGTTTATGTAATTAATTTGCCGTATAAATAAACAACAGTGTCCTTACTGTTAAAGCGGAGCTTCAGTCTCTCTCCTCCTTGGTTTCCTTCCTGGTTTCCTGTGCTGTTTGTTGTGGACTGGTGGTGGTCGGTACTTCACAGCTGACAGCTCCTCTTCTTCTTCTTCTTCCTCTTCTTCTTCTGCTGTCTTTGAGGTTTCACAGCAGTTGACTGCCTTAACGCCTCGTTACTGCCTCCTACTGGACATAGCATTCCTTAATAATGTAGAGCAGGGGTCTTCAACGTTTTTCAGGCCAAGGACCCCCACACTGATAGAGAGATGGAGCAGGGACCCCCGACTATATATACTGTATACAATTGTGTTTTATATTAAACTGGGCCTAGTGCCATGTATAAACATACCTCTTTATTGTGCATTCAATACTAAGCTTTTCAAATAATACACAGGATCATATATTCATGTTTTTATTTTAAACATGTGCAAGGTACAGTGAGTAGGGTGGCCGTGCCACTGCCATTTATAAACATACCTTGTCAGCTGATACCAATGCCAATATCAACATTGTCTGTCAATTGCATGATAATCATGATAATTGACATTTTTATTTTAAACATAAATGTGGAAACGAAAATCAGTGATGGCCTATTAGTGCCACTGCCATGCATAAACATACCTGTTATCTTGCATACAATACTGAACTATTAAAATAATGGACAGATTCATGTTTGGAAAAAAATAATAATAATTAAAAAATTGTCTAATCAACCAAAAATGTCGCGGACCCCCTGCAGTACCTCCGCGGACCCCATGTTGAAGACCTCTGGTGTAGAGGGTACTTTGCTCATAAATAGACCATTTTAATTTCACTACCCTACTATAATAATCAGACCATAATTAAACCTAAAAAGAAAAACAAAATTGAAAATACAAATCTAAAATGATAATTTAAAATTGTAAAGAGGAAATTGAAAATAGGAATAGAAATATGAAAAGGAATCAGAATTGAATATTGAAATGCATAAATGGAAGAACTTACATTTTATATATATATATACATGCATCTATATAGATATTTTTTATTTAATTTTTTGCACTTTTTGCATTTGGCAATTTAAATTGTTTCATGGCATTTGCCATTTGGCTACGACTAGGGCGCAGAGAAAACTAATGGACAGCAGGGGGCGCTGATACTGCCATAGAGCACAATAAGTCGTGGTTTGCAGCGCAGTATGTACGGAAAGGAAACCATGAGGAAAACCACTTTTCCAGTTATTGGCATTTGTTTATAGGTAGTCAAAAATAATGGCAGCATCAAGAAGCATACTGCGGGCCGTCCCTTTCAGATTTAATTAACACTGGTGAAAATATAAACCAAGCCAGACTCAAACAGCTCAAAGCTGTGGTGGTTAAGGTGAAAGCGGGTGATGACATTGAGTGTGTTGAAGCTGCAGCAGGAATGCGTCGCCCTCATTAGTTGAGTGTAGCAGGTGGCTAACTTATTGGATAAATACAGACACACGTCGTCACAGGAAGTAAATTTCAATCGAATTATTTTAAATTGACGATAATTTCTTATTTAACACAACAACTATTTGTAACCTTGACAGCAGTTGACGTTATGCTAGCTGGTTGTAGCTCACTGGGTTGTGGTTCAACACTTTTCTGGATAAGGTCTTCCCATCCTTGTGATAAGCCTCCAATTATTGCTTTAATGTATGTTAGTAATACCGTCTATTCATTATCTAACAAATGATTTGGTGAAGATTCAATACTTAACGATGATACACACATTTTTGGGCAGTCTGATAAAGTAGATATCCACCATAGTTTACCTTAGAGAGGTGACTGGATATGAAACAATTCACTATAGGTATTAATTCCATCTCAGTACAACTGTTTTGGCTTTGTTTTGATTCAAAGAAAGCTCATTTGCATGTGGACGCTGTATTGAAGCTCAATGCCTTTGTAATGAGTGCAGTGACCCCATTCATCCACCAGGTGGAGACATGGGCCGTGTTTATACATGGTAAGCTGAGGACGGACCGTTTGATGCTGGAGGATGGCAGAGTGGAAGTGCTCCTCCAATGCAGATGAATACAGACGACTGGAATCAACTCACCAAACAGCAGAGGTAAGACATCATTTATGAATATGGCTGAATAAAGTGAGGTTTATTCGGCTGCATAACGTCAGTAAGTTCTGGTTGTAAAGTGATGAGACATATATATTGTGGCAATCTGTGAAGTCTCAGCTTTTATAGTGCTTGCGCATTTAATACTTGAGTTCTGTCTTCCCAGGGCTTGTATAAAGGCAATAAAGTAGGCCATGAAGATAAGATATGAGTTCACACTTCTTACAATTCGTCCTCAGTATTGTAGTTTGTTTTGTCGTTTTGCCGCTCTTCTTGCTTCTTCGCGGTACATTGTGTTTGGTCGTCCCCTAGCGCTCCGTAGAGTACTGCATCAAACAGCGCTTTTAGCATAAACGCCTCCGTGCACGATCACAGCTTGTGAGCCATCTACAAAGGGCCTGCGCCACGGCGTCTCGCGCGAGTACAAACAAAGCTTACGAGGTGGAGTCTGGTAGAGATATGCCACCCTGAGCTTGGGAACAGATTGGGCGGAGCCCCCGGCAGCAGGGGGGGGGGGGGGGGGGGGGGGCTGGGGGGCGGGGGCCGGGTGGAAGAAGGGAAAATCTTTTGACTGGGTGGTTTCACAGGGAGCAGAGGCATTTGAGTCAGGGCACACATGCCTCAGCTGTGAGAGGCCCTACTCCCCTTGGCTGGCTAGCATCCCGGAGCAGAGGCAGAGAGAGAGAGACAGAGAAGACTAAGAGTGTGAGACTGAGGGTGAAGAGAAAGTTTAAGCGTGAAGTAGACTAGGAAGAGGGGAAAGGAAGAGGTTGAGAAAGTTGTCTGAAAGAAACAAGAAAGAATTAGGGACTGAGTGCTGTGCAGCGGGGCTCCTGCGGGTTGTTTTTCAGTAGTGTATTTTTATCTGCAGTGAGTGTGCAGGCGGTTTGTATTTAGAGCTGACAGCCATGGCGGATACAGGTGTCAAGAAGGAGCACGCAACCCTAGCAGAAGTGCCTTATGATGACGACGAGGTCGCCCTGGTGGGTGCCGCCACAGAGCCGGCAGTAGACGACGATTACCCTGACGAGGAGGCGGACCTGGTGCTGGCCACCGGCCTCGGAGGCAAGAGTGAGGCGCAGATGAACGGGGTCATGGTGCTCTCTCTGCTGGACAAGATCATCGGGGTGGTGGACCAGATCCAGCAGACCCAGAACGGGCTCGAGGCCCGGCAGGAGGCCATGGAGAAGTCGGTGTCATCCATCCAAGGGGAGCTGGCGAAGTTGTCCAAGAACCACGTCGGCACGGCCACCACGGTCAACAAAATGCTGGACAAGGTGCGCAAGGTCAGCGTCAACGTCAAGTCGGTGCGCAGCAACCTGGAGAAGCAGGCGGGCCAGATCAAGAAGCTGGAGAGCAACGAGAACGAGCTGCTCAAGAGACGCAACTTCAAAGTCCTCATCTACCAGGTGAACACTGAGAGCTGCGTGGTGTGTGTGTGTGTGAGAGCTTGTTCTTTTACTATCTACATCACAGGGTGGACTAAGTTATAGCAAACAATCTTTGTTCGAGAATGTGGTGGCCGTGCTTCACATGTGGATGTGAAGCTCACACTCACAGTACATGTTAAAGGGGGTGTGTTGTATTCCCTACACCGCAAAGGAAAGTTGAGAGTGGACGGAGTGTGAAACGCACCTTTTGACATAATCTCACCAGAGAGAGCAGGAGTCACACTGTGGCTTGAGTTGTTCTGTAGTGGAAATGTTTTGTAGTTTCTCAGGATAGAGGATGCTGGCCAAAGCTCTGCCTCCGTGGTTTTCCGTGACGTAAATGTCTGAATCGCTTTTTCCTCAAACACTTACCTCAAATGAGCTGTAATGTTTACGAACAATCGGACACTATTTAGAAGCTGTTTGTGCGGTTTGTATTTACGCTCAGTGAGAGGTTGATTCCTTCTCTCACCTATAAGGGAAAACTAGTAGCTTCCATGGAAAAAACGAAAGGCAGATTGTGACCTCTCCTGCTCCAGGACTTGATGATTACCCAAATAAACTATATAAAGACTCGCGGGGTGTAAATAAAAAGGCCTATAAACACTGGCATGAAGGACTTGAGAGTGAACCAACCTCTGAGTGCTCAGAGGGCAGATAGTTGGCAGACTGCTGGCATGTAAGATGAAGATGTGGTTTTTATTATTAAGATTTCTCAGAAGTGGGACACTCACAAACCTTCACCTTAATAATATCTGAGAACGCCATAAGTGTGAGCGTCGGGGCAGGGCCCAATTTATTTCAGGGAGCTTCTCAAACAGTTGGGCCCATGAACATCTTGAAAAAATAACTAGAAAATAATATAAAGGACACCATGTTAGGCATTTGAGTGGTGAGCAACAACAAACTTGCAGCATGCAGGCATTCCTCATGCACATCACATCACAACCGCTGCAATTTGTAAGCTGGAAAAGGAAGAAGGCTTTCTTTAAAAAACATTAGTAGCAGTGTATCTGAGAGTTGCAAACCTCTCGTGAGTAGAGCTTACTTCAGGATCCGTAGTGGCACGCAACCTTTTTCACCCCCCTCCTCCTGAGATGCCCACTATGGGAGCAGGTTACACTATTGGCATGTCGCAGAAATCCAATCATAGACACTAGTCCTAAATAAATTACTCTGCAAAGGAGGTGCCTCCCGCTGTTAGTGACACTGCGTGGGCTACTGCATGCCTGTGTGCAATTGTCAGTGCAGGGCACTGCACATGACAGGGGCGAGCAGTTTGCATTGCGTGGAATTCGTAGAGCTAGCACTATTTTGTAAAGCTCAGGCTTTTACCGTTTTTATTCTAGAATACGTTTCGATTGTGTTTCGGCAGACAAATCACTTGAATCAAGTCACTTCCTGTTGGTGTTATCGAAACCGAAATGCTCTTATCGCTGTCTAAACTGGTCCCAGTCAGGTTTCAAAGCTGTTGAGGGATCTGTAACTTCCATGTTGCAGTAGCTGCCACGATCTATTTATTGCCAAACGATGGCCGCACCGTGTCCAGTTTATATAACTCACATGGGCTGGTCAGATGTTGGCAGCGTTGCAAATCAACACTGGCTCTCATACCGTACTTTATACCGTCCGTTTGTGTGTTAATGTGTAAGAATGGGCTTAGGGTTTGGTGTGGAGAGGTTAACGTTGAGGTTATGATAAAACGTGTGTGGCAGTAAAGTCAGCAAGTGTCCTCACAAGTATCGTAATACCAAGGTGTGTGGGGACATTCCTCACCAATATTGCATTTCACTCGCAGTGTCAATGTCAAGTGAGGCTAGAATTTGACTAAGTATATCATTTTCACAGCATTAGCTTTGCTGTGGAGAGCCTTTATACTCTGCTTTGTTAAACAGATACCAGCTTTAACTGTAACTGCAGTATAATTACGGGGCGTCTGGTAGAGCAGGGTCGTCCTTCAATCAGAGGATCAGAGGTTCGATCCCCGGCTCCGCTAGTTGCTGTGCCTACGGTGTATGAATGGGTGTGAATGGGTGAATGATGACATGTAGTGTTGAAGCGTTTTGAGTGGTCGGAAGACTAGAAAAGCGCTGTACAAGTGCACTCCATTTACCATTATTCTGTCCTCTGTCTCTGCACTCTAAGAATAGCCACATGCTTGAGGATTTTTAGCCTGGAAAGACTTCGACAGTGATGCTTTATAATTAAACCTGCAATGATGGGGACACGCAGGGTCCCCTGGCAACAGCAGGGTGTGGTCATGATGACATTTTCACGAAATGTACACTGCATATCAGCAGTGGTGGAAGACGTATTCTGGTCGTTTACTTCAGTAAAAGTATTACAGTCTAAAAATACGATTTTTCAGAATTTTACTTCAAGTTACTGTGAGGGAACTTTTAACTGGTTATGAACTGCCTCAATTTAATACCGATGACTCTATATGACCTAGATAAGTGAGAAGATTGGTTATTTCTTAATGGTTGTCAACACCACGCTGCTGGAAGGCCCGCTGGAGGAAAGGAAGGCACAGGAGAACCAGAACCAGGACTGAGCGGAGCAGACTGTCAGACCATGCTGCAGTAACATGAGAGGTTTTCTAAAGGGATTCTGGTGCTCAGAAACACTGCCACTTTTGTCCACAGGGACCGCCAAAATCAACACAAAAAGAAAGTTACTTGTAGTAGCTTTAAGTAAAAGTAAAGAAGTGTTAGCATCAAAATATGCTTAAAATTCCAAATTTGTGATACTTAATTTTGCATGTCAGTTTTGGGACTTCAGAGTTTGAAATGTATTTTAGGAAAGTGGCACACTTCTTTCCGCATTAGGCAGCATTTTTGTGGAGTTTTAAAATAACAAACCCCTTATTACAAGTGACCTTGCAGCAGCTGAGGGTCTTCCTACTGCAGAAGGCACAAGCGGCCTGTCATCGGGGCTCTGTGGTTCACAGCTGGTTAGTGATCCAATGGGGCCCTGCTTTCACCAACCCGATGTTTCACTGCTCTGACTGTATTGGGTCTAATATTGCTGTCCTTTATAGACCAATTGTCTTTCCATTTCTAAACGAGTCCCAAGTTGATTTCCTTTTTGTCTCACATGGCCAGGCATTTTGACTTTGTTAGTTCAGCCTCAGAGTCTAATATCCTGTTTAGCAATGTCCTTTTAGCAATAGCTGTCAGGAAATTAACCTAGAAACAAGCTGTTCAGAGATAATACTGTGTTTCTGTAGAAATTACATGTTCCACTAATAAGAAAGTTTTTGCTCGTCCAAAAGCTGTTCGCCTGTGTTGCACAATTTGTAAAAATGACCAAAACGGTGAATGAATTATTGAAAAAGTTGTAGTTATAGTCATAATTTTCCAGTTTCTCAGCTGCCTGATGGTAGGAGAAACCAGACAGCTGCCAAATTGGTAAAGCCTCGCCCCAATAGTTAAAGCCTCCTGCTCATCCTCTGACCAAACACATCTATGTCCAGCAATTGTCTTGGCTTCAGCGAACTGAAGCTGTTGCTGGTTAAAAACCCCAGAGGGCTCAAGCTTCATCTCAGCTAAGCCCTCCACATGTCCCAGTTGGAGACTTGCATTGAAGTGGGTGTCCTGCTGTGTGACAGTAGTCCCACCACACTCTCTACACGCTCTCGTTTGAGGTAGTTCTGTTAGCATACTCAAAGTGAACTAGTGAATGAGAGATGAAGCAATTATTCCCTGAAAACCAATCAGTGCTATGCCGTCAGTGGAGTCAGCAAATGAATGCACCGCATTGGAACCAGGCAGCAACCTCCGATTCTGAAAAGTTAAGCCAAAGTTGTAGCGCCTTAAACTTGCATTCTTTCTTATCGCCAACAGCAGGCGACTCCTCTGGTTGCTAAAAGAATTGTATAGAAGTCTATGAGAAAATGACCCTACTTCTCACTTTAGTTATTACCTCAGTAAACATTGTAAACATGAGTTCATCATGTCTCAATGGCTAGTTTCAAGTCTTCCTCGCTACAGCATGATGTTTATTTGGTAAATCGTGGTCCCATTTAGAATAAAATAGACGATAAAGCAGGGTATGTTTTAGGGCGTGGCTACCTTGTGATTGACGGGTCGCTATCACGGATGATCATAAAAGTTGTGTCGCGGATCAGAAACTTCATTTTTATTGTTTAAGTATTGTATTTTTAATCAATGGTATTTTATTTGTCATAAGATTTAAAAGAATACTTTAACGATTTACCAATGTAGTCCTATGATATTTTCAGACTCACGATGTACAGTTTAAGAAAAAAGGATCAAAATACATGCAGCAGAACTTATTCCACATAATCTTCTTCTTTGTCAAAACCTGACACTACATTTCCCACAATGCAACTAGCCCACCGACAGTTAGGTGAGAAATTTGTGTGTGTTACACGATTAGCGGCTAATGTAGCTTCGAGCCGCTAGCCTCAAGCAGAGATGTAGCGCTACAGAGGTCTGGTAACCGCACTTCTTTCTTACTCCACACCCCCCAGACTTTTTAAAAATTCGTAGTCTTCAGCCCCAACCAACGCCGACTCAAGTGAACCCTTGTGTAAATTCATCAGATTTCAGGCAGCTCCCTCTGCGCCTACAAAAGGCTCATTGCAACGTATCTCACAATGTACTTTCCAAACCCTGTAAACAGATGTGTAAAATTGATTGAGTTCTTCTTTAAATGCCATCATTTTATGGATAACCAGCAGCAAAACAACATGGTTTCCATGTGATGCAAGTACCAGTGTGAGTTCTCATTTTAGGGGGAAATGTGTGCTTTTATTAGATACTTTAACACCTTCTGGGCCCAAGCGAGGACCATTAGCTTCCAAGCTAATGCTTGCCACTTAGCAACATTAGCTTTCCACCCGGCTTCTACTGAACACTTCGGATTTACTCTCCGGCAAACGGTTCAAACGTTGCCGACAAAAGACCACACATACACATGCCAGTCACCCCGCTGAAGAATTCTGATTTTGCACTCACCATTCGATGTAAAATGACAAAAGAAGTCCCCATATTCCATTTGGACCGCTGAATCGCCTTCCCCTATCTATTTCCTGTCTAATAAACTCTTTCCTGAATGAAGGGGGGTCAAATAAGCCCGGATGACCACGTTTTACATTAAGTAGACTGCTGTATGTGATAGATTGTGCATGTACAAGGATAAAGGAAGTTAAATATATCGTTATTTAAGTTATAAAAGTACAATGGAACAGCTGGAGAGGCTGTTTCTCAAATGACGACCTTTCGTGACCTCTCGTACGTTTATGTCTCTTGCTCTGGCCTACTTCACTCTATTCACTCCAATTCTTTTGTGTATGACTACTGCCATTGTTTGCTATGATGCCGGGTGGTTTTTAGGCTTTACTGAGCCTCATTTAATATAGTATTATCAATAATAGTGCTTTTTCACCATACGAACCTGACATTTTCAAAAGTGGAGCTGTGTTCCATCTTCATTTGCTATTAACCAGTAACATATACACAATATTTACACCTCTCACCAAAGCTCACCCACTTGAGTGTCATTAATAAATTGAAATTATTCAAATAGACCTTGTAGTTAGAGAGTAAGGCCCCTTTGAGTATGGGTATAGTATTTTCGAGCAGAAGCCACAAAAAAGTCCTAGGGGGCTCACTGTGACTCGGCCTATCAGATCTGGGGGCCACGTGTGTGCTCTTCATAATGCACATTAAAATGATTATGTGGATTAATCCAGTGTATGCAATGTGATACGTCCATCAGAGTGTGAGACTGTTGTATGTCTGGAATCAGGGTGTGTTTGGCTGCAGCTCAAAGACTCTATCATGGAGACGTAAGACTTCTCGATTACAGTCTACTTATTCCAGAGCTCAGATCGCAGCCAACGGGCCTCGCTACCCATACCGTGTAATATCTCTGTTCCACTTACTCCAGACAAAGTGATCCAGTCAAGAGCTTTTTTTTGGCCACTTCAGATTTCTGAATATTTGTTTTCAGGCATGAATCTGATCTCATTACAGAGAGGGTAGTCATGAAGCACTTAGGCAACCTCTTGTAGGCAAGAGCAACAACTCGACCAAAAAGCACTCGACCAGCAGCTCTTAAATTAGTGCTGTGATTCATCCCCCTGGCATCTCTCTGCCTCTCCTGCCAACATTCCCACTTGTTCCCCTCCCTCTTTCTCAGTTTCTCTCCCACTATCACCTTCGCAACTTCTACTCCAACGCAGACGTCTAATCCAGAACCAAGCTCATTCAGTAATTTATAACGGCACTTGTGCTGCACACTGTGTTGCTCTCTTCCAGTCTCCCCTCTCTGTCCCTTCTTCCTGTTGCCCTTCTCTTCGCCGGGCTAGTGGAAAGATATCTGGCAGGCTCCACATTTCACTATTGCATGTCAGCGACCAAGTCGAGCGAGCTCGGAGTGCCAGTGCTCGGTGGCATGTGAGCTTCTGCATGTAAAATAGTTGTCCAATAGCTAATTGGGTCGTGGGTTGCAACACTATGGCATACATGGCAATGAAAAAAACACATAATCAACTATTATTTTATGCCAAAGAGATTGGTGTTCAAAGTAAACACTAATGAGATACAGTATTGCCTCAGTGTGACTTAAACTCTGAAGACAGCTATCCCGAAGATCTTATCAAGAGAGCCCTTTAGATTTTGTTCTGATAATAGTTCGACATTTGTATTTGCTTTCTTGCAAAGAGTTAGATGAGATGATTGAAATCGCTCCCATGTCTGTACGCTAAATACGAGGCTACAGCTTATTCGCACAAAGACTGGAAAAGGCTCGCCAGGCTCTGTCCGAAAGTAGCGAAGTGAACCTGATAAACCTCTAATCAACGCGGCATGTCCTGTTTTGTCTGATCCGCACCAAAAGTGACTCGTTGCTAGACTGTTTCTTTGTCGTAGTCACGTAAGGAAGTCAACACACCCATTTTTTTTACACATAATCCCCCGAAACATAGCAAAGTTATGTGTTTTTTTAATACAGATGAAACAAAGAAGATATGAAGTGTAGATAGCGGTAGCTTCATATGTTCCGCACAAGTGTGAGAGAGGTATTGATCTTCTCATCTTACTTTTGTCAAGAAAGCAAAATAGTATATTTACCAAAATGTCTAAAAATTCCTTTAAAGTCAAGCTTTTATTACCCTTATCTCTTCCTCTCAACCTCTTTGTTCAAGCAGCGACCAATAACATCTTGCAGACAGAGCTATGTTTCTCTTGGCATGTTTGGCCAAATCTCTCTCTCTTTCTCTCTCTCTCTCTCTCTCTCTCTCTCTCTCTCTCTCTCTCTCTCTCTCTCTCTCTCTCTCTCTCTCTCTCTCACTCTCTCACACACACAAACACATTTTCTACGCCACAGGGAAGGAAGTGAAAAACAATTATTTTCCATTTGGTTTGTAAGTCTTTTATATTTTGTAAAGTTCAAAATCATTGTCCTTGCTTTAAAAAAAAAAAAAGTCACTAGTTTAAAATGAGTGTGTTCTGAAAACAGCAGTGTACCGGGCAGCATCCTCTGCTATTGTTCACCTTGTTTGCTGTTTTCTTTTTTTTTATGTAAAGACGGATTTTCAAGCTGATATGCTATTATATAGAATGTAAAGATTTCCGAATATTTTACTTACACTTATGACTCAGTAAGGACTAAGGGTTGATGACTAAGGTCTAATTTGATGTACTCACATACAGTACATTTGCTCTCTGCTCTGCTTTATCAGTTTGAGTGTACAACACCCTGTGTTGTGTGTGTGTGTGTGTGTGTGTGTGTGTGTGTGTGTGTGTGTGTGTGTGTGTGTGTGTGTGTGTGTGTGTGTGTGTGTGTGTGTGTGTGTGTGTGTGTGTGTGTGTGTGTGCGTGTGTGTGTGTGTGTGTGTGTGTGTGTGTGTGTGTGTGTCATTAGGAGGTGAATCTGCTGGCAGTGTTACTGTAGCCTTTCCCATGCCCTGTCATTAGGATATACAGTTGGTGCAGCAGAAAGAGGATCCCTGCTATTCCAACCCATGTCTACATGTTGTGGTTGAGTTATTTAGGGACACAAATGTATAAGTATTTGTTGCACATCACATTTTTTTTTCTGTTTTAATACACCCAAAAAAACTTGTGTGTACACGCGTGCATACTTTATACTGCATACTGCAGTATAAATCAGTCCAGATGTGTTTGAGAGCGGTTTCTCCGCGTCCACAAAGAGCACACCGAGTTGATCTCAGGCCCCAGCTGCCTTCCTGTCTCACACAACATCCCTGTCCCATAGTAGCAGACAGATTTCACCAGCTGGGAGACCAATCAGGTCACCCCTAGACTTGAACAGTTGTAGGCAGCGGTCTTGGCCGCCGAACAGAAATGTGTCCTTATACCACATCACAACTCGGTGGAAGCTGCTGATACCCTCCGTGCTGTTTATTCCAAGATTTGTTGGCACACCCTTCACCTACAAGGCCACAGCCAAAATAAAGCGTTGGCCAAATTATCTGGGTTGGTTTATTAATAAAGGAAACCGCTTCAGTATGTTGCTGTTCATTATAGATGAACCCACAGCAATGCAATGGAAAGGTGTGGGGCCTCTTGTTTCATTGAGTGGGTCTTAGCTATCAGCAGCGCCAACTGATTGATTGATTGATTTATCAATTATGACATCATATATGTGTATGGTTTGGCCTAATTTCAGATAAATGTGTATGTGTGTGTTTGACTATTTGTTGGCTTCATACTACTTGTATAATACGTTTTTTTACCATTTATTTAAAATATTTCCCACAATAAATACCATAAATTCTGCAAATATATATTAAACTACCTGTGAATCAAGGTACCGCTAGAGATGTCTTTTTAATGTATTCCTTTATGGCAGAAATATAAAACGTTGCTGTTGAAGCAGTATCCATAAGTTCACTATTAATATACCGGCTATTGCTGTAACATAAGAGGTTGCGTGTGAAGGCAGAGGCTGCTGTGTTCAGGCCTCCAGTATGAAGAGCAACAGCAGGTCACTCTGGTGGTGTATTTCCCACTGCTGCTGTGGCGGCTCGCCGTTCTTGTCACTGGTATGTGAGTTATAGGCCGTCACTGAGAACGTGCCAGGTTTTGGGTACCCTTGGGATTAGATTTTGCATGCACATGGATGTTTAGGATGATTAATCTATAAATAATGGGTCAGTTTGAAAGGCAAACTATGAAGGTGGAACATCGCACCATTAATACAAAGACAGCCCAGTCGCTCATGTTAGATTAAAACAAGGGTGCACAGTGCATACCTGATCAACAAGGACAGAATAAAAGCTGCACAGCCTGTCAGTTTTTCCTTCTACTATGTTCCAGTGGCTTTATTCAGTATCACACCAGCTCGATTGCGACAAAGCAAAGCAGTGTGTGTGATTGGCTGGTTGCCCCAGGTGTTATTTTCCAGGAGTTATTTGTCATCATTCATGATATTGGCCTGATGTAATAGAGCAGTTATAGTTTCCCATAGCTGGGCCCAGCACTGTGTTCATGTTGGCAGCTTATTCATGCCCTCGCCTGATCCACACGTTATCCTTTTAAAGTGGTAATATGAATAATGGATGATTGCAACACCTTCGTTTTCTTAAAGGTGCTAAATTTCTCTAAAAATGCTAAATTCTGAGCAAAACAATAAAAAAAAGAATCTTCATGCTCACTGCAACAAATTCACGCCTGTCCCTAAACTTCTAAAGCATGAATAGAGAATTTGAGAGTTGCTACATTTGGCTGACTAACCCTTTATTGTCGATGTGGATGGCGCTATTACAAAGGGAAAGGGATAGTTATGTAATATATTCCAGCACTGTAGCTGCCAGTTCGCAGAGAAACGTAAATGGAAAAGTACATTTCCATCTTTGCATGGGACTAACCCTGTTTTTCCAGTGGTCTCACAGTCGTGGATGTGGGAAGGCTGAGCCGTGGAAAAGGGCTTCCCCCTGTGTGTGAAATCACAAATCACTGTGACAGCAAACCCGAGGAACTCCCTTCCTGTGGTCTGCACTGATGCATGACATCGCCCATGTTGGCTTCAGAGTACACAGAGACCCTTCTCTTGGTTGTTAATATTTCCATTACCCACAGGACGAATAAGAGAGCTTCATGAAACAGAATTTGCATTGTGCCCTCAGTCATAAGAGTCAGGCTCAAACTGCCTGAGGTAGCAGGCGGCTGGACCAGTCCTCTGTGAATTGTTTGAGCCTCATTTAGGAGAGTGTGGGAGGCATCAATATGAATGACCAGAGTACATTAGCGTCCTTATTTTAGCCGCAGAGCACTCTTCAGGGATCAAAGCCATCGTGATCCAGGCGTCTTGCAGGGCTGCCACACACCAACCACCACCTCTGTTTCATGTCAATCTCTTCGCTTGGCCTTCTCCCATCCCGGAGGGGGCAAACGGGTCGGTGATATCACTCATTGTGAAAGCTAAGTGCACAGCTGCAAGGACTGGACTCGATCTGACAGCTGCCCCTGTGACTCACCGGAGAGGCCTTTCATCACACTGCCGCAAAAGGAACGGAGTGTTTATCTATAAGAGAAGCGAGATGCTAAGTGTCCGCATGCATGTAAGTGGATCAGGATCGGGAACGTGAACGAAAGTCAATCTTGCTGCCCATCCTAACCACTCAGAAGGAAATATTTGTAAGAAAAATATATATATACTCATGTAAGCAGTCAGAGTATTTTCCTTGTTTGGGTTTCTTTGGATAAATGCTAGTCATACTAACAGGATCACTATTGTATTAATAGTTACTATCGTAACTAAACCCCACACAGCCAACTTACAATTACTAGCAGGGATAACATGTTTGTTTTTAAACTGTCAATCTGGTTTCTAATAATCCCTCACAAACGACACAACCTTTTAATTATTGTATTAATGCAATGGGTGACAACATATTTAAATAACCAAGCAGGAACATTAGACCAGGTGGATTAGTTTCTGTCTTTTAACAGCAGATAGAGAGACGAGAGAATGAGGGCGATGGTGAGAAGCAGACCTCAGCAGCTTTCGTCAGAGCTGCTGAGGTCTTTGTGCTGATTGAAAACACTGTTTGCTCTGTCGTCAATGGTAACAGTCCATGGTTAAATTATCCCCCAGCGCCGGTATGAGTCAGACAGAGAACATTTTGCTGATGATATTTGAACAATGAAAAAGCTTTGCAGTTGTTACATGAACACCTTGAATAAAGAATATCTCATTTTTTTAGGATTTCATCATTTTCATGAGAACATTCTGGTCTAATCTTTAATAATTCACCAAAGCAGGAGGAGCTGCTGGTCACCCACAGATCTTCTTGGCCCGTTTCTACATTTCTGTCTCACTTGCTTCTCCTCGTTGTAGTCTGTAGCTGTTTACCAAAATCGTTCCCCTCCGACTTTTTAGTTGCATCTCCTGTGTTGGGCCTCCTTCTGGAGAGACGCCTCCGACAGTTGTTGGCTTGTCCGAGCAAATCAAACACTCTCACACACACACACACACACACACACACAGAGAGAGAGAGAGAGAGAGAGAGAGAGAGAGAGAGAGAGAGAGAGAGAGAGAGAGAGAGAGAGAGAGAGAGAGAGAGAGAGAGAGAGAGAGAGAGAGAGAGAGAGAGAGAGAGAGAGAGAGAGAGAGAGAGAGATCCCACTCTTTCTAGACAACTTTTCCATGAGGTATGATTCCTGCCACTCTTGGAGGAAAGCAACATTAGCAACAGACCTCCTTCTTATTGAGGAGAGCACACATACACTCGGCCTCATTATTCCCCTGGCACCTGTCAGTAAACACACACACACGGTGCCGACTTTTCCACTGCTGGTAAGTGGGAGGAGAGTGGAAGGTAACGCAGAGACACTAATGCACTTACCATCGTCTTCCTCAAGCCCCTTCTTTGTAATCAGGCAGGGAAACACAAACAGGGTTTGCTGATGTTATCACGATTTCCACTGATACAGTGGGCCGAATGTCGACAGCAACGCCTCTGTTTATTCATGTGGGTTCCCACAAGCCTTAGAAGTCTAATAAAAGATCAAAAACATTCTAAAAATGTGACTAAAATATATCTAGGGCTAGACCAATAAATAGTCCGATATCAGCTTATTGCAGATACATCTGTATCAGTGTGTACGTTGGCCGACTAACAAGAATTACATCTTGACAGGTTTATCAGTGAAAAGTACAGCGAGTACTCACTGGCGATCCCTCACAATATGTAGCGTGCTTTGTTTTCCATCGGTTTCAAGGTTCAAAAGCGGACTGAGTGTTAGTGATTTAACTTCAGTGATGTACGGATCTTATGTGGTCCTGGATCGTGTTGCAGCTTCTCTGTTCTGTGTGACCTCAGCTGTTCCCATGATGCCTTTGCCTGATATCAGACAGGGGTTGTCAACTCGTAGCACTTGAACTCGGTGGAGTGGGCGGATTCAAAGGTCTGGACCCAGGCGAAAGGATGCCTAGCACCGCTGTTTTTCCATAGGCTGCAGACGCTTCCTGTTCAGGCGTCAGAACTACTCATGAAAAGTGTTCACAGTTTGGTTTCATGGGGGAAAAAACTAAAAAAGTGTGTCTGCATTGCTGTGTGTGAGGGTACACGTGTCAGCATGAATACTTATACTCATATGTTTTTGTATGTGTATTTATACACAGAGGTTGTCTTACTCCAGGAACACAGGAGATGCACTTATATATATACATATATATTTAATGTAAGCTCAACACCCTGGCTTTCAGTTTAAGCCCACCAGCCACACTCTCCGCAGTAAACAACTTCTTGTGAGGTCACCTGAACAGCTTCTTAGTCAGCTATTCAATGTTTCTTTAGTACACATGTTTATTATGCGTGGGTTTATCTTTAAATCTTCAATAAGTTCTGGTCACATTTCAGGACTTTTGCGTATTTGTCCTGTCCACTTTTGTTTATCATATCTCCACGGTAAACTATTGGGGCGGAGTTATGTGCTCATGCATTCAGAAATGTCTCTCGATTAATGTTCTTACTGCAGCTCAGCCCCACTCTGCTCTTTGTCTCTACGGCTGCAAAGCAGGTGCAGTTTATATTTTAGTTTAATTGTAGTACACGTCGGTGTACTGTGGTAGAGAGACGTCAGCTGTTTATTCAGCTAAACTTCACCACCCACCAGAGACAACATGAGCAGGTGGTTGCCATGGTCACAGAGCGCTGTGTTTATCTGTTGCCGTGCAGGAGAGGAGGGGTGTGTGTGTGTGTGTGGGGGGGGAACGGTAGATTGAATCCAGAGAGAGGCAAAGGCCAGCCAAAAATAAACCCATACAGAGCAGGTCGAGCCCACACCATACACGGCACCAGATAAGCAGGCAATGCCCATTTTATGGTCGGATCGTATGGCCATGTCTAAACTGCCCAGGGAGATGTGCCGATCATGTGATGTGACAGGTGTTTGTCTTTCAGAAGTTTGATATCAACTTTGAAATCCAATTTTTTATTTAAATATTGCAAGTTAGTACTGACATAACTCTACAAAACCCACCTTATCGAGTCCAGTACGAGTTTTCAAACCTTTAGTCTGCTTGAAAACATTATTATTGGCAGTGATAAATCAAGACATGTATACCAGAATATCGCTCAAACATGCCTCCTCCTCATGTGTTGCTCTCTGCTGTCAGTCGGCCCTGCTGTTTCTGCGGGACAGTCAGTCTAGACGTGGCAACAGGCTAACCTCGTCTCTCCACCGGGTCAGTATAGGTATTGGACAAAACTGAGACAGGAGACATGTTTTATTTTTCTCAACTCCAACACGAACACGTCAAACCAAATTAGCTTTTAGCTTTGAGCTCATATTCAGATTGTGAACCTTTATGTATAGAAAACGATGAGCCCAGTTTCAGACAACCTATCAAGGCCAAGATACGGTGAAGACACAGATATCAAAGAATTGAGCCATTGTGACTTACTCTCATACATCTTATGTTTGTATAAAGAGAAGCAGTGAGGTGGCACTGAGGTGCAGCAGGGTGAGATCTTTAATCCCATAGGGGCCACCGACATGCTGTTAAGATGCTAACATACTTAGCATGGTGCTCCTTGTCCTTGTGTGGATGTCTGGTACCACACAACATGGACATATTGTTTCTGCAGCACTGATTGATTGTCAGCAGGTCAGCAGTAACTCTCTGTACACTGTGTGGTAAAGTAAAAGACTGGGAAGGAAGTGTAAGTGGACACCTGTCCAGTTTGGGAAACGTTTCTCTATCGCTGTATGCAGAACAGATGGTATGGCCCTACTTCTGGGTTCACACACATACAGTTACTTTGTGTGAAACTACCACCCTGCTGTGCTGTGTACATTTTACGGCTAAACTGAAACTGTGCAAACCAACCAAGTCTTTCCAGTGAAGCGAAAGCAGCATCATACATTATAGAAGATATAGATAGCACATCTATAATTTAAAGATAATCCATATCTTTTTCTAATATAAAATGTGTTTGCTGTTAGATTTGATTGGAAATCAAGATGTTAAGTCACAACATTGAAAGTGTGCGAGTTCAGTATTTACAGAGAAATGATAGCAAAGTGGCAGGAAATACTCCTGTGGTTACAGATGCAACAGCCAGTTAGCATTAGTTTCAATATGACTGTGGAGTTGCAGGTTATTTATTTGAATCCCCATAGTTTTATAGTTATTTCAGGGATGTGGTATACAGCACATGTGACCACAGCTGACTATGTTATTATATTAAGACTTGGAAGTATAGAACAACTGGCTGCAGCCATGTTGGCACTTGATTGCTGGCCTGTGACTGACACCACTAGATGGCACTCTACACAAGCTACAAGCAGTAACATGTGTGCAGTGACTGTGTAGATGACACATGAATCTGTGAAGCATCATGCTCGTATTTACAATTTAATTTCTCACCCAAAGGCCATTAACTTGACTTTCTCAAGCCGATCATTTTCACATGGCATATTAAAGGAAATACCATAATTTACATGAATCATACAAAACAATCAGTGGGGCACCATGTCTGATAATATTGTAGTAAATGTCAAATTGAAAATTATTCAATTGACAAATTGTGATTCCTTAATATAATGCTTCTGTGGCTAAATAGTCTTCTGTTTTTCTACTATTTTTCTCACTCAGGACCAAACGAAGCCACCGAAGACGTCCAAATCCCAGGCAGCAGAGACGGTGGTTGAAGGCCAAGCCGTGGAGGGCCTTGAGCAGATACCCGAGGGACAAGAGGGACTCCCAGACAACCTCAACTCAGATGAGGAGGTGGAGATCGAGGAGATCATCGAGGAGTCTCGTACCAAGCGCATCCAGCGCACCACCAAGCAGCAAGTGGACAACATAAAGAAAGCCTTCTCCAAAGAGAAAATGGAGAAGACCAAGTTGAAGACAAAGGAGAACTTGGAGAAGACCAAGCAGAAAACCCGCGACAACCTGGAGAAGACGAGACAGAGAACCCGCGACAACCTGGAGAAGACCAAGCACAGCCTGGAGAAGAAGATGGGCAAGCTCGGGACCCGCATGACCCCCAACATGGAGCGCAGGGCCAAGATGAAGACCTCCAAAGACAAGGCGAAGAAGTCCCTCACTCCCGACCACACCGTCTACGCTCGCTCCAAGACCAGCGTGTACCGCGTGCCCCCCTTCACCTTCCACGTGAAGAAGATCCGAGAAGGGGAGGAGGAGGAGGTGGTGCTGGAGAACACGGAGATGGTGGAGGTGGCCGAGGGCGAGGACCAGCCAGGCGGAGAGGAGAACGGCCTGGGGGTGCACGTGGAGGTGGAGGAAGGGGAGCTGGTGAGGGTAGACAGCCCAGAGATGGAGGATCTGTTGGAGGTGACTGATGACTCTCGGCTGGTCGGGCCAGAGCACCTAAAGAAGGCCCAGAGCGACTAGAGCGTCGCGGCTCTGCAGGGCTGTGAAGGGAGCGATGAGAGGGCAACGGAGTCGAGTCACAAGGACACAATATTAGTCGTCGGGAACTTTCTAGACGTGGTCACAGTCTATGACATCACGTTTTGTTTTCTGTTCTCTTTTTACTGTACCCAACAGGGATGACTTTCATATCTGCTCCTCTAAGCATACAAAATAAGAAAAAAACAAAAACAACGCTAGGTTTAGAACCATGCTGCACGCTGACTGGTTACGTTAAGGCTATTTGCTGTTTGCCGTTGGTTTGATCAATTGTGTGGCTGTAAGAATTAAAGAAAAAAGGTATAAATAGTCTTTGCTATTGAGGATGTAATGTATAATCTAATATTTGCCATGTATGATATGCACATTAGTGGGTATGGTGACGGGAAATTGTTGGTTTTAGTAACGTAATGTGCACGAGTGAAACACAGAAAATAAACATATAGGCAAGTGGTAGGCCTATAGAAGAAGTAAAGATCTATGGCATAAAGGTTATTTACTGCCAATCACTCAGCCATTGTGCCAAATGTATCAATATAATGTAAATGACTGAAAATAGAAGCGTAGTGTCTGATAAATGATGTTGGGAACATCAAAAACACTCACAGATAGCAGAGCAATAAACAGCTAGCGTTACTGTTGTGAACAATCGCTTTAAGGCGTAATGTTTTACTTTTTGTGCTTTGATTAAAAGACGAAGGATTATGAAACCTCCGCTCTATTCTGGATCATCAGCAGTATATTATAATGAAATACTCAAAGCTGACATCAATGAGATTTAGAATGTAGCCTTTTGTATCTTTCACAATGAATGCTTGAAAAGGTGCTCGATCATCATTTTACTGTAATGTTTTGATGTGTACTCACCATGCTTTATGTGTCGCATCTGGACATGCTGTACTCACCAACATCCACAGAGGAGAAGAAAACCAACCCTGTCACCATGGTCACAGCCCATCGCAGTACATTTGCACGTCTCTTAATTTTTCACAAAGGTAATGCCAGACGGACAAATGATGGTTTGAAGAGCGAGATGACAGTTTAATGGCTGACTATGTAACAAGAGGAGATGAGCAAATGTCATCCTGAATGCAGTCTTTGTGAGACGGCACACAGTCAAGTGTTATGAATGGCATGGCACTTTAATAAATGTTAAAACATCGTACCGTACCTTTTTTTTTTTTGCAGAGGTGCAATCTTGTGTACTTCCTCTGATTTAAGAAAGGAACGTCCACACTGATGAAAAGAGCTGTCTGACCATCATTGTAAGCGAGAGAATAAGGCGATTGTGGAGAATTTGAGGAAGCTACAATAATTGGATTGTAATTACTCTGAACCTCGAAGCAAACTGGCAATGCCATGTGTTCAATAATTGCCACGGGGCTCCAGAAAAGGATGTGCAGAGACTGTGTGTGAGCTTGATGTGGTGCAGGCACGCAGGAGCCCACTGTGTAACATGGAGAACCATTAAAATAATCAATGGGCGGGGGAATGCAATTAAGGAGAGTGCTCCCTCAGAGCGCCGGGCAGGATAGAGAACAGTGAGGAGAACTGATAAAAGGTGTGTGTGTGTGTGTGTGTGTGTGTGTGTGTGTGTGTGTGTGTGTGTGTGTGTGTCGTAGTGAAGAGTAAGTATGTGCATACCATATAACCACACTTATATCTCCAAGTTTATGTCGGCATCCCATGCAAATTTCCACGAAACAAATAAGTAAATTACAGTCTTGTGACATCACATAATTATTGTAATATTATGTAGTGTATAGTTATATAATTTTAGTATTTTTTTTATAAAAACATTCGCATTGTTTTGCACACCAAACATCATAACACTTGTAAGATATTGGTCCCATTGGAAAAAAGAAGTGTGTTTTTGACACCATGTTTGTTTTGCCTTGTCTTGACCTATACTGGTTATTAAAAATACATACCATAAAAATGATGCTATAAGCTGAGGTAGTCTAGTTTATACAGAGACATTGTCATTTAATTAAAAATAATGCTGCAAGACTGTGAGAAATAATTGCTCTTTGTGTTATTGATTCATACTCAAATAATGAAGCTTGCCTTTTATTTTGTGTTTAAGGCCTCTTTTGCCACTTCAATATTAATAAAAGCTTACTGATAATATACATTGCCTATTATTGTGTTTTCTCGAATTTTATAAACATGTAATATACCTGAATATTGTGTGTCACTGTGTGTGTTGTATTCTCTTACTCCACTGAATGAGGATCAGGAGAGCTCGATACCAATACACAACACTACTGGCGATATTAAACTCTTGATGACGTCAACGCTGCCAGTAACTCAGATGACTTCCAGGCCGGCTGTTCTGTCGAGCTGCGCGTGCTCCCTCCGCTGCAAATGAGCGCGCTGGCCTGCTCTGTGGTCCACGAGCAGGGAGGGTAGGCGGGCAGGAATAGCGCAGTTGCGACAGCAGTAAACACGACGTTCTCAACCAACCCTGACCACGAAGCCCCGCCTCTCCTCCATATAACCCGCATTCGGATTGGCTACAGTAAAATTACCGTCTCCTATTGGCTGTGAGAGCTGTCAGTCAAGTAGTTGACAGAGTTTGTTTGGCTGGGAGCACTGCAGTGGGAGATGGGCTCGGTGAGAAGGTCTTTACGTGTGTTGGAGGAGTGTTTCCCGTGTTGGCAAGAAAACCCAGACAGTTACGATCTCTTTCAGTGTGTTACTTTTCGCTTTTGTGTGTTCAACTTCTACGAAAGTCGTCACTGACTGTCGTTGTCAGTGTTTTTAAGTCGAACACCTTTTTTTTTTTTTTTTTTTTACGGAGAAACTTTACAAAGGAGTAACAACGAGCTAATAAGTAAGCGACTTCTGCTTTTTGGCATGTTTCTTATATTTCATTATGACAGTTTTGTTACAGCAAGACCACGTTCATGCATCGCTAGCTCTATCAGACAAACCGCTACTGAACTACAACTGCAGCTCTGTGTCTAGGTTATAAGCTGAGGAAGCCATTATGTGTCCTCGGTGTTACATAAGTCATTAAAGTGTAGGTGCGTTTTATCTGCTGCTAACTCATTTCTGCAAGCTCCTCACCTTATGGGGCTGATAATATATATAATAACCAAGACTTAGTTGTTTCTAATATGTTTGTTTTAATGTTTTTTAAATTAGATTCTGCTCATTATGATTTAATAATGGTCATAGGTACGTCATGTTGTCGTCAAACAGGACGGAACAACTGTTGTAACTTGACTGGGATGTTGTTTCGACAAAGAGTCAGATCCAGGTCATTGTTGTGTGTCTGCCTTTAATTGGCACACGCCCATCTCTGTCCCACCTGCAGGCCGACACGTCTGACACCTTGCACTGGAATTCACTTCTTCTATTATTCAAATTCTGATCTCCAAATCTTCACAGAATCTGAAATATGAAGTCTGTTCCTGTCTTTTGTTCTGCCTGTGGAGTCCTGGTGATACAGTGTGTCAGAGAGGCCACTACACTCTTGGCTGTAGTCATTGTTCTTAAGAGTCTCATTGAGTCAAAGCGTGACTGTTATGAAATGCTTTATGAGTTAACGTTACATCATAGTGTTTGCGTTCTCGCCTGTGTTTTACAGGGACCATATAATGCTTACTGGCATGGTCGCTGGTGCTTTTTGTTCGCTTGAGGAAGTATTTTCCTGGAATATCGGTGACCTGAGAAATAGATAATCGTATCACGTGTGTGCTTTTACAGGTGGTGTGTTCTACCGAGGCATTGGACACCAGACATCTGGCAGGCCCGGCACATTGCTAGCAAAGTCTACTTGCATACATACGAGACTGAAATTCAAAATGCATACAGAGATGTTAAAGATGTGGCGTTAAGGCAAAAGCCTTACTTTGGCATTTGTCGATATAATAGTCAATATTTGTGAAAAATCATCGTCAAAGGGTCCCCGAGGCTGTCATTTATAATGTGTGTGACCCAGACAACATGTTTCAGTAATTCGACCGATATGTTCAGACTTCGTGGACCCATTAAGACCGTACCGCCCCAAATTAACTTTTATATAAAGTAGTTGCTTCTAAACATTGTTTGAAATCATTGTTTCATAACGATGGAACAGTATTTGAGCCCCTTCTGAGACTTCAAACAGAGGGTCATGGATAGTCTCGCAGACATCTAACAGAGGGACGTATTGGAAACTGTTTTGTAATTTCAACCCAAATTCACCAACAATAGAAAGCAAGAAACTCAAATGCACGTGATGAAACTAATCCTCTCACATTAGTCAATGGAGTGAGAAGGCTCAGCTGCTCTTTGATGTGATCCTCTCAGAGGAACCTGGGTCATATAAAAAGTATCGCGCTCGATGGACGCTTTCGGTTTTGTCCCTTACGTGCTTAAAAAACAACCCTCACCCGCATAGTGTTGAGAATAATTGTCGTAAACTGAAATCTTGTGGCTTCCTCGGGCCACTGACACGGTTTAGGTGAAACATAGCGTCTTGTGTTTTTGTTTCGGTTTCAAACTAAAAAAAAACCTGACACTTACCAGTCCGTTAGATATTTAGTTGTTGAGGCTGTGGTTAGCAGTGGTTTTATATTGGGTCGTACAATACTTAAAGGACTTCCTAATACTCTTCCCCCTCGTGTATATAAATGGCGGTGAGATGAACATTAAGTACAAGGGGTGATGCAGAAACATGGACAGATGTCGAATGCAAATACAGCCACTTGTTTAAACTTTACAGCGCTGTCTTTGTGAACATATCTGAGCTCCTGGAAACTGAAAGCAGAATCTAGTCTCTTGGCGAGAACGTGTCTTAGTCATCAGTTAACACAAGTTCAACTTCTGTTTTTGTATCTCAAAGTATTGAGACTAGTCAAACTTTGGAGGCAGGCCTAATACAACAGTATTTAAACTAAGATGTGACGGCTAACTCCATACAGTAGCTCTTCAATAGCTGAGAAAAGGAAGCATGGCTTCCGCTGAACACAGTCGGGGGGGCAAAGGTCATGTATTGCTATCTGCTTTAGGGAGTTGACAGATGTGCCAACGTTTCTCGGTGGAGGCGCTGCGTTCCACTGAACAGGAAGTGACTGTTCTGAACGTTTGTTCTCGTCATTTTTTTTTACAGAGGAATCCGGACATTTAGTTATTTCTCTGTGGCCGGTGTGAGAATAACTCTGATAAGACATGTGACACACACACACACACACACAACAAAAATGTACTTATATTTGTGTGTGTGCAGGGTTTTTAGGAGGTGTACGTCAGGATGGCGCAGTGGAACCAGTTGCAGCAGCTGGAGACCAGGTACCTGGAGCAGCTCTACCACCTGTACAGCGACAGCTTCCCCATGGAGCTCCGGCAGTTCCTGGCCCCCTGGATCGAGAGCCAGGACTGGTGAGACACATCCCCTGGGCTCTGTTATGAAAAGCACGTTTTTGTCTCTCATGTCTGCGAACATAATGGTGGCATTGAATTCCCTTTTTCATCGTCCAGAAAAGAAATACGACACCTTTCCCCTTTTGTACTCTTCCCTCATGTGGGGTGCAGGATGTTTAGATGGCATTTAAATAGCATTTGTGAAGCTGTGGTTTCACCTCTTGGAAGGAACTAGACGTCCTTATTACCCTGATTATCCCATCCTCTCCTTTTTATTTTTTTATAAGGGCTTACGCTGCCAATAAGGAGTCGCACGCCACGCTGGTGTTCCACAACCTCTTGGGGGAAATAGACCAGCAGTACAGCCGTTTCCTGCAGGAGAACAACGTCCTCTACCAGCACAACCTGCGCAGGATCAAGCAGCACCTGCAGAGCAAGTACCTGGAGAAGCCGATGGACATCGCTCGCATCGTGGCCCGCTGTCTGTGGGAGGAGCAGAGGCTGCTGCAGACCGCCACCTCTGCTGTACAGGTAGAGAGGAGCGACGCCAGAACCTGGCGGTCGTATATAACGTCAACAGGGCTTCAGTACAGCCGTGAGAAGTGTTCGTTTCATTCTCTTTGCAGGACGGCCAGGCAGCACATCCCACCGGGACGGTGGTGACGGAGAAGCAGCAGATTCTGGAGCACAACCTCCAAGACATCAGGAAGCGGGTGCAGGTCAGTTCCCGTCAAAGTATTTGAATACAGTACAAAAGAATCCATAACACTATTTCATTTGCCAAAATGAGTCTGTGTCCTCTCATAAACGTATTTGTTTTCCTTCAGGATATGGAACAGAAGATGAAAATGCTTGAGAACTTGCAGGATGACTTTGACTTCAATTACAAGACATTGAAAAGCCAAGGAGGTATATTCAAATTCCTATTTAATTTCTTAGCTGTAGCAGCTAGTAGCTGTTGATTAGTTGCTTGCTGACCGATGACACGTCCACCCTCTGTGCAGAGTTGTCCCAGGACCTGAATGGGAACAACCAGGCAGCTGCTACCAGACAGAAGATGGCTCAGCTCGAGCAGATGCTGAGCGCCCTGGACCAGCTGAGGAGGGTGAGGAGTGTTTATGCTTTGCAACACAAAGAACAGTTTGGATGGTGCTTTAATTGAGTTTAAGAGTCTGGTGTTGCAAACAAACAACACCTCTAGCTTCATGGTGGAGGGTCACACCCAGCTTGAGCACAAACGGACATGAAGTTATCTGCCGCCATGAAACCAAACGTCGTCCATGCTGCAGCTTACATGCTAGGCCACCAGTTTTGACTTTATGTGAACTTTTCAGGATTTGCTTTATGGGGCAAAACTGGAGGAGGGGTCTTAGTGCGACACCGATCATATCTTAAAAGAGGAGTTGCATTATCTTTGCAAAGGGAGACAGTGGGTTTTATGGGAAATAAAGCGTTATTCGTTATGTATTTGTTAATAACTTCATTATGGGTACTTTATGCTGTGCTTGTTTGTTTTTTTTTGTAGCAAATTGTGACCGAGATGGGGGGCTTGCTGACCGCCATGGATTACGTACAGAAGAACCTGACCGATGAGGAGCTAGCGGACTGGAAGAGGAGGCAGCAGATTGCCTGTATCGGAGGTCCACCCAACATCTGCCTGGACCGCCTCGAGACATGGTAACCAGGGAGGCTAATATCAAGTCGATAAAGCGTCGGCGAGTCAGTTTGACAAACCAGAGGCCTGTTTCATCAAGCGGTCTTAACTTGAACCGGGTCTGATTTTTTCTTTTCTTTCTTCTAACCCAGGATCACATCCCTGGCTGAGTCCCAGCTCCAGATCCGCCAGCAGATCAAGAAGCTGGAGGAGCTTCAGCAGAAGGTGTCCTACAAAGGAGACCCCATCATCCAGCACCGGCCCGCCCTGGAGGAGAAGATCGTGGACTTGTTCAGAAACCTGATGAAGAGGTACTGCGTGCGACACGTATTTACCGTACATCTGCCCAGACTAAGATGTTATTATGATCACAAGAGTGTCGATTGTTGAGTTTAAGGAGAGAGATTTTGAGGCTCCCTCTTACTAACGATACGGAGCTTTCAGTCGCATCACACGGTCTTCGTTTAACAAACGTGATGACACCCGAGCCGTCTCCATTCTCTGTAGGAAGACCGTGAGGTGCACTTAGAAGCTGCCAATCATTAGGCCTCAGATTCTCTTCACCATATGTTGTTGTGATGTCTTGCTGGACTCTGAAACGTGACCCACTCTCGTCTTCTAGTTCTTTCGTGGTCGAGCGACAGCCTTGTATGCCCATGCATCCAGACAGACCTCTGGTCATAAAGACAGGAGTGCAGTTCACGAATAAAGTGAGGTAAGACGAAGGCCTGCAGGACACAACGTAGACGCATTTCTATGCTTTGTATTATGTGTCCCGTGTGACTGAGACTGCAGCATTTTATATCCGAATCATCTTCTCTCTCACGTTCACAGGTTACTGGTGAAGTTTCCTGAACTCAATTACCAGCTGAAAATTAAAGTTTGCATTGACAAGTGAGTTATTTTTTTACCTGGAGGTTCTAACATTGACATTAAGTCACCTTATGAGGAACTGCTTTACTGATTTGAACTGTTTATTTTTTTTTAGGGAATCTGGAGATGTGGCTGCAATTCGAGGGTACGACTTTAAGACCAAACTGTATGTTATTCTTTTTTTTTTTAAAAGAGCCTCACTTTCATGCTGCTCCTTGATTTTCTCAGGTCACGGAAGTTCAACATCCTTGGAACCAACACGAAAGTCATGAACATGGAAGAATCCAACAATGGCAGCCTGTCAGCCGAGTTTAAACACTTGGTGAGTAATAGAGCTGACGGAGCGCACACTGCGCGACACTGAAGGTATCTGATAAACGCCTGCTGTGGAGCACTGACTTCCTGTTTGTTACAGACCCTGAGAGAACAGAGGTGTGGTAACGGTGGCCGGACCAATAGCGACGTAAGTACTGTGTGTGTGTGTGACACTTGGTGAGAGAGTCATAGATTTGACACCATATTTACAACAGATGGGGTTTAATAACAGAATACTGTCGCTTTGATAATGCTCTGTCTTCAGTGGAGGTTTGAACAGTCTGTTTCTCTCCAGGCCTCTCTGATTGTCACAGAGGAGCTCCATCTGATCACTTTTGAGACAGAAGTCTACCACCAAGGCCTGAAGATCGATCTGGAGGTCAGTATCAGTATCTCTGTGAACTCTTGAGACGTTTCCGTATTCTCTGTTCAACTTTCATCTCACACCAGAAGTCAACAGAAACTCTGAAGCACAACGTAAGATTACAACAGCGTCGTTCTTTGACAAAGTATGTAGACAGAGACAAAATGAGTCATTAACCGAGTCCTCCACCTCCAGAGGATGTCACCACCTCTGCCTCTAAATGAGCTGTTGCTTAAAGTCAAACCTCCCCCCATCAGCACACGTGTGTTGACCGGGTGAGAAAGGTGTGTCCTTCGATCTGCAGACTCGGTCATCATCGTGTATTTTTCTCACTCTTAAGCTTCCATGCTCCGGTGTGTGTGACTCTGAGTCAAAACACAACAAGCTGTGTGAGCCTCAGAGCGACGGCATCTGTGACATATCTATTCATGGAGAAACCAAGGTCTATAGCTCGTGTGAAGACACGTTGTGTGAAGCAGTGGAGTGATTGTTCAATTGTATTCTTGTTTCCTGCGACCAAGATGTAAGAAACTGAGCGGGAACTTGAACCCTGGGCCTCCACTGAGTCGTTGGAACACTAGAACATGCGGCTAGACGCAACCCACATCTCGAGGGTGTGATGCCTGCATTGGTTGCTGGACAACGGACAACCCCTCATGCTTAAGAACCGCAGCACGTCCTCGAGGTGTACGAGTAGTACAGTTGAGAGGACTTGTTGCGAGACAACGTGCAGGAATAGAAGTGGGAACATTTTCGCATTGTCGTGCAAGAGTAAATGTCGGCAAGGAATAACCAAACGTGTGAGATATATATATATGTTGATGTTTCCTCCATTTGTGCAGACCCATTCCCTGCCTGTGGTGGTCATATCGAACATCTGCCAGATGCCCAACGCCTGGGCCTCCATCCTGTGGTACAACATGCTCACCAACCACCCAAAGGTGAGACGGCACCCTCTGCTGGGAAGGGGGCTGAACTCTGCTGGAGGGAGAATGTTCTTCTGTAAACACTTGTTGTGTCTTTAAAGCCGCGTTGGTCTGGGTGTCTCTCTGTACAGAACGTGAACTTCTTCACCAAGCCTCCGGTGGGTACGTGGGACCAGGTGGCCGAGGTGCTGAGCTGGCAATTCTCCTCCACCACCAAGCGAGGCCTGACCATTGAGCAGCTCACCACGCTGGCTGAGAAACTACTAGGTGAGGGTGTCGCGCCTTTAAAGTCTCCAAAAAAAAAACAGTTTAACCCAACACCGCGTCATGTTATTAATGTGAGGTGTTATTGTCCGTCCAGGGCCGTGTGTCAACTACTCCGGCTGTCAGATCACCTGGGCCAAGTTCTGTAAGGTACTGACCTTAAAACAACAACAACAACACACTCACGGTTCAATCGGCACATCTTCAGCTTCAGTGCGAGTTATTTTTCTTCTTCCTCTCCAGGAAAACATGGCGGGCAAAGGCTTCTCCTTCTGGGTGTGGCTGGACAACATCATCGACCTGGTGAAGAAGTACATCCTGGCCCTGTGGAATGAAGGGTGAGAGGGGCCGTCCTTTATGCTTCACGTTATCCAGAGTGTTGCTATCTTCGAATCTAATCGTGTGACTTCCTGTCGCTTTGCAGGTACATCATGGGCTTCATCAGTAAAGAGAGGGAGAGGGCCAGTCTGAGTCCGAAACCTCCCGGCACCTTCCTGCTGCGCTTCAGTGAGAGCAGCAAGGAGGGCGGCATCACATTCACATGGGTAGAGAAAGACATAAGTGGTGAGTTAAATGTTAAAAAAAAATGCCCTCAGGATTTACTGTGGTTTCCGTTTTGGCACTGAGCGTCCTCGTATTGTTCGTAGGGAAGACCCAGATGCAGTCGGTGGAGCCGTACACCAAGCAGCAGCTCAACAGCATGTCTTTCGCCGACATCATCATGGGCTACAAGATCATGGACGCCACCAACATCCTGGTGTCCCCTCTCGTGTACCTCTACCCCGATATCCCCAAAGATGAAGCTTTCGGGAAGTACTGCCGGCCCGAAGCAGCTCCTGAGCCCGAGATGGGAGGAGACTCCACGAATAGTAAGTCACTGACTCCACCCACAAACATAAAACTGAGATGATGAACGGATGTTTTTTAAAAGTTTAGCTGTTAAACGCGGCCCCGATTCACTTTCAATTCAGGGTAGCCTGCAGTGAGTAACTGATATACAAATGGTTCCTTTAAGAGAAGCAACACATATGACTCAGTATGTATGTTTTACGTCTCGCAGGTTTCTTTTATTGTGTTCCGTATTATTTGTGCTGACATGTTTCTTTTCCCTGACAGCTATTCAGCCATACTTGAAGACAAAGTTCATCTGCGTTACGCCGTAAGTATCTGTCACTCCTCTCATATTTAAAATCATCAGTATTTATGGGAAGATCTGGTTCACAGAAAAGACAACCAATCAGTTCCTACTCTCACTGTGAGTCATCACCGTCGTCGGAGGGAACCATCACGCTGTTCTCACGCCGAGGAGACAGTTTCACTTTAGACTGACTGCAGCGCACACCTGCTATCGCCTGCTTGATATGCACAACGTGTTTTTATTGGATATGTTTACTTGTGAGACGGGGAGACGAGGGTTTGAGGGTGTGCTGGGTTGTGAGGTCTGCTCAGTGAGATCCTGACCTGTCTCCGTAGGTGTCCCTCCGTGTTCATGGACTTGCCGGACAGTGAGCTGCTTGGGAGCGGATTCCCAGGGTAGGCGCTCGAGGGGGGGGGGCAGTGGCATGTAGGGAGGGCTTTGTGTGTGTGTGTGTGTGTGTGTGTGCGCATCTTGTCACTTTTGTTTGTGTGTTGGATGGGTGGCTTCCAGGGGATTTCTAGTGCCGTGTCCCCGCCGACATAACTCCTCTTTATTGTTTCCAACTCACCGCCACTTGTCCCGCGTCCTAATGCAAGAGCGTCTCCCCGCCATTCATCACTTTCTCATTCTGTTCCTCAACCAGATCCATTTGTATGACTTCTACAGTCCAACGTATGTTTCATATGATTGTATGAGAAGAATTGATGAGAAGTTCCCGATAGTAGTAGTTTCATTGATGGAAAATAATTCCAAATGATGATCACGGAAGTACAATAACATACATTGACTGTAGCTGTTGTTGACATCGATTCAATGTTAAACCGTGTCGGTGTGCTTAGCACCGCCTGAGATAGAAGCAGGAAACCGTGTGTAACATCTGGCCGGTCTTTCCTGGTTTAATTCACGTATTCCACGGATCCATCCCATTCTCCATCTCCTGTACTGTCTGTTGGGCACGCCTCTGCACACTGTCAATGATGAGCCTGCTGGACCCTTTCACTCATTAACCACTGCTCTGTGTATTACACTGGGGACGGACACCAAACAGCTGGATCGGATGTCGCCGACAATGCGGCCGATCTATTCCATTCAATTCGATGTTTATGTGCCATATGCATCATCTACTGGAATTCAAATTCCTCTTCAAGTTCTGACGCAATTTGTTGCGGCATTTAAAAGGTTAACACTTGAAATGCGATTCCTTCATTTTGAAGATTTGTATCAAGTTGCTCGTGTACGATTCATGATGCTGATAATAATAGATAACCATTCAGTAGATGTATATAATGTATTTGTTAGATTTTGCTTTATAAACAGTATGACAGGAATCCACGTGCAAGTGTGTGTGTGTGTGTGTATGTGTGTGTGAGCCTTTCAGTTTGTAACATACAATTTATCTTTTTTATTTCTCTCACAGCACAAACTCTGGAAACACCAGTGACCTGTTCCCCATGTCGCCGCGCACCCTCGACTCCCTGATGCACAACGAAGCCGAACCTAATATAGCACATTTGGGTGAGTCCGTCACACACACACACACACACACACATGGCGTACACACACACACACACACATGTTTGCAGGTCACTCGTTGCCGTAGAACTCGATGAATAACTAACATTAACAGCTTGTTCTTGGATTTGCTTCCGCAGACTCGCTGACGTTGGACATGGATGTAGCATCGCCGATGTGAAGAGATTCCTCCGAGTTTCTTTATTTCCTTTGATGGGATTGGATATTGTGTCGTGATGGAGGATATTATGATGATTTTTATTTTCTCCCTCTGTCCACATAATCTGCCTGTACAGAAAGAAAAAAAAACCCAAAACGACTCCCTTTCACACTGAGTGATTTGAAAAGACGTTCTTTTAAAAGAGCACTTCCACTCGTTTCGGCTCTCACTTGTAGCTCAGTGTGTGGACCTGTTGTATTTTAAGCAGCATCCAGTACCTCCGCATCTGCATAAATGTCTTCAGTACCTTTTTGAATTATCTGGAATTATATTTTTTGAGAAAAGTGTTTTGACTTTTTACAAATGTTTATGAATTCATGTGTTTGTTTTTTGTTTTTTGTTTTCTTTGAATAAGAAATGTAACAACAATACTTGTTGTATAAGCTATGGCGCTTTGTAATTCTACTATTGTCGTGCATTTAATGGTCCGTTTTAAGTCTGTTTTTTTGCATTTCTAACCCCGGCCAAATGGTGTCCCACAGTACCGTGGTGTCATTTAAAACGGTTTCTGTTTCACTCAAATTGGAGTATTTCTTGTATATTTCTCAGAGCCATCTGGAGTGTTACAAAACTGTGGAGAGAGGAAAAGAAAATGAATTTAAGACACTTTTCTTTCGTCCCCTTGTTGTGTGATGAAACCTGTAAAAGTGGTGACTTTATCACTCTCACCGATCTTTTGTGATCATGTGAATTGCACTTTTCGTTTGAAATGAGCAGTTTCAATATTTTTGTTGTGCCTGAATTCACCTGACACGACACGGTATGTAAATCATTCTTTGAACATTTCCTTTTTTTTTTCCAGAGAAACTTGTTATTGCGATAACCGTGGATGCTTAAGAACGACATGTCGCTCTAACACGGTGAACACAGGAAAGTTTCTGATCCTTCGTACCGTTGAGCAAACCCCCGTCGACATGTTGTGTCCGTCATGCCAAGAAATGAAATGTCGAGAGGATTTCTGTAAAATACGCTTTAACTATTCTTTATTTGGCAATAAAAACAAGTTAGCACTGAAAGTCATCTGTCGGTGTAATTATTGTCTTGTGTGTTTTTTAACATATGTTGAAACATTTCAACTTGTGTGTTATTGGAGGACTCATACAAACAGAAAGAACTGTGGACAGACAATATGTATCTACTGGGACTAAACATTAATAACTTATTAAAGAGTCAGTTTGAAGCACAAAATTCATAATTCAACTGAATCCATTTACCTGCTTCAGTTTCGGGGTCCTGGTATTGTGCGTTGCTGGCTCACTGGCAAGCTTACCAAACACCACTGTAGCCATTGTTTATGTTATTTGTAAGTTAAAATCCCCGCTGTGAAAAGGAACTTTTAATATTCAGTCATATTCAACATGTTTCACACTTATGTATGTAACAACCTGCACAGGGACCACAGATGAAAATCAGCTAACTGAGGCACATTTTACATTGAGGTAAAACATTAAATGTTGATTATTGTACAGTGTCCCTGGTACTTCAAAAATAAATGATACAAAACCTGTGTGTGTGTGTGTGTGTGTGTGTGTGTGTGTGTGTGTGTGTGTGTGTGTGTGTGTGTGTGTACGTGTGTGTACGTGTATGTACCAGATACCAGATACCAGATCAGAAGTTGCTGGATGAGGACCTCACTGCCTCTGATTCTGAGAAGTGACGAGCTGAAGTTTTTCAGGTCTGTTCTCACACAATGAACAAAGAGACATTGGATCGCTCTTCTGCTCAAGGAGGAAGTCTAAAACAGGTTTTTATTGGAGTGAACTTCATTCTGAAGGCAAAGTAAGGGCAGACGATGTGATGTTCCAGGAACTGGCTGAGGATCAGCATCGGGAAAGAGCTCATGATTGGAAATGCACTGAAATGCAGAAGTGTAGAGGAGAAACCAGGCGATTAACAGGAAGGAAGGAGGAAGTCCGACTAATAAAGCAATACGCGATAAATAACGCTGAGAGCAATAAACATTTGATGTTTACGAGGCCCCTGTTGGTCTGGCGCTGCCTGCTGCAGAGAGCTGAGGTGTAATGCAGGACACACAGCCGCAATATTGAGTTCATGTGATGATCCGGGACATCTTGACATTGAAACTGTGGGAATAGTGCATTTGGGACTCTTTTTTATGTGCAGAGTCAACTCGGAGATCCCCTTTTATTATTAGTGTGTGTACAAATAGCAATTCAACAGCACATAAAATCAACGCCATGTTCTTTTTTTTACCGGTATTTCTTCAAAGTTGATGACAAAGAGTATAACCCGAGAGGAAACACAAACGATCTGTTGTTGTAACAGGAGGTGAAACACCAGGAGGTATCATATTGCTGCTTTGATTTGAAATAATCACTTTTGTGAAAGCAGGTGGTGTTTTTTTGTACCGTAGATGCTGGGATTTGAATGTTAGGCTACTATTCATACATAAGATGTGACCTCGTTACACTTCCTTTTTTTTTTTTTTTTTTCCAACAAGCGGTGTCTCTCAACACGAGATCCCTGGACTTCCCTGACTGGAAACCACATATTGCGTGTGCGGCTCATATCGTGGCGCTGATGTGACTGCCGGGATTCCCACGAGACCTTTGGAGAGTGTGACGCCTGAGATAAGGCGGCTAGACAAACAGAGACAGTGAAGGAAGCTGTTTCTGCATCACTGAGCCTCTCTCTCTCTCTCTCTCTCTCTCTCTCTCTCTCTCTCTCTCTCTCTCTCTCTCTCTCTCCTTCCCCTTGCTTGTCTCGGTGATAGGAAATGAACACAGGAGAGGACGAGGGGGGTGTGGAGATGTGCAGCTATTACTGTCAGCAGCTGCTGACTCAGCTGTCTGAGGAAGCAACTGTCACCCTTCAGTTCTGGCCCGCAGCCAATCAATCTGGAGGATTGATGAGGCTTCAACAGGGTGCAGTCTGGTGATTGGCTGGTGTGGTTGTGTGCGTGTGTGTGCGTGTGTGTGTGTGTGTGTGTGCCTGCGTGTGTGTGTTCGAGAGAGACTTCTGATTTGATGACTTTTTGACATGGATGTGGGGAAATGAAGTCACAGTACAGTTCTGTCAGTATTTCTGCAGCATCACGGGGGATTTTCAGATTAGTTACAGTCAGCCTACATGTCAGCAAAGAGTTTACTGTTCTCAAGACAAGGGAGATACATATAAATAAACATGTGCCATATAAATGATACCGCCTGATCGGCCCCATGTGAATGCTTTTACATTGGGCCTACTAGGAGGTGTTCAGAAGATGAGAGTGGCAATGTAGAGTATACGCTTTGGCCCGCCATTTCCATGACGGAAACAAGTGGAGGCTATTGAGTTTGTGGAGCAGTCCACGATAGGTAGAGTCCACCACTGCTTATTAAAGTAATAAACCCAGGTACAACTCCTGAGGCACTTATACTTATATGTATTTTTTTTACTGAGCTACATATATCTGACAGATTACTTGTTACTTTGTATCACATTTTTACAAACATGCTGCATAATAAAACACATTATATGTTCCAGTTTCAGCATTATTATGAAAGTGCCGTTAGAATTAGCAACACGTGGATCATATAATACATCAAACACCGCTTAAACATGAATGAACAACTTTATTCTATTTGTATTTATTATTCAATTTGAGTCCATCAATCAATCAATCAATGACACGTTTACATAGTAGTTGTTTACTTTTTCTTAATATTTTGTTTTGTCTCAGGCAGCAATATGCTCTTATCTGCTGGACTTTCAATTAAGTTTGGTCCCTAAAACATCTCTCTCTCTCTCTCTCTCTCTCTCGCTCTCTCTCTCTCTCTCTCTCTCTCTCTCTCTCTCTCGCTCTCGCTCTCTCTCTCTCTCTCTCTCTCTCTCTCTCTCTCTCTCTCTGTTCAAATAAAATCCGTTTAGTACCAGAAGGCGTCGCTGTTCTCCAGACGGAGGGTGACAGATTTGGGTGTACTGTACAGTAGATTAGACTTAATCTAATCAACCGGTCTGCTCATAACGGTGTGCAGCAGCAGCTCACTGCTCTGATCCCGGCTGGTCAGAGAAAAGTGAGTGTGAGTTTAATGACCTGCACTGACAGGAGCCACTGTCTCTCTCAACTCGTTTATCAGCAATTCATATTAGTATTATTGTTGTTGTTATTATATGTGATTTCGCTTTATTCTTTCTGTTTTAATGAATTTATCTATGAATATTAGTAGTGGGTCATTTGTATTGTTTTGCACAAAATAGTCCTTAAAAAATCCAAACAGAGAGTTAAAATGTAGAACATTGTGCCTGATTTATTGGGCGTATCACACAATGTGCACAATAATAAAAATGCAATAACAATCATCAGATAAATGTGAAATTAAATATAATAACGCATGAAGTTTGAGCAGATAACAACAAACCATGATGGATCTGTGTCCATTGTTATTTGTCCTTCAGTTTAAAATCAATCATCAGCGGGACAGAAATCTACAGAAACGGTTTCTAACTCACACACGTTCAAGAACCGCCGGAAGTGGGCGGTTTGAGAGAGAGAGAGAGAGAGAGAGAGAGAGAGAGAGAGAGAGAGAGAGAGAGAGAGAGAGAGAGAGAGAGAGAGAGAGAGAGAGAGAGAGAGAGAGAGAGAGAGAGAGAGAGAGAGAGAGAGAGAGAGAGAGAGAGAGAGAGAGAGAGAGAGAAGAGAGAGTGTGTGTCAGGCGAACTGTTGGAAACTACGCGACTGACTGACGGACTGAGAGATTCCTGCTGAAGGTTGTTCACGTCGATGCGGCCGCTCTTCCTCGCGTTTTATGCAAAAGGACAGCGAGGTCTCCCCGTCGCTCCACGGAGAGGTGAGTGGGACAGTTTGGTGTCTTTTTTTTTAAACGCGTTTTCGTCCTGAAGGGGCTCGGACTTTCCCCGTGTCTCGTCCCGCGGACTACGGTCCGCAGGTTGCGAAACGATATTGTGACAGCGCTTTGTAAACAAACCGAGGGGGCGCGTGCACACGCTCAAAGCAGTGGACGTATCGGAGCACACTTTTATTCTACTCTTCTTCTTCTTCTTCTTTTGGTTTCATCAGCGCTGCTGGATCAACAGGCAGGTCCCCGTTATGTTCCTACAAGGCGGGCTGACTGCAATGAGTTGACACCTCGCTGCATTGTGAATAAATAGCACTGACATTAGTGGTGTCTTTCTAAACATGAAGTAGTTTTCTTTTTTAGGGGCGAGCGTCCAACGTCGATCACCTCCACGACGCATTAAATCCCCTCTCGCCACAACACCGTCTCCTACTGAATAACGTCCCCGCACAGATACACTGCACTCTCAATTACGTTTTCGAAGGGGAAACGTGTTTTCTTCTGGTTTTAAACCGTTTCAAACACGTGGTTACCCAACAAAAAACAACAACAACAACAAAACACTGCAACTTTGTTTAGGTTTAAGCAACAAAACCGGTTTAGTAAAAAACAAACAAAAAACACTACAGTTTGGCTTAACATGACTGCGACATCGAAACAAAAAACGCAACAGAAGTCCTTAGGTTTAGGTTTAGGCGACAAAATTACTGCGTCCACCCGGTGCACGAGCAGCCGTCTCGTGAGTGGAAGCCCTGTCCAGCCACCACCCCAGTTCTTGTCCCCGTCCCTACGTGTGCACTTCCGCGGACTCATTTAAAAGTTATTTGTGCTAAAAAAAAACCGTTTTAATTCACAGACTGCCGTTTCGTTGTAGAGGAACGTGAAATAGGACCTTACAGATAACCTGCGGCAGCACACACACACACACACACACACACACAGGTTTTTATTACAGGCTGTGGCTGCTATAAGCGTTATACTGCGCTCAGGAGGGTCATGGGCATGCTTCAGAAGTTTGACAGGCTGACTGAGAGCTTTCCGGTCTCTCTGGTCCTGTCGCTATGCTCAGCGCTTACAAGCTCCAGAAGCTCCAAGCTGCTGTATTCAAGTAATACAGCAGCTTGGAGCTTCTTTAATTATGAGGATTTCATATTTCAGAGAGACATCTTGTACTCCGCCACACTTGTCTGACTGATTCCTTCATGCATATGTCAGGACTTTAGACTGACGTCATAAAAATAGAACCGACGTACAACACAGTCACCCAGTATTGAATACCGTAAATGCAGCTGCAGTATGGTAGATTTATGGGAGATTTCCAAAAAATAAAGAAAAGAAAGGTCACTATTATCACTGCTAGTGCTCCACACACACACACACACACACACACACACACACACACACACACACACACACACACACACACACACACACACACACACACACACACACACACACACACACACACACACACACACACACACACACACACAAACAGTCTTTATACTGTAGTCCATTTATACTCTAACACAATGGCTTGAGAAGAAGAATAAATGACTCAGGCTGCTATAAATACCAGCTGTGTTCGTGTGCACGTTGTCAGGAAAGTTGAAGCCTAAGTTTGAAAGGAGCCGAGTGTTGACAGAACAGGAGTGAGTTAGGTCATTGCGATCAGGTCTGTGCCATTCATCCTATATACTGAGCGTTGCTGTGAAACAGAGGATGCATTGTTGCTTTGCATTGGCTTGCTGTTGATGTGTGGTTTTTAAAAAAAAGCATGAAATTATGGTTCATGAAGGTTAACCCAAAGCTGACTATTAAATCCAAACCCATGGTGTTTGTGCACGCTCTCTCTTACAAACAGAATTTTAATGTCTCTTGACGCTTTCATATCTGTGTGTGTGTGTGTGTGTGTGTGTGTGTTTAAAACGTGTCCTTGGTTATTTGTGTGCATCCTGATATGCATCCTTTGTCATTATGTTGCGTACTAAATGCTGAGTTGACAAGATAAGACTTTCTGTGTTTTCCTTTTGGACAAACCGGCAACATTTCCTCCAGAAACCTACAGTGTAGCTGGCATTGACTCGGTCCCCCGTGGCTCCTAATTGAGGATTATGTGCGTGATAATGCCCTCTGGCCACTGTGATAATGTCCCCCCCCCCCCATCGAGGTCGCTGTGTGAAAACTCTGGATGAACCCAGCAACAGGAGCCGTTAGTTTGCCGACACTCTCCCGTTTGGCCCCGGGGTGTGTTTTTAGCAGTGCTGACGATTTTGATTCATAATTTTTGAATACATTCTTTTTGTTTTGGACGAAGCAGTTTCAAGTAGGGCGGAACAGTTTGCAGCAGAGGATGTGTAGGCCAGGACACCTCTGCAGCGCCACAATATTTCGTTTAAAATTGTATCTTCATATCGCCTTTAACAAGCCGTGTGCCATGCTGCTTGAAAAGTGCAGTAGGTTTAGAAAAAAAATGAATTAAACGATTCATTGTTCATCCCTAATTTCAAGACATGAGTCAAGACTCATCTTCCTCTGTCAGTTTCCATTTTGCTCTTATCTGAATGTCTGCCCTCTCAGTCTTCAGTCCAGCTGTGATCTACAGAAACAAAAACAAAAAAATGTCAGTGACTTCACTTCTACCATTGAACCACGTTACCCTGCATGCTCCCTCTGCCACCGCGGTGTTTTGGGTCAGCGTGGGAACAGGTCATGCTGGTCCGGCACATTGTGTCCCTGACAGAAATACCCAGATGCTGGAGGAGGAGCAGCAGCAGGAAGAGACAGGGGGGGAACCCACTGTTTTTTATTCCACAAGCCCACTTTTCCATGTGGCATGGTGTCTGTATGCGTCTTACTTTTATAATAATAGGGGGGGGGGGTGACATCAGCACTGACATCATGAGTAGCTGGAAGTGAGCCGATTAGAGCAGTGGTTTTGATCTGACTGAGCCACGAGTCAAAGGTGTCAGAATCACTTATGCCCTAACGAATCCTCGGTCTGAGCGGAGGAGGAGACGATGGACACAGGAAAGATGCTCGTGATCCCTTTCTTTGGTGAAACAAATGATCACGAGAATGATACACTAACAGGGCGGTGAGGGGACTAAGGGGTCAGTGAAAGAGAAAGGGAACCACGGTCGAAAGGGAAGTGATCAGGAAGCATGCGCTGACATGCACCCTTGCCTCCTCCCCCCTTTCAGTTGGGCTAACGCTAATCCACTGGTCACGTGACCCGTGAGCTCTTAGCCCGGTCTAGGCCAGGGACGCTCTGATCCATCTGTCGAATAGCGTAGCTGATTGTTGGCATCCACAGCGTTGCGCGGCTGTCCCATGACCGCTGCCTGCTCCACACAAGACTCACATTTTGATTCCCATCAAACCCTGCTATACCTCAGCAGGGTCTGATCAGCAGTTTCTCTCTTTATCACTTTCTTTCCTATTATCTTCAAGACACCGAGTGGCGTGATAAGGCCCCGGGTTATTATCTCAGTGACACAACAAGGAACAGCCAGAAGAGTGCTCGAAGGCACGTTTGCACTAAGCCACACCAAGGAAGTCACAAATCAGGGGAAAGAAAGCGCTCGCGCTCGACTTCCCAAGGATTGTGTAATGGAGACGTCGGGGTCATCCCAAAGTAGACTTAAGACTGGTGGTCCGGATTAATCAATTCCTCATTTTTTTTACACAATGCCTAAGCCCTTAAACACACAGCAGAAAAAAAAATACTGTTGCAACTTTCTGGCCTTTCCGACCGAAAGCCTGAAATATAAATGACTCAAAATGCTGCCAAAAGTTTGGTGACGTGAGTAATCTTCACACGTCTTGTTGACTCAAAAGCTACATTCAGATGCAGACTTTGTGATTTTAGATCATAGCAAACGACGGTACAAGTCATCCACAGTATCTTTAGGATTGATCCGTGTTGTTTTGTCACGCCTCAGCAGCAGACACACACACACACACACACACACACACACACACACACACACACACACACACAGTTGAGCAACGATATTCGAAGGTTAGCCAAAGCTGTCTTGTCAGCGACTGGCAAGTTGCCCTTTTACTTTGGCCTCATATGACATTATTGATATGATGTTGATATTTAGTGCATCCCTACTGTAGAGCATGGGATGTGTTTTTTTGGTAAGTTATTGATCTCCTTTTGTGTTTTATTAATGCATTTGGGCCCTGAGTCATGCGTTATCTCTCTCGTGCATGAATTATGTATGAACGAATGGCTTCATCCGTGCCCTAAAGGAGATCGTATCATGTGAAGGCTTGAATCTGACAAAGAGGGAAAGACGCCTTGTTAGTTTAGTATGCACGCCCTAAAACAGACATGATTCAAACATTAGTTTTAATATCGTTATCTCGAGATTACAAGATAATGAATTAGTTACCACGAGAACAGAAAAGGTTGTTTCTTGTTATTACCTAAAACAGTTTGGGTCGAATCAACCAGTGAATGCATTCAAACGGCCCATATGGAGCTGACGGCGATGGACTTGGAAGGATACACGTGTGACTATGTCCGGTTTTAAAAATAAGGTGTTAACAAGGGTACATATAAAATACACATATGGAAATAAGATTAAATGGATTCAGAAGAAATAACTTCAGATCTGAAAGGAAAAAATAAATCTTGCTTTTGTGTCTGTACGTAGTCAGAGATGACTTTGACTCAAATGTATTCGTCCTTGTCAGGAATTATTGATTTAGTTTAAGATCGGAGAATGAAGACATTTCCCTCACAATTCTGTGGTATTTTCTTTTAAATCTATTGGTGACACGGGTAACGTGCACATATAATCCATTTAATCTCATTTCCATATGTGTGTTTTCTTTATACCCGTGTAAACACTTTATTTTGAAAACCAGACGTATCCTTCCACCTACTTCACCAAGTCATCACTGATTTGACCCGAACATTTTAATTAATAAGAGGAAACAAGCTTCTGTTTTCTCATCATAGAAAATGAACTATAGATAACGAAGCTTGTTTTCTCGGTTAAGGGCATAATTAACTTGTGATCTCCAGATAACTATATAAAAAAAAAAACGTTATTTAAATGATCGTATTCCATTATGGCTTCCGTGGTTTGGTGCAGAACATGTGCAAGACATATTGTTAGAGAGAGTGTCCAGTGTGATTCACAAAGAAGGCATCAATATGCAACGAGGTCCAGACTCTTTAATAAGACAGTGGTGTAGAATAATAACGTGCTTGTAGACACATATACATGTTTAAATCCTTTTTCATATTCATACTTCAGCTGTAGTTATACCTCTCTGTGTGGCACCACAGTTATTTCTTTTTAAAACTCTGTTTGCAGAGTGTGGGCAGTTTTATTTTCTCTCTTCACACCCACACTGTTCCCACAGTAGGTCGCGACCTCATATAGCCAGACCTGCTGCTGGCCTACTTCTGAAGGCAGAGCATTTTATCACCCATTAAGTGACCAAGCAAGCCGTATTAATAAGCGCACCGCCATCTGACCGTGTGTGTCAAGTTGGAGAGGGGCATATACAGTAACACTGACACCGTGAAAAATAACCGAGTTGAAGGACCGTACTGTACATTAACGGCTGTAAAGAAAGGCTTAGTGACCGGAGAATAACTTTGACTATAAGCTCTTGATATGGATTAAGATTGTGATACTGGTAATTCAATATTACTTGACGTAACGCCACGGAAAACTCCTTTACATTACCAAGTTTGGAGCGCTGCTATTTAAAGCAAAGACATTACCGTCTATTACGAAGTTACACGTACACAATATGCACAGTGCAAACTATGTAACTGCTTATGTACTGTTATGATTTGCTGTTTTTTTTTAAGTTCAAATGTATTATCAAAGAATGGTAACCACAGTCTGGGCTTTTTTCTTTTTTTGACAGTTGAAAGATAAACTTGTTAGTTCTCTCTGGTTGACAAAGTTAATTGTAAATCATAGGATTTTTAAGTTAAATCACTTATTGAATGAACACGTATTTCACTTTTCAGTACTGCAGTTTCTTGTTGGTTATTGTCTGGCGTACACATAGATATCTCTGGCGATAAGCGACACTGGGTCGATAACGTGATGTATCGGTCAGGCTGAAACGTACTGGATGTAGATAAGCTCAGTGATTGTGCTGCTTTTTCGCAGCGGAGAACAGTTTTGTGGCTGTAAGGGTCTGCACAGAGACACTCGTCTCTTAATTGAGCGGCATGAGAGGCCCATTCCAGGGTTTTACGGATTGGGAAACCAATGGGCAGCCCATAGACAAATAAACACCTTTATTTGCTGGGAGAGGAAGCGGATACAAACAGGCTGAGGTACTAAAAACAAAAAAAACATGCTGTCGGTAAATGAGATAATGTCACCTCATGTATCTGCACTGGCAACGCAGAAGTAGCACATATATGCACACGGGAGGGACAAACATAAACAATTTAGCTCAGTTGTTTGTGCTGCGATTACTCATGACCGTTTGAATGAATGTGTGTGTGTGTGTGTGTGTGTGTGTGTGTGTGTGTGTGTGTGTGAGACACGTCTGCATGTCGACTAGATTTAGGTCATGGATGCTCCCTTGTGTCTGGGGGAAAGAGCTAACATCTGTGTAAGATTATTGTAAGGAGCATTTGATTAAAAAATGATTATGATGACATACAAAGGGGAACAAAAGAAACATCTTAATTATTGACGCTTATGTATTTCATTTATTTGTGGTTTGTATTTTGGATTAAAGTGTGCTGGATTAGAGTGGAAATAGAGCTGAATGATTGAACACAAACACTGTATGTCGAGCAATTCCCTTGATCCTCTCTGTATTGTTATTTTAGAAGCGTGTTTGACTTTTGCTGCATTTTCCTCCCCTTCTTTTTTTGCCGCGGTGATCTTTTACAAACCAACACCGTAGGGGAGTGAGCGCTCTCCATCGGTCTCTTCCTTTGCTTGTTAGTGGGCGCTGGCGCACTATAATGCAAAGTCAGTGTTTGGATCTGTGGGGCTGTTCTCCCGTATTGATTCCGTGAGCTCATCTGTGCCAGCGGCAGCGTCTGGTTGACAAGGGCTCTCGGATGAGCCGTGCACCACATATCCGGCTGCCACTCCCCACAGCAAAAACCACAAAACTCTCTTTCTTTGGAAAATGAAACAAGTAGCCGTTTATCATATGATTCACTTCCAGCGTATTGCAGATGGATTGCAGCCATGCTGATGCCAGATGTTGATTTGTCAAAGATAAAGATCTACTTCTCTTTCTTGTCTGAATGCAAATGAGTCAACGTACAGTCTGTACAATAACACAAAGGTCAACAAGTGGTCTATGAAGTCTCGCACGCAGTAACAATAACAAACTCATTTCATGGTCAAAAATAGAGATTCAAATTAGAGACAAAATGAAGTAATCTTGGTTATTGACTCATTTCATTTGAGAAATATCTGATTGTTGAGTGGTAGTCGCTCGTCATTTGGGCTAACTGAGGACCTGCTTACATCGACATGATCATTCGTGTATTTGGTTGTCCGACTGTTTATTTGGACATATGAAGCTTTTGTATGCTTACGGTGTGTTTCTTTGTGCGCGTGTTAATGGTTTCACACTGGTTTCTGGGTTTGCATGTCGTTGCATGTTTTTGCAAACGCATTGTTCATCATCACCGCTGCTCCATCCATCCATTTAAACACGTTTTCCGTTCTCACTGCTCTTTGTTTTGCACCCAGCGAAGCCACGAGGCACCATATATACCTTGTAGATTATAAATAGAACATTGGAGTATTTATCATTTCTTTTTCACTAAAGCTTCTTTTGAGAGTCTTCAACTCCCCTCAATATAAGTTACCTTTATTTCAATGCCTGTCTCCTGGCTGCAGATGATTGAATTCCCTCCCTTCCATTCTGTTCTTCTTCTCCCTCTTTGTATTATATTCTATTGCCTGCATTCACCGATTTTCCATTAGGAGTGCACAACTCGTTTAGGGAGCATTTTCATGATGGGATACCCGACGATCAGCCTGCCGTAGCGATGCATTGTGCCGTGACTCAGGGAATCATCTCATGCAGGGTGAGAGGGGTGAGAGAGGAGGGGGGGGGGGGGGGGGGTGTGTGGCTGTGGCACTCTGTGTCACTTTAGTGTGCATGCTCAGCTTATCCAGATTATCCCTGTGCCACTACCATAATCACCCAGACGCTACCATGCAGACAGCACCGTGCGGCTGATGCCTTTGTTGTAATGTGGCAGAGACGAGAGCTCTGCCTTGTTCTTCCGTCATCAGCAACTACCGTCACACCCAGCACTAGCAATGCAACATAGCAACAGTGTGCCGTTTGGATTGTTAGTCGATGAGGACGAGTGTGGCTGTTGAATGGACACACGAGCCATGGCTATGTTGAGATATGTGATAATAAGTGACCGACTGCTAGCTAGGCCCCAGGATTAGCGCCGGAGATCTCACACTTTCACCTGAGACGTTGCCCGTAAAGCTGCAGAGACTGCACTGGCAATTCAGGGACAACCACAGGGGGGGGGGGCTGTGAGCATTTTGCAGTCCCAAACCCTGAGCTCAAACCTGGTCTCGACATTGGGTTTGTTGACGCCACGTGTCTGGTGGCGGTCATGATGTCGACACCGGCTTTTTTGGAATCCTGGGGATGTGGAGGGAGACACTCTGTGGCCTCCGACAATGATCTGTTGACGGCAGGGAGGAGATTCAAGTAACGGTGGGAACCGCTGACAGGTCTGGACACACTGCATACGTCTCCGGCATGCTATTGTTGGTTCCCTTCAGAGCTCACATGACATTGCGTACGCTGCTCTTGTCAAACAAGCTCAGTCCTCAAACATAACTGTGTCACACTGCAAGCAGTGCCCGCGTTGGTTTGCAAATGTTAGTGCGCCCTCCTTCTTGGCTCTTTCATTGGTCAGGAGAGCTCGCAGGTCGGTCATTGGCCGGCTCGAGGCTGTGCTTCTTGACGTGAGTTTACGGTCAATATTTCAGTAAAGATGAATAAAAGCAAGCTCTGTGAGCCCTGAGGATTGAGCTGGTTTTCTCCCAACGCCGTGGCACAATAAAGTTTATTGAAACAATCCAGTTGCAGCCCAGAAGCCTCTGTTCCTGAAAAGTGAATAAAAAATTCAATAAAGTGGTAATAACTAGCTACCTTGCGTGTCTGTGCTTTGATCAAAGAGGAAGTAACCGCTTGAGTGATGTGCTTGGGAGCTTATCGGCTATATATAACCAAAGCTCTGGTGACTGGTGTGTGTGAGAAAATGCAGCTATCTGACCTCTGACACATGACAAGCTGGGAAGATCAAAGGGCAGAGCTCTCAAAAGTTGCCTGCATCGGTGTTTACGGGAGCGCTGATGGAGGAAGGAGAGGAGAAGAGCGCCACAGTGAAAGGGGAGATTTCAACTTTAGAGAAGCAGCGAGGTATTAGATTAAAGGGGCTTTATCAGCTGCAGCCGCCTTATGAGAGCGGCGGCCTGGAGCTGACACACACACACACAACACACACACGCACAGAGGGAGTAATTGTCAGCTCAGGTAGACATTACTCAACTATATCTTTAAATAGCAAATAGTTGTTTCCTGCAATATTAATGTTCACAATGTTGAATACAGCTCGGTTGAATATAAAGCAACAGTGGGGAACTAAAACTAGAAAAGGTGCAATCAGTGGAGTGCAGATCTCTGGCAGGTGTGTCTGCATTGAGCAATATTGTGCAATTGAATTAAAAAAAATACAACCCACAACTGGCTAAAACCCTGTCTAGACACCAATAAGGCGTCGTAAAACACTTCATTCAAACTCATACAGGCGGCGATGAATGCAGGCATTCATCATACAATCATACAATCTTACCAAAAAGCGAAATGACGGCGATGCCCTTTGCTGTGTGATCACTAGCGGCCCTGTAGCGATTGAGGAGTCAGCAGGCAGTCAATGGCGGTATACAGCAGGCAGTCAATGGCGGTATACAGCAGGCAGTCAATGGCGGTATACAGCAGGCAAAAGAAGTTGTTTTGAGAAATTGTAAGTCACCGTAACCACGAGATGTCCTGGAGCACGCAGCCATAACCGGGCAACCAGAATATTCTGGAGTTTGCAGAAAGAGAGAGTGAAGAAGACACACACACATGCGACGGATCACATGATCCTCCTTAGCAAGGGTAATGAAAGGATTTCCAATAAAAATCCCTTTTGACGGTGGAATTCTTTCCATTTTGCCGTTTGAAGATGTTGAAACAACGCGCATTTGCCTGACCACCCTCCCTACCTCTGCCACACACACACACACACACACACACACACACTATATGCACTCCTTCTCCTTGATTCTTACAGGTCACAAAGATTGAGTCTGCATGACTGAAGGAGGAAATGGGCAAGAACATGAGGCCTTGAGATAATGTTTAATATAGTTAGAGCGTTCAAACACAAATGAATTAGGCGTAACTTTGAATAGAATTTCTCAAGTTAATCTAGTTAAAGCGAGGCTAACTCGTCCAATCACATGTAAATGTCACGTTATTGGCTCTGCTAAACCGATTTAGCAGCACACCCTTTATCCCAGCTGATGAAAAGCATTGATTTGTCTGCCTCAATCCGCCGCGTTGGATGCGAGCTCACGCGGCGCACCGCCGTCTCCTCCCAACTCCTCTCGCAGCAGGGAGGCCGAGCCCCATACGTCTCTCAGTCGGTCATGTTGGAGCGGAGCAGAGCGGATAGAAAACAAGTATTGGAGATAACGATCAGGTAGTCAGTTGACCTCGTGATAAGCAATGTGTCAGTGGAAATGCACCGAGAATTCGGCTATTTGAGTCAGAGTTCGTTCAGCCTCAACATGTATTAAGCAGCAACACTTTGAGCAGCTGTGAGAGCAGCGCTGTTGATTCAATCCCACAGGAGCATCTTGTTTTGGACTCCAGGTTTTAGCTATGGCCTGTCTTTACAAACGTCCCAGTGTATAGATAATCATCTAATCCATATAGGTGTTTATTGTTGTTTTATTATTGGTCTTTTGTGCTTTTTAAATATACTTAAAGAATATGTATACTTGTGAACATAACAGTCCTGTCTTTACCTTTATTGTCCAGCTTTGTTGTCCTCGTTCCTAGCTTTTGAGATAACCCCTCCCGCCCCCCCACATCACAAAGATAATTATAAATCTGAAACTCTAAAGTGTACATGTAATGAACATGTATGCAGTATAGAATCCCCGGTCTCATCCCTGTATGTGCCTGCTTACTTTCAATCCTGGGCCCGTAATGATAAAATATCGTTTTCTGAGATTTACCTCCTCAGAGTTTCATTTCCTCCTGTGTTTTTCATTTTATTTTTTTTAAATGAAGCAGTAGCTTCTGAAAAATCCACTCTCTGCATTCTGTGAGTCCGGGGGGGGGGCTTTAAGGTTGGGCCTCCTCATGTGCCCTGACACAGAAATATGTAAACACCCTCATCTGGGGCCTCAACACAACTCCTCATTGACTGTCGCCGGAGTCCTGTCTGGGGCATCCCCCCCCCCCCCCCCCCCCCCCCCGTTAGACATGGAGGGCCCCTATGCTGTTTATTCACTTGTCAGATGGCATTTAACGCACTGTTTGGGAAGACAACAAGGCTGCTGTGAGAGGAAGGGGGTCAGCTGACAGGGGAGTGCAGGGTGGTCTGGTGGGGAGGAAGATAAATGAAACCTTAATAAGCAAAAAATAACAAGAGTTTCCCACAGATAATAATAGATTCATATACAGACTATTCTCAGTCGTTAGTTATCATCCATTGAACGCGGCTGATCAGAAGAATGAAAGGGTCATTTTGGGCATTCATATCAGCCAATAAGGTAGATTGTCTAACCATGGTTTTCACATGCCTGAGAGACAGAAAGCAGGCAGAAGCATCCAGTCATGCTACATGCATGTTGAAAGAAATGACACAGCAGTTGAGGTTTGAAACCACGATGTTGCCGAAGGTCTGTGTGAGCAGATTATAGAGCTCCCACCGTACGGGTTTGGTTCAGAGGAGAAAGGGTGACGAGGCGTTGGGACTATTACCCCAGAGGCCCTCAGCGGACACATGGACCCAGAGATCCTATTGGATCTGTTGCATGTTCTTGTCAATTAATTGAGGGCTGTGAGCTGACAATTGTAGGACATGAATTTGAAGCAAACGGACGAGTCGGTGATGTGTGGGGAATGTTTGGGACGTGGATTTCTTCCAAAACAAACTTTTAAACTGAAGTTACTGGAGAAGTTTGGCAGCTTGTTTCTTGTTTGTCCTGTTTCAAATGTGGAAACAGCCAAAGGAGTGATGTGATCGTGGACTCGGGTGTCAGATGGTTTCGTGGCGTGGCCTGTGTGTCAATGAGAGTTGTCCTTCTTCAGAGGATTGGGGCAGTTTGTGAAAATACGCAGCCGAGAGGTCGAACACTCATAGTTTGAGAGTAATCCGTCTTTTTGGTTGCTGTTTTTGTAATCAAAGGAAGATACAACAAAGATTTGGAGTCTGTTTTGGTAATTGATTAATCGTTTTCCCCTCTTTCAATTCCAGTATTGGAAAGGTTGAGAAGTCTCCGAAGCTATCCGACCATCTGACGTGCACTTCTGAAGCCTGGTGGCAGCCTTAAAGGGCTGCAGGTCAGGCTTAGAACCAACGTCTGTTTTTACAGGTGGACTAACACTATCCTGCGTTGATGTGTTGTTACAGCAGACCGCTGCACAGTGACAAACCGGCTCGCTGGTTGTCTCTGCTCGGGGGTTTTCTGGCTCTAAAAGTGGCTCCACTCCAGCAAGGTGGCATTCCTGCTGCCACTTACTTGAGCTTCAGGCCATGTCAGCGTTTTAACACTCCCCTCCGGGGCTCAGATTATATAGTGTCACCCACTGGTCCTCTGTAGTCCACACCCTGGATGCACTCGTCCGTGTCGACGAACAAATGCACACCGAGACTTCTACTGGAAGTCCAAATGCAGAAAATGCCAAAATTCAACATCCAGAAGTTAAAAAGCGAAGCTCAGTGGGTTGTCAGCGCTGCAGACAAGGCAGATAAGAAAGAAGGAACTGCTTTAATGTAAAGCGTGACACTTCACTATAGTGTCATATAGAATGTATTGTTCTGGTCTTGAAAAGCGACTGTCAACTGTGTGACATTTTGAAAATAATGACAGATGGTTTCCTGCAGCTTTTTATGTCTCTAGCTCCAACTGGGGGAAAGAACAGGAAAAGATCCTGTGAACTTTATACCGTTGGCAGCTCCTTTTTTTAAAGCAAACCATTGGTTGGCAGCGCTTCGTTCTTCATTTATGCCAATGACACAAATTAAAATCAACATGTTGGAGAGAGTAATCTGTGACATTGAACAGATGTTTGTTTTTTTGCCTAATTAAAACATCTTCATGAGGAAATGCATTTCTAAGCAGGTACTGTTTAATAACTCTCTTCGTGGTGCATTCAAGGACGCTCTTCTTTTGTCCTTTTTTTAATGGGAAAAATCAACCAGACGACGATACTTATCGCAAGCGAGCTCAACGACTCTGCAAGTTGATATAATACCGGTTGAAGATTGGTGCCTGGAAGACAGGAAATCATCAAAACATGGTCAGCAGTCATTTGAAGTGCATGCTCTATCTGTAGTTCCATCAAATAAACACATTTAGGGGATGCAATGCCATGCACACAGCGGTCCTGATCAAAATCACTGCAGTAGATTGTCTTGACTGATAGAGGAGAAAGGTGCTCAGCTGTTATCTCGTGTCACCAGTTTGCATGTCTGCATCTGTTGCTTTATGCACACAGACAAACACAGTGTGAGTGGTGGCTGTTTCACCTCCGTGTGCTCTGTGTTTATTTCAGTACCTTAACAGATATCTATTTATAGTATACTGTACGCAGTATGCAAAACCATGCAGGTTACAAATAGGGCTGCCCCCCTCTCAGTTGATTAGTTGACTAATCGGCCGTTTTGGTCTTTGCAGAGTAAGATTTCTTTAGTTGATTCGTCGTTTTTTTTTAATGTTTTTCATGGCGAACGATTTATTTCCAAGAACGATGTGAACACATCACTAAACTTTAAGATTTGAAGGGCGTTTAAATCAACTTATCGACTTAGTAGACTAAGAATAGGACAGCCCTAGTAACACAGTTTATACATTGCATACTAGACAAGGATTGACATGTTGCAGTTTGGTCAATGTAGCCAGCTTTCATTCTGACATTCACTTTTCAATATCGTGGCAGTTTATTTGGCCACAGCACAACCGATCTGCTTCGCACCAACTGTACAATACGAAGGCTGTGATGCACTTGAACCGACAACAGATCCAGCCTCACACGTGAAAGAACCTCAAAGCTGCACAGTTTCCTTTTCACATACGCGGGCTGCTGCTGCCTTTCTCACCTCAAATACCTCTGCTTGCTCTCAGGCTGTCTGTCCAGATGGCTGGAAAGCGTGAGCTGGGCAAACAAAGCAGATCATTGGCTGGTGGAGCTCTGGCTGGAGTGGAAAGGGGTTTAGGGCCGGGGGTGTCTGAGGTTAGCGGGCCAGCTGAGCACAATGAGGTCACACTGACGGGGGAATAGAGAGAACACCAATAAAGATCTGTAAGAGCCACTCAATCCCTTCCTATGAAACACTGAATGACACCACGTGGTGTGTGTGTGTGTGTGTGTGTGTGTGTGTGTGTGTGTGTGTGTGTGTGTGTGTGTGTGCATCTTGCTATGTTTAGCATTTAAGTGCAACTCATTGAGGAATACTTGCTATTAAATATCGCTGTTCATATTCTACTGTTCTTACTCTGCCTTTGGGGATCTTAAACTGATGATCACAATAGAGTGAAAAGATATTGCAGCCCCGTCTGTACCAAGCCAGCGCCTTTAAATAGTCCGCCGCTCTCACAAGGTTGCAAAAGGCCACCATTGCGACATGTCATCGCGGGTGACGTAAGGCTGCCGTGTTACCAAAAAAAGGCTCGGCGAATGTACTTCTTCGGCATTGGGCTGCACAAGGAGACGCCCGCGTGCTGAAGCGCTTCACCTGCCACATTCAGGAGAGTTCCTGTATGTGCCAGGCAGCCGTGCACCGGTTTATACCTGCAGTATATTAGGGCTCCCTGATTGATCCCACTTCATACTGACCGCTGCTCCGTCACAGCTCCAGCCAGTCGCACCAGAAATGATAGATTGCTGGTGTTTTACGAGCGAAAGGGGGGGGGGGGGGGGGGGGGGGGCAGGCGCTGCAGGCGCTGCAGGCGCTGCAGGAGGACATCTGTGACAGAGACAGCTGGTGATATTTGTTTTTTTTTCAGTTTGACCCGAGGATCTTCACTTCAGTCCAACTTTTCTTGGAGTCCCCAGCCCCCCCCCCCCCCCTTTTTAATGTAGAGCTGACATATTCTACTTGTCTGCTGCTAGAATTGTTTAAATACACCTTTGTGCTAAATGTGACGTACCTGCCCAGGGGAAAACACAAACAAATATACAGAAGAACATAAATTGCTGCGCGACACACACACTAATAATTGATGAGTAGCGTCATCGATCCTGCAACTGCATTCAAATACACCCCATTAGCAATGGCCTCTTGACTATCCTCTAACAGCTAACAGGGTTTAGAAGGTTAATGGGCCAGGAAGTGAAAGTGTGTCTGTGGTCTTCTGTCAGTGGGAAGAACATTGCTCTTAAAGTGGAAGGGGGTGTCACACCAGTATAGAGCTACACACTCCAAAAAGAGGATCCAGGAATAATAAAAACATCACACAATTGAATTATATTCATCATAATGTATTTAGCCTTGGCTCCTCAGTCACCTTTTGGCCAATGCACATTTGAAAAGTGTGAATATCAGAAATAAGATTTATTTATTCCTGACATTGTGTATCTTATTCTCCTTTGCCTCATCGTTTCCGTTATTGTTGTAATCTATTGAAGCAGGATTTCATGTTCCCTCTCAGTTCAGTGTTTTTCTCTTTGCCTTGTCTGGTCTGCTCCCCCCCCCCCCCCCCCCTCCTTCCCAAAGGGTTTTAGCAATCACACCATAATACTGTATAAGTCTCACATCCCCAGGGGGGGGGGCTACCGTAAGCTTGTGAGTAATAACTGTATTTTCTCTCAGGAACAGGCTGCTTTGGAAAGATTTATTTGTGCAGTCAGTGAGAATATGCTAACGTGTGTGTGTGTGTGTGTGTGTGTGTGTGTGTGTGTGTGTGTGTGTGTGTGTGTGTGTGTGTGTGTGTGTGTGTGTGTGTGTGTGTGTGTGTGTGTGTGTGTGTGTGTGTGTGTGTGTGTGTGTGTGTGTGTGTGTGTGTGTGTGTGTTGCCCATGGTCGTGTTACTCTAGAGCAGAGGCTTTCTTGCCGTGGGGAGTACAAAACCACACAGACATGATTTTCGTAAATCAAAAATGTACCCGAGAATCATCACAATTTTAAGTTTTCTTAACTGGGCCTCTGTGCCGTCGACATGCGTGTCATGTTGTTGTTGACGTCTTCAGGTTGTGCATCCTTGTATCTCATGCCTGGGGGGAATTTCTTAAAATCTGGCACAAACGGATGAAATTGGTGGTCAAAGGTCACTGTGAAGTCACGAAACACATTTCTGTCCAAAGCTCAAGAATTCATATGCTAATTATGACAATTTCACACAAATGTCTAAAGAGGATAAAATGATGAAGTGATGTCAGTTTGGACAGACATGGATTTAAATATGTCAATCGTGCCAATTTTGCCATAGTGTAAATAAATATAGTAAAACAAATAGGGCTCAAGTTGTAGCCATAGCTAACTAGCTAGATCCATGGAAACATTGCACTTCCTGTTTGCATCCCTCAGTACAGATTGTAGACAGAGGGAGGTTGGAGGTTGGGATGGGTGCATGCATCCATTCACCAGAATCCCTAGCAGCAAATATATAAATGTGTTCAGCGAGTTGCACTGTGTAATGTGTGTAATTTCACTGTTTGGCCACAATGTAAAATTAGCTTCAAACCCTCCGTGCGGCTCTACTTCTTCGTCCCTCTGGACTGAGGACGCTACAGTGACTCACTATCTAAAATCCTGGTCAGATCTTGCACAGTGCACCTTTTAAAGGCAATACTCAGTGGCGAGTGTGTTGAGACTTACGGATGTCTGTCACAGTGTTGACAATCAACACAATACCCCCCCCCCCCCACACAGGCCATTGATCACCTGTGTGAAAGCGGCTGTATAATGCCTTCCGGAGTCTATCTTCTCCTTTTATTCGTGGTGGCTCATCATCGCAGCCAGAGAGCGTCCTCGGCTGCAGCGCTGTGGGTAACTGACTATATACCCGGGGGCATGTGTAGGCTTCTCTTTCCTCTTTACACAATTACAGTTGGCCTGTCAGTCTGAATGACTTGTGTCTGTGTGTCTGAGAGCACACAATACAAAAGGCAGCATTTCAGCTGTGGTGAAGAGAAGTGCTTGTGTTTGGAGATGATAACAGCCGGCCGCTCTGCCTGCTGGTTCGTCAAACTGACCGTTTGCCGCTCACTCGGACGCATCCAGCAACCAGTGATTATTTTTACATCGATTACATTGATTTCTTTATTTTAAATGAAAAGATTCTTTCAACTGTTGATGATGTTGAGACGTGTCTAACGCAATCAATGTTATTTTGAGTTTATTCCAGTCGCTTTTCTTTTAACATGTATGTACCTAATATGCCTTTGCAGCAATGAAAGACTATAGTTGTGATATTTAAAGGTAAGGAGAGTGACACATTTCAGGTTGACAATGGCTTATTACACTAAACACTGCAGCAGGACATCACTGCAAGGAGCACTACTTTGTGCAGCATCAGATTGACACCGTCACCCTTCTGGCCCTGTACCATGAATGTCTGAACACATCTCTCTGTTTGGTATTCAGACTTAATTAACAATAAGACAATAAGCTCTCACAAATTCCACTGTGGCTGCAGGCAGATGTTCTGTTGCCGTAAACGAGCCTTTTAGGTGGTTACATTTCATTTATCTACACCACTGGTGTGCTTAATCCCCCATGTTATTTTCCAATTCAACTGGTGTGTGTGTGTGTGTGTGTGTGTGTGTGTGTGTGTGTGTGTGTGTGTGTGTATATAAACGTACCATTTGTCTAACTGGTCTCTGTAGAGGTTTTCTTCCAGCTGTTCCCAGACTCCTAAACCTGTCGATTTGACTTCTTATAGCCTTTTCTTTTTTAAATAAAGGGACTTAATTGAAGTACTGCATGGAACAGTATCTGTTATCTGGTGTTATTTGTCCTTTAAAGAATCACTCAGTCTCTGCAACTGCATCACGTTTTGTCCTGTAGCTTCTTTTAAGAGCGGAGAAAATCAAAAAGCACATCTCCCAATAGCCCCACAAGCTTATAATATGGCCACAGAAACAGAAACAGGCCTCGAACTGCTTCTGACTGCTGCACATTTTGACTGATTATAGGTGGTTGTCAACAGCACGGTCTTATGGTCCCGTCCATTTTGACCTTCATGTCGCTGACAGCTCAAAAAAATTGGCGCTTCTCGCTGATGTGAGGACGTGACAGTGGCGGCCGTGTTCCTGGTTTCAGCCTGTTGCACGGAGGAGGATCAACAGGAGCTGTGGCTGAGAGGAGAAGCCTGCAGGGCAGAGATGTTCGGCTCACAATTTGATTTACCCATCAAAGTTAGTCTTGTGAGCCATATTTAATTAAAGTCTCTCCACATTCAAATGCGAGAAAAATACACAAACCATGTGTCACCACCTGCACACTCCGACGCGCGCATGTGACCGCACACACACACACACACACACACACACACACACACACACACACACACACAAGCACTTTACTGAGCTAATGAGCGAACGTCCTCATGTTGACAGCGTGATGGGATGTGGGTTGGAGCATAGCAACAGGACCTCAGGGCAGGTTGGACCGCACAAAGACCCTTTTTATAGTCGTCTGTCCTTTGTGCTGCGGGTCATGTGCTCCTCTGTCCAAACAAGTCTCCCATGTCTTCTTCTTCTTCTTCTTCTTCTTCTTCCATCATTCTTTGATTTTTGTGTTCAACGTCAATCCACAGTCGCATTCGTTTGACCCTCAGTCGATGGTTGTCTCCATGTTATACAGTATACACTGTATATGTTCGATGCGTTTTCCGCTTAACCCTCTCGTCCGCACCGGCATGTTTTCCGTGTGCACAGATTAGGAGGAGGTGCAGGTCAATGAAGGGCCTCAGCTTGAGGTGCAACAGAAAACAGAACTCTCCGTTTGGATCGTTCCACGGTTTTGAGTCACGGATCGGATCGGCAAAAAACTCTTAGAAATGCCCAGATCTGTGGGTTTTGCCACCGATAACAATTGCCAATCGTTGATGATCCATATTGGTTCACACAGATCGTTTTTTCTCCTGAATAGCAGCTGGTATACAAGGCTCCAGACTCTTTTTTTTTTTCACGCTGTTCCCCAAACATTTCAGTTTCATTTCAACCGCTCCGAAGTGTAAACTCAGGCTGGTTATTGCCACAGATTTCAAGAATCAATTTGATTCGAATGGGGATATAATGGAGTGGGAAGAGTTGAAATATATATTCCAACTCTTCCCACTTACTCACACACGCACACTTTTACGCTTATAAAACAACTTGTAAAATGTCACTCCCGCAGTACTACTGTGTGAAAATGGCCAAGGCCGGGTGTAACTGCAATCCACATGTTTACATATGGGTTGGTATAAAAGCAGCGTAGTGTGTGAGCCACAGAGAGAGACTCTATTTGAGATCTATTTTATATTGCTGTGAAAACATCTCCTTCAAACAACTTGCCAAAAAACGACGAGATAACATGTGGGCATATCGCGATAACGCTGTAATTCACTTTTACCCAATACTCATTTTTACTGAATAGAGCTTAAACGCATCATAATGTAACTGTAACTGCTTTCAGCACGGATTTGCTGTTCACAATGTAGCATTATCAGGGATCTCCTATTTTACTGAATTACAGGCCAATAACAATCTGCAGTCCAAACTTAATTAAACCTTGTGAAAGTGTGGAGTTCAAACGGTGACATATATATTTCAGTCTGGAGACGATTCACAACAGCGATTGGGTTCTGTGCCGTCAGTCTGCTGGAAAGGTTGATGACTTGGCAAAATGTGATGTTTGCATGCAGGAGAGCAGAGGGTCAGGTCTGTGCTGGTGTTGTAATGAGGATGTTTGGTCTGTGCTGGTGTTACGTGTAGCGTCCTGACTGCTGCTCTGCACTCCGGTGCGTTTTTAAAGATTTGGTTGTTTCTACCTTTGAGGTTAGTGTATGTCTGACCAAGCCTCTAAAGCCGCCTTTGTCTCTCATTTTAGAAATATATCCATTAACGGGGCCACAGTTGCTGTAGAAATAGACATATACCACCGGAAGTAAGTTATGGGCTTAATTTACACTTAATTTAACACTGAGACGTTGCTTATAAATACTGGCCCCCGGGGCGATAATGCATAGCCGCTGTCATGGAGCAGCTGGACTGTGGAGGAGATGGAGGGAAAAGAAGACAGGAGCAGAGAGCAGACAGCGGAGCCACTTGTTTATTTTAGGACTCATTTACTAGACAAATAGAGGGCTGTGATTATCAGCAACATGTTACCCCACTGCTGTCCAACTCTCCTCTCAGGGTCAAAGATGTGTTCGCTTTGTTCAATCTTTTTGTTTCTTCGCAAATTACTTTCCAAAATAAATTGTTCATCCGAGAACAACAAATCTGCTGAGGTTCAGATCAGAATATACCTTCAAGTTCACGGACACCACGTTTTATTTGGCTTCCAGATTTAAAAAAACAAGCTTCAGTAACATAATAAAGTCACTAATACAGATCTTTATGTTGATTTTATTGACCAACCAGATGGTGTGTTCAACATGTGTTTTGCATGTAACTGACCAATTTTTCAAAGGACACCACTAAAGCTATGATAAAGTGACAGATCACTGAAACCTATAAAGAGACTAGACCCCCCCCCCTACCAACATGCATGCAACATATTGAATGAGAGAGTAGATATGCATATATGCATATACAGTATGCATAGGAGCATGTCTTCAGCCAGCCTCCTGCAGATTGCCTGTAGTAAAACAGAAACAGTCATGCATCAACAAACAGTTTGCCTTCGCTATATATCGTGCAATTCATGGATAGGTGGAGAGGGGGGGGGGGGGGGGGGGCAGATGTGGGTGAAATGGTGAATGGAGCGATGTGGACGAGGACAGTAAACTCTGGAGGTCAGTGAACTTCTGCTGATGAAACCTGAGTAAACTGGATTATGAGGTAATCAGTCCAGACTGGACCATGTTTTCCCTCTAATTGACGTCTTCCTGATATTTGATGTTGGTATTTCCAGTCATGCAATTTTAGGGTGAACGTCAGGAGGTAGATAAATTGTGAAACACCACACGCTGCATAAATGCATCTCTAAACTGTCAACAGCAACTGGCTCAGACTAGAATAGACTCCGACTAGGTCCAATAAGTTACAGTGTCCCCAATACAAACTAATAATAACTTATTTAACTACAAAATAATAGACACTATGCCAAAAAAAATCCCAGTGTTACCCTTTAGGTAATGAAATGTCTTCCAAGTACCCACTTTAGATGCACGTCCATCAAGATGACCGTTGGTACTTTCAAAATGCAGCACAGTATTGCTTTGATAATGACACAGCAAAATACTGAGATGGATTGTCTATTTCAAGTACGTTTTAAAGAAACTAAAGGATCCCTTCATTAATAGGATTGAAAACACAGGATTAAATTAATGCAGCAAAAGACACTTTTTAATGTATGTTTGTATAAGATATGTAGGCATAAAACAAGCTTATGTTTTTGTTTGATAGTGCTTTCTTTATCTGTATTTCATAGTCCACAAATATACTGTATGTAAATATGTAAATAAATGTAAAAAATGCATCCATCAGCCCAAAATGGCTTTATGGCAAATAGTCAGTGAAGTATGTAGGGTTAAAAAAAAAACATGCAAAAACACCAGAGTGGTCCTTTAAAACCCCACGGGACTAGCTGCAGAGTCGTATGGCCCGGTGTGTGTGTGTGTGTGTGTGTGTGTGTATGTGCGTGTGTGTGTGTGTGCGTGTGCGTGCGTGTGTGTGCGCGCGTGCTCTTTCTGTTCCTGCGCTCACAGGGCTCTGGCGTAAAGGAGAGCGGTGAGGTTGCTTTGAATGGTGGGTGGCACTTCAGTTTCCTAACAGGAAGCGCTTACGTTGATGAATGGCAGTTTTTCCTCAGAGGAAAGAGTGGGTGACACGACTTTGTGTTTAATTTCGCTTTGTTCACGTCGGAGCCTGCTAAATGAACGTGCAGACGTGCTCTGAGACCCCGGGGGAATTAAGAAAAACAACAACAACAACAACAACATCGCGCCACACGCTGCCGATACTGCGCTGTGATTGTTGCAAGCTAATTGAATACAACAAAGGTGGTGATGGTGATGCATGGCCAGTGTAAGAGAGATAGTAGTGTTGCTGCTGCTGCTGCTTGGATGGCCAAAGTTGTAATGTAATGCACACACGTGAAGATGAGGGACATATCAGGAGGAGGAGGAGGATGTCTGCTGCTTAGATTGTTTGGTCTCTCCTCACACAAGCACACTCACCCAGAACCGCTCCCTGTTTTGAAGCTCACGATGTCCCAAATACTCTTTGGCAGAACAAACCGGTGAGGGCTTGGCTTGAAAAAGCAAATTTCTTTTTTGTTGACTTCTCCTTTGCGAGGGGGACTTTTCTTTATTTTCCATTGATTGACTCATAGAAAGGCTTTGAGGATTGTTGTGTTTTCTCCCTCTGTTTTCTATTCCATTCGCTGCGGGCGCTGATGACATATGAACAGATACTGAGAGTCTGTGTCTCAGCCTGCAACAACTAGTCCGGGGTAGAATCTCTCTGTGCAGGATAACTGACGATGTAGCTAATTTGAGTTACTATGTGCTTGTTATTATCCATTCAGGCGATGTAATTGTGTATCTCGATATATGATTTCATCACACTGCTGTTCCATTAAAGGAATAAATTGTCATATTGAATTAGCCCTACGTAGTGACATTCACAAAACGTTATGTTAAGTATGCTGCATTTTTTGATTGTGTAAATTGGTTTTGTTGACTGATAACACAAGTCCTGAATTATTACTATAAAGCATTGAGCTTATAGGTTGGTGTGAACTTTATTAGCAGAATATACAAGTTGGATGAAATAGCATTAACCTTCATTTAAGCCCCTTTTATCATAGTTTTGCTCAGTAGACAAATAATCTGACAGAGTGAAAATGAAGCCGTCCTCTCTGTCTTTATGGAGAGCCCCGTACAGCCGGGGGTGGTTTGGTGGGTTTTCATTGGTTTGGTTTTTAGCAGTTGTCTAATGCTAGCTGGAACCCATTCTCCTGATTTCTCATCCGGCCATTCTCAACTCATAAATATGCCACGATTTCTGCACAGTGGGTGAAAAAGAAAATCGCTGTAGTCGTTCATTGCATTCCTTGCCAATGTTGTGTGAAGGGACCGAGGGGGGAGGACAGATTGTCCTGTAGCTTCATGTTGAACTGTGCTTGGATTCATTCATTTAGCTGGCAGAGAGAGAGAGAGAGAGAGAGAGAGAGATGTGAATCATAATATCATTGAGCTCTACCTATAGAGCTCTAAAATCATCCGTTCCAATTAATCGGATGAATTATGATTTGAGATTATGAATTGGCAGAACATCTGTCTAACATCAGAGATAGAAAGCAGAGACGGGCTCAGTGACCACAAACTGGCAACCAACAACGAAATCATGGCAACCAAAACGAAAACAGAACATTTGTTTACGCTGTTCGACAGGTGAGGCTGAGAGAGGAATCCTCCCACCGTGTAAATCATTCTGTGAAATACGAAACATGAACGTTGACAAGTTAAACTCTGTTATTTCAAAGATCTTAACGACCTCTCACAATTAAGAAACGACTCCCAGTGGAGTGTGTTAATATTCACAGTACTGTTATTGTCTACTTTTGTATTTTAGATGCTTTAGAAACATTGTTCTTGAAACTGTCGTGCCAATAGAGCACGAGCTGACGGAGGGACGAGGAGAGGAAAATCTGTGGACAGTAAATTCAAAATGGACAACAAAAAGCTAGCGTGAGCTGTAGAAACGGCTTCGGAGATGGAGCCATGGCCTTTCTCCCTCTGTTGGAAAAGAATGCCAATAAAGATAAAAGAGAGCAACAACCGATGATCTTTGAAGGACGAGCCAACGTAAAAGTCAAGTGTGTGTGTGTGTGTGTGTGTGTGTGTGTGTGTGTGTGTGTGTGTGTGTGTGTGTGTGTGTGTGTGTGTGTGTGCTCATGAATACAGTGAGTAGAGAAATAAGAGAAACACCTTACGATGTGTTGTAATCTAAATATAACCACAAACTAAGGTCTGAGAAATGACTACAGGGTGAATTAAAAGCTCTTTATATAAACAGTCTTCATTGCAGGGCTACTGTATTCGTCTGCGCTGTGTTGTCCTGTTTATTCGAGACAAAGTGAAGACGTGCGAGTTGACTAGCAGACATAATAACCTCCCGTGTAGAGTCAGACGCCTCTCGAGTAGCATCACTCTGTTTCCAGAAGACGGAGCCAACACCGCTTCATGGTTTCTGTTATGGAAGGAGCATTAAGATGAGGCCCCGACGATAAACATCTGTGATAATTGCTTCAGTAATCCTCTCCAGTGAGTATGATTCTGCACTTTTTGAATGTTCAGTGGCATTCGAGTGTGCGCGTGTACCAGATGTTTTAGATGTTTACTGTCACCGCTGGCATCAACACACATGACTTATCGATGTCAAAGCGGGGGGAGGATCCATGTGAGCAGAGCATGCGGACCTCGCTGAAGAGGTCATGGGTCAGGCCGTTGCATTACCCATCATTCTCAACTGGAAGATAATTTATGAGGTAATGACGGGGGTGAATCCAATAAACAAGCTGGACGGTGGAGAAGCAAAGAAGGGTCGAGCCAAGGTAGATGGAAAAAAATACAGATACTCGCATATTTGTCTGGAGGCTTGAGCCAGCATATGGGCTCCTGCTGGTCTCCGTCTTCAGGGTCCAGCCAGGAATGAGAGCCGTCTGGATCACGATAAGGCAGACTTCAGATGCTCTGGCTCTGTGTGCCACATGATGACAGGGCCGTGGCTGTAGTTCAAGGCTCAGTGTTGCTGCCATGAGACTTTCTAGCCTCCTAATCGGACCAAACAAAAAGCAACGCTTTAACTTGTCTTCAGCTGACAATTCATTTTTGTCTATCTGGCCGTTGGTTCTCTCTCGATTGTGACAACACTACTCACCAAGCTCATTGGTGATGTATTTCCAAATAAAGAAGAAGCTACTCCGGCCTTACTGTTGACTGATAGTCAACCTGTCTCCGCTTTTGTTTCTGCTGCGGTAATCTTTTTGTTCATGAGCGTAGCAAGTTCTTCGGTGAGAACTATGGTAATATAACCGCCAGAGTCAAGACAATGCATGACAATAAACTTGCAATAAACAATCGTATTTTTTTGAATAATAGTAATTAGATGAGGTTTGGAGAACATCTGCTCTTGCAATCCCATTTTAAAATGCTTTCTTGCCGTCTGAGTTTGAATTGGAGCACCTCTGAGATACATAGCATCACTAAGAGAAGTTTCATAAATGACGTTATCGTCATGTTGAGGTGTCCAAGACAACCGGAATAAAGAGAAACCTGCGGACTTTCCCTTTCATCCTCTCAGCTCTCTCTCTCTCAACCCCTCATGCTTTTTGTTAATGCTCTGGTCCTTGTGAAAAAAGATAGCTTCCTCAGAAGCACCCAAGGTTGACTCACTTCCTCCTTTTGCTTTCGCTCTCGTACTCTCTGACTCTCTCCCTCTCTCTCTCTCTCTCTCTCTCTCTCTCTCTCTCTCTCTCTCTCTCTCTCTCTCTCTCTCTCTCTCTCTGTCTGTTTAAGGTTTGTGGTGCTCCTCGTTTGAATTTCCTGCTGTTACATGGTAACACGGAGCTGAAGGCAAGAGGTAAGGTGGATTTCCTCTTTTTTTTTCTTCTAAAGTCTGCCGTGAAGTTAGTGGTAAAATGTGTAACGTGACACCACTGTGAGTTTCTTGTAAAGAGAGGACAGCGACGGAGAAACAGACGTTTCAGTTCTCGCAGCATATCTCGGGTTCATGCCAGGGCATTTGGATGTAGTCAGATTGAAACAGCTGCTGGGGAAGCATCTCTTTCCCCTGTTGGAGGTGAGAATGGAGGCGCTAATGGTGGGCAAACAGCCCCCCCGGAGCCTCCGCCTCAAAGAGCTGCTTACAGGGACAGACAGACTGGTAAACAGCAGTTTGTCTCACTGTCTTTTTTTTGCAGCACGGCGAACACGGTTTAAAGCTTTGGCTCCCAGCATGCCATGCTGTTTGTGTAGTACAGGGTGGCACAGGAGGTCCTGGGTGTCACAGAAAAGAGGTGGTAGAAAAGGTTTCACGCTCTTCCTGTTCGGTTCCTCCTCCAATCAGCTGATAGTACGAGTGCTGATGCTCGCTGCTGATGCCCCGGCAGATAAAACATGTGCATTATACTCATTTGAAAAGCCTTTTATTGCCTTTTTTTTCATTTATTACATGTGAATATACACACATCTGAAAACAATACGCACGTTTAAACTTCAGCAAAGATAACGCAGCATTTAGTGTTGTGTTTGTGAATTTTCACCGCATCGTTTCGCGTAGAAAAAAAGTGTCATCAACCAGCTATGTAACATATTTACACATTACTGGCTTTGTCACTCCGGTCAGGTGCAACACAATGCACCTGATCAACATTTAAAAAGAGAATAGAGAGCTTTAGATCAATATGTGTGGTGGTGGCGGGGCGTGGTTGGGCTCAGCTGTGGGTCAGGGAAACGGTGCCGGGAAGAGGCTTAATTAGGCCTCTTCCCGGCACCGTTCCCTGACCCACTCCCCCACTCCGTCCCCTCTGCAGCTGAGCTCAACCACGCCCCGCCGCCACAATATGATAACCATTAATTATTTAAGTCAAAACATCACAAATTTCCGCTTTAAATCGATGACATTCTGATGCAAACATTTTGTCTCATAGTTCGAGACGTTTTTATTTGATCAAGAAAGCAAAGTTTCTTTGGACAGTTTCCCTTCAAATCCAAGCCAAGTGTGGCTGTTTTGCGATTTCAGCTCACAGTTTACTGAAGCCGTGCCGAAGCTGAAGCTTTGGCTCTGCAGAGAGGTGAGCCGCTCACAGAGCTACTCACACTATTCTTCAGTATAGCAGCATGAACGCGCCTTCTCTCTGAAGTCTGTGCTCCGTAGTCTGAGATCTCCAGTGGGATAAGGAAAGGTTAAAGGTCAGGACCCATTCAGTGCGATATGAGAGCAGGAGCAGGTTTAGTGTCTACAGGTGCAAATACCATAAGGAGTGGAATTATCTTCCTGAGCTCAGCTCACCTCGACACACACAGAGAGTGAACATGCGCTCACCTGAGCACAGGTATGCACATAATTTATTATTATCATTATCCAGTCATGGCTCACTAGTTGAATGACTGAAGGTCATTTGTGCATGTCATGAGATCCTCTGACATTTTTAAGCAGTCTCTTTTTTTTTTTACTGCAATGTGCAAAATGACTGTGAACTTCAATTACTGACTAGTTTTCAGTTCTTCAAGAGGAAATGAGGGTGAACAGTGAAACCTTCCTCTGAGTTTAGTAGCAACAGCATGGAGAATGCATTGTGGATGTTGGAAACTAAGGAAATATTATGTGAATATGATATGTGGAGGTCTGTTTGTTTCAATTCAATATACATTGATACACTTACAGATGCACACGCTGTCAAGCAGAACCACTGACACCACAAGCCCTCACAAATACACATGCGCATACGTGCACCACAAACTTCCCGCGTACTCATATCGCTCAGTCTTTTACTGACAGTGACTGTGCCACTTTTGAGAAGGGTGAGTGGGTGTGTTGACTGGAAACACGTAGCAGTGACCCAGCTCAGAGTCCTCTAAACCAAGACACGGTGACAGTGGAGCTGTCGGCTCCACAGAGGAGACTGTTTAAGAAAAGACACGCGACCGGCTCAACCACTAAGGCTCGGAGCCTTAGAGGGAAACCAGATACATCTGTATCCTGTAGGGTTGTTTTTTTTCACCAGATCTGTACTCTGTGAGCTCGGGGAGTTTGGTCTAATTCATCGTGGAGTTAGTCAATTTCCTTAAAGGTTACATTTTTCGTATGACATTTCTACAAGCCAAAGACAATCGACTATTTGCTAATTGCCGCTTCATTGTCGAGCGTTCTGTTATTGCTCTGTATTAGATTCATAACGATAAAGATGGCAAACCACTTGTAATCAGACAATGGGTCCGTGATTTCGCACAGAGGTAAACAAAACGTTGCTGGCAGATTATATCAGCTGTAGCCCGGTGAATAATTAAGCTAAACCTAACTTCATGTTGTTTTTGTGTGTTTCCAGCCGACTCGTTTTAAATCAGACTTATTTCATTGTAACCTTGTTTGCTGAGCTTGTTGTCCGTATTTTTAAACTTCATGTTCACTTTTAACATGCTAACAAGAGAAAAGGATGGAGTGTGGAGTAACAGATGTGCTTGTGGTGCCATGCCATGGTTCCGACGGCCTGAAAGCCTGAAAAATGGCCCATTGGACTGGAAAACCCAGTTGTCCGTTATCCCGAAAAACAAACGTCCATTGTCAAAAACACATGCTTCCTGTAACAAACGGACCCCAGGAAGACAAGCTGACGTCATGGCGTCAGCTAATGGGGATCCTAATGAGCTAAACTGAACAGATGCACATCTGTAATTCTTGTGCAGAATGATGTCATTAGACCTTCCCAGTCACAATATTGTTTTTTCTACTGTGGCCAGGCATGACCCGCCCTACTCTGCCTACGATCGGCTCGTACTCGTTGCCTCCGTTGGTTAGGTTTGGGCACGAGGGGGGGATATTGGTTTGGGTTTGGGGAGGAATATCAGAGTAAGCCAATCAGAGGCAGCAAAGATGTGGAAGGTCCGATGATGTCATTTTGCATAATAATTAGCCATGTGCTTCTGTGTGTTGCATGGAGAGTGTGATTTTTGGGAGCAATGGGCCTCCAGGACAGTGGCTGTTTGTTTTCGGGGTAACGGGCTGTCGGACGAATGGGCGGCCCCCATGTTTGTAAGGTGTTTGTAAGGTAGCACAAGCTACAGGACAGCGAACGTTACCCTGAACTCGGATTACAGCCAAGTCTGGCCTCACGGTTTACGGAGCCTGATATCCCACAAACTAATGTAGTTAGTTGATTAACTTATCACCCCTCTTAACCCTTTACATACCAAGTATCACTCTTACTACGTCCCCATGCACATCATAATGTGCCTTTTCTTTAAACTGTGTTCCCTGCTCTCTCATTGATGAAAACCCCTTCTTCAACGTCAGGGCGTTGACGATGGCAGTGTGGATCCAGGCCCAGCAGCTCCAGGGAGATGCTCTGCACCAGATGCAGTCTCTCTACGGTCAGCATTTCCCCATTGAGGTGCGACATTATCTGTCCCAGTGGATAGAGGGCCAGCTCTGGTGAGTTACCCTGCAGCACAAACATTATACGTGTGTGTGTGTGTGTAAAGGTATGCCCACGTGTATGCTTGCACAAATGTTTGCATTGAATGTTTGTCCATCAAAGCCCATAAGGAGAGTTGCTCTTTGTTTGCTGTATTTAACATCTCAGAGTTAATCGATGAGCCATGTGCGTTTGTTTATGCACATGTCCACTTGTCTTGTATGTGTCTTGCGTGCATGCATGTGTGTTTTATGTGTGTGTGTGTATGTGTGTGTTGTTAGGGATGCCATAGACCTAGAGAACCCGCAGGAGGAGTTCAAGGCCAAGCGGCTACTGGAAAGTCTGATCCAGGAGCTGCAGAACAAGGCCGAGCACCAGGTGGGAGAGGACGGCTTTCTACTGAAAATCAAACTGGGACACTACGCCAGCCAGCTCAAGGTAAGACTTTTGGAAATATGCCTCACCAATCGCAAGAACAGCACTGCGTACCCAGGAACACACACAGCACTTTACCGGTCTGATTGAGAGACTTGAGGGTCAGGGTGCTAAGTAGAGCCAAAGTTTGAGAACACACAAATACAAAAACAAGTATAAACTGTGGCTTTCAGTTATTTCTCAGATTTATCAATAAAAGAGACCTTGATTTTAAAAAATGTATCTATAGCTAAAAAAGCCTGGAGAACAAAACACATTGGAGCATGGAGGGCCAATCAGAAAAGCCCAAAACAACTCCGGAGGAATATTGAAATGAAATGATGTTTTCATCAAGACTCTCACCTTTAAACAATGTGAGAAGAGATGAGGTGGTCGGAAGATGTAACTGTTTGCTTTTGTCCCTGCACACAGTGGACGATATGTTTTTAAGAACAGGTTGTACCTACCATGGGTGAGGGCCTTGGTAGCCAGCCAGCGCTGCTATTTATGATCGAGCTCCCTGCTCACAGAGCCGTCCTTCTGTTTGTCTTCTCCCCTCCCTGAAACCAGGCGGAGAAACAGGGTAAAGGGGAGCTGGCTGTGCAACATCAAACTGCAATCCCAAATTCCTACTTCTCTGTTTTCCCCTGGGTGGTCGTGAGCGTACATGTACTGATGTGTAATATATGAAATGTGTGGAATATCACAGGAGAACCAACCCTGCTGATGCCCTGTGCTATTTTTAATTGTTTTGTTCATCTTAGTGTGGCGCGTGTCCTCGTAAACGTAGCTTGATTTTACGTTTTAAACTTTTAATGCAATGTCACGCCCTCGACTTGAAGCAGGAAACTACTAGACTCACAACAGTGTCTTTCAGACAGAAAGTGAAACCGCAATTTGTTTACACAAAAAAAAAAATGATTGTAACACATGTACCAGCAAGTGTGTGCGTGACAACGTGCGTGAATGCTAATGAATGATACATGAAGTGCTCCGTGCTTCAGAGATGGGTCTCATTAGGCTCGCCTAATGGGTTTTTAGTGCTCCAGAACTTGGCGAGCTTCTAAATTGGCGAGTCCTGTGTGAGGCGGACGCTCCGCTCGTCAGGGGCTAATAGGCCTTAACACGGCACATGTGCTCCTTGTCTTTCAGAGCACGTATGACCGCTGTCCGCTGGAGCTGGTCCGATGCATCAAACACATCCTCTACACGGAGCAGAGGCTCGTCAGAGAGGCCACCAATGTGAGTAGGATGCACGCGTGCGTGTGTGCTGTGAAATACATATTTGCCAGCTGACAGACACCTGCATTGCACACTGCAGACATCCCCACTGTAATGTAAACTTGCTTCGACAAACACCTGTGGCTTGTTCATGCATTATTCATTACATAGCCCGTACAAAGCCGGCAAACACAAACAGAAGCTCAACTACTTAATGGCGACTGATTCGGCGGCTGGGTAATTGCGTAACTACTCTCCGTTTCCTCCATTCATCCCCCCCAAAGGTCTGCAGATTCCTTTGCGTTATTATACAAACAGTACCTTCTCATTCATGCTGTGAAGTGGACTTGCAAAAGTCAACTTTTTGTTGTTTCTCCACTGCAAATCAAAAATGAAAATCAAATATTTCAGTTATAAAACCATAAAAGCCAGCAGTGCGTAAAACATGTGACTCTCAGCGACTCCTGCTGCGAATTGATTTCCAGTCACAACATGCCTTTTCTGTTAGTTGAATGCATATTTGGACTGATTGAATTTCACCGTCTTTAGTCTGAACCTTTAGGTAACATAGTGCTCTCGCTCACGCAGTCTGCCCCCGAGTACGATGAGCATTTCTATCCCTCTCTTGTTCGCAGTTATCCCATCAGGCTTGTGGTCACTGAGGATTTTACTGTCAAATAGCCCAACTGCCACACGCGGGGCATCAATGCATCGAGTCCAGCTTGGTTTCATATTCCTGCTCCATCCCCCACAAATATCACATGTCTCTCAGCTCACCAGTAGTCCGCTATTTCCCCTAACAGCTATCATAAACAACCCAATGACAGACAATACACAGGCCATGACACCTTACCAATTACTGTTTCCCAAACCCGCCGTTTCCCTCCGTCGCTCTCTCTCTCTGTGCCTGTCTCTCAATCACACTTTGTAATTGACAGTCGAGCTCTCCGGTGGGGGGGATGATGGACAGCATGTCTCAGAAATACCAACAGATCAACCAAGCTTTTGAGGAGCTTCGCCTGCTGACCCAGGACACGGAGAATGATCTGCGCAAGCTCCAGCACAACCAGGAGTACTTCATCATCCAGTACCAGGAGAGCCTCCGCATCCAGGGTGAGACCAGAGGACCTGCATCTTCTTATTGCTGCTCTAAAGTAATGCAAAAGTCCTGACTGACCAGACTGTGAGGAGACAGAGAATTAACTGTCAACAGTGTTCATGATCAGTTACTCAACAGTTTTTCTTTCATTCTAAATATAATACATTTGAAATGTTGGACTGTAAGTTGGACAGAACCTATTTACTAGTTCACCATATGTCTGACATTGTGTGAACTCTGATTGTGTGAAGTTGCAGTGCTGCTTTAAGGTTTTTAAGAATGGTTTGAATCAAGTATATGCCACAGGTGTGACATTGTATCATGAAGATCATTTCACAGCTTAGCGATGGAAAACATAAGCAGCAACCTTTGCATTCATGTTGCATAATTCACAAAACGACACCTAGCCGCGATGACGTCTGTGTTACGCTAGAGCAGGTTCTCCTTAGTAAATCATTATCCCTCTCGGGTGTACATGTATGTACACTGTATATATGTGCGGGTTCAAGATTTTCACCTCCCCTCTCTTGTCCTCCCGTCCTCACTAACTCGCCCCCCCCCCTCTGGATGCCAACAACCCCGCTCCTCCTCAGCTCAGCTGACCAGCCTGTCCACGCTGCCCCCTGCTGACCGGCAGCTACGGGAGCCCGCCCTTCTCAGCAAGAGAGCCACTGTGGAGGCATGGCTGACCAGAGAGGCCAACACACTACAGAAATACAGACTGGTGAGACAGGAACACACTGTATGTGTGTGTGTGTGTGTGTGTGTGTGTGTGTGTGTGTGTGCACGAGTGCTCGTGTGTTATCCCAAGTCAAACCTCCTCTGTTTCTGTTCATGCGCAGGACTTGGCGGAGAAGCACCAGAAAACACTGCAGCTGTTGAGAAAGCAGCAGACCATCATTCTGGATGACGAGCTGATCCAGTGGAAGAGACGGCAGCAGCTGGCAGGCAACGGGGGCCCGCCGGAGGGAGGCCTGGACATCCTGCAGTCCTGGTGAGCCCTCCTCCACCTCCCACCAAGATCACAGCCGCTAGGCTTCCTCTCAAAGCAAAGGGTCACAGGTTTACAAGCTTTCAATTGACTACCGCTGGGTTTATTTCCAAAGTGTATTGGCTCCTAACAACAGAGACATCGGCAGGCTAACCTGACATGTCTCTTTTTTAGACTGTTAATCCCTCGTTTTGTTTTCGTTGCTTTTTTTGGAGAATCCAGTCAAAGGTTTCATAGTTGTTGTGAACTATCCTGTTTCAGTTTTAATTGCTAATCTTCTGCTGGAGTGAAATCTTCTGCAGTGCAGGCATAACTTCTTACTTGTGTGTGTTTTCGTGTGTGTGTGTCAGGTGTGAGAAGCTAGCAGAAACTATCTGGCAAAACAGGCAGCAGATTCGGAGGGCAGAGCACCTCAGACAACAGTTGCCCATCCCCGGCCCCATTGAAGAGCTCCTCAACGAACTCAGCAGTACTATCACAGACATCATCTCAGCATTGGTCACCAGGTGTGTGTTGTTGTTGTTGTTTAGCCTTATCTAAACTTCTCAACTCATCTTGACTAAAAACGCTGATTGAAGGACATGAATGTCAGTCAGCATAGAGTCAAAACAAGTATATCAGCCCCAGCGTGTGTGTAGCTGGGTGTGTGTGTGTGTGTGTGTGTGTGTGTGTGTGTGTACATCGAGGCATCGCCGTTTCCTGCACTCAGCGGGGGCCTTTATGCAAGTCTTACTTACACAACCTTAGTTGCTTTGGTCGACAGAGTGAGAGATATCATCTTTTACTAAGATTAAATGAATCTGACGTTCAGTTTATCCACTTTAATCCTCGTGAGTGACACTACTTTATACTGCAGTGTCGTAGTACTCAACACCAGTCCCAAGACCACTTTTTGAATGTCTCATCTCGGACCACAGCTGCGGGAATATCAGTAAGCTGCCTGTGCATTGATATATTTGTTAACATGCACCGACCACCCTGCCGTGGTCTCAAACCCTAGATCTAGTCTTGTAAAAGGTAATGTTTTACGTTTCAGACCTGAAAGGGATAGTTAGGGTGTTTTGAAGTGGGGTTGTATAGGTACTTGTCCAGAGTCAGGGTATCACTTACAGTACCTAATGTCTCACCTGGGGGGGGGGCGTGCCAACCGCCATCTACTGTAGGTAATACACTGGATATGGATAAGTACCTCTAATAACCCCACTTCAAATCACCTGAACTATCTGTTTAAGATTTCAGTCCTGGTTGATTTGGGGACACCTGTGATTACTATGGTAACAGCAAGCCTTAGAACGCTCATGCGATTATGTCGACAAAGCATAAAGAACGACTAATCGACTGAAGAAATCTTAGTGGATTAGTCGACTAATCGGTAATTTTGGTCTTAGTCACGAAGAAGTTGCAGCCCTTGAAACTGGACCATCTGTTTTCAGTGCAGCCAAACAAACTCATGTTTTGTTGAAAAAGAAGTCGGTCAGTGATAATTTTCAACTGCGAGGATGCAAATGTGCCCAGAGGCAGAGGATGGAAGTTAAAGGCTTCTAAAAAGATCTGCAGAGACAAAGAAAATGCAGTTTGCAAGAGATTGAAGGACAGCGAAGGCACTTGCAAGCTGTTGCAGTTCATACTTTTTTGGACCCAAAGGCACATCTGCCAGGGTCTTTTAGCCCTCCAGCATCTCTGAACAGGAAGTAATCTGAATCTTGTAGATTTTCCCTGCAGGGGGACCCTTAGCATATTGAGAGGCCGTGTCTGTGTCACAGCGATTTCTGATTGGCCACAGACATGCCCGCGCCCACAAAACATAGTGCTGCTATCACACACAGTACAAACACAGGTTATGTTTCCTCAACAACATCCTCTCTATATTCCCCTGAAGCCCCTGGAGGTTTCAGGCTGAGAATGGGAGAGTGCTGTTTTCACATCACTACTTCGTTCAGCTACAGACCAGAGGGCTTGAAGGCTCATAACAACAGTATGTATTTGTTTCCAAGCTGCCCCTGATCCTGCAGGCTGTGTCTGCTGTTGTCTCACTTCTTGCTCTCCGTTTGTGTTGATGTGGAAATCGGAAGACAGCTCGACAGAAAAATCACACCTTACTTCCATTTACCTTCAATACCCTCCATTAGTGCACCGTGGTTATTTTACAAAGTATACATCGTGTGTATATTTAAAGTCTCATAAAACATTTGCACAGTTATTTGTGTGCTGTAAACGTGCGTTGTTTACTTTCTGTGTTAGGTTTGCAGCCTTTTCAACAGGGTTTTGTTCTGTCATTAAGTCAGTCTAACTCCCCTTTTTGTCTCCGCAGCACCTTCATCATTGAGAAACAGCCACCACAGGTGCTAAAAACCCAAACCAAGTTTGCCGCGACAGTGCGCCTCCTAGTGGGTGGGAAATTGAACGTGCACATGAACCCTCCGCAGGTGAAAGCCACCATCATTAGCGAGCAGCAGGCCAAGGCCCTGCTGAAGAACGAGAACACAAGGAAGTAAGTCCAGTGCCCCGATCACATCACTGTGGATTAAAAACAGAAAACCCCAGAAACAATTACAAAATAGGACGTTGGTTTTTTTTTTTGTGGAGGTTCAGACCTGAAGTAGCAGTGTGTAAGGTTCAGCAGCATCTAGTGGTGAGGTTGCAGATTGCATTCAACTGAATACCCCTCCGCTCACCTCTCTCTTTACAAGCATGTCGGAGAACTACGGTGGGCTTCAAGTAGAAAAACAACACACACCAAGTGCTTTCACGCTGAGGCAACAACACATCATCCTGCTGTTCCCTCTTCTTTGTATACACGTTTTAGTATTCCTGCTTCATCTAGTGGGGACACGGCACCATTAAGATAAGGATTCTTTAGTTTTCTACAGGGATTACTGGATCCCAGGATGAACTCTGGCCCTAATGTGTTTCCATACCTCACCACAGAGACATGGCTGGAACTTGAACAATGCCACAGAGGAATCTATGGTGTGGACGCAGAATCCACATTTAGCCTGTTCCACATTCCTCCTGACAAACAGAAACCGTCCAAGACTGTAGGTCAGCCAGGGGTTATATGGATGAGCAATTCAACAGCTCAGCCATCCTCCGCTGTGTCTCATCCAAGCCAGTTTGTATGGCACCCAATCTGCAGCCCTGAGACATCAGCTTGGTGTTTTCTCAAGTAGAAAAGATAGAGGTAGTTAAAACCATCCAATTATATGAGTACGAACATCATTCCTACACCCTGCATGTGTTTCACGCAGCTGCTGCCGTCCAAAGCGACCGTAATTTAGTTTTAATCTGTTCTGGGAAGAATAAAATTCTCAGCACACGAGTCACAGCAGACATTACAGCGAACTGACTCAACCCCTTGATTGTCTCTCCCCTTTAGCGATAGCAGTGGAGAAATTCTCAACAACAACTGCGTGATGGAGTACCACCAGACGACAGGCACTCTCAGCGCCCACTTCAGGAACATGGTAAGTGTTTCTGAAGTGAAGTAACTACACTGAGTTGGATATCTTAGTAAATATGATGTGTGTGATGATAATGATTGATGAAATTTATTGCAAAAGTGTCTCCGTGTTAGCAGCTCCAGCAGAGCCTCTTGCTACACATGCTGTTAGAAACGATCCTCAGAGACGGTGCATACACGTCGGCCCTGTAGTCTGACTCAAAGTGAATTATGCACGCATGTGCCGTGCATGTGATGTGCGCATTGTCGGCCTAACTGTTGCTCATTGCTCATTCTTACACGTGTCGTCTTTCATGTAGTCTTTGAAGAGGATCAAGCGGTCGGACCGGCGAGGAGCAGAATCCGTCACAGAAGAAAAGTTCACCATTCTGTTCGAGTCGCAGTTTAGTGTTGGAGGCAACGAGCTTGTCTTTCAAGTGAAGGTAAGGGGGGGGGGCGCAGACTGAGAAGGTGCAAGGAAAGACGATAATAGCCTGGACGCACAAAGATACTCGCCATTGTTACCTGTTCACTCTTAAAAGCTTCACAAAAACCTTGAACATTCGCTCACTACACATACTGTACAGCACGGTGCACCACATCAGCCCGACCGATCCGACTCATTCCCATCTGTCTTCCTCACAGTACTTTAATGATGTTCATTAAAACGCTCTCATATCCCATTAGAACCAGAGACAGACCGTGATGATTTTGCAGTGTTTATTGTTACAGCGTTCTTAAACTGATGGCCTCCCCTCCTTTCTTTCGAACAGACTTTATCACTTCCTGTCGTGGTGATAGTTCACGGTAGCCAAGACAATAACGCCACAGCAACTGTGTTGTGGGACAACGCTTTTGCAGAGCCGGTAAGTAAATGTTTTTTTCTGTGTTCAAAATGATATTTAGAGATGATTAAACCTTCAAAAACACCTAAACTTAGCAGTTTTATGTATCAAATGTACCTTTTATTTATCACGTTGTCAGCATACTGTTTCACAGTCAAAGACACACCAAAGCATTGTCAATAAAGGCCGCATGTCTTTAAACACATTTGAAAAGTGCTCCGATTAATAGATTTTTTTTCTATTTAATCAATTTTGACAATGTAAAGGTGCTGAATTCAAAATTCTGAACATTTCTATTGCCTCCTCACGTGGAGGGTGGCTGCTAAGCTGCTAAAGCTCCCGCGATGATGCTGCCGGTCGGTACGCCGTTATCAACTGTAACCGCCGTATGAGCGCGGTGCGGAGGGCGGCTGTGGTGGAAAATAATCGTTTTAACCTCCCGGTGAGAAATAATCGAGATGAGAAAGCTCTTAAAATATAAAAACATATTTATTGAACAGACACTCATAATAATTCAGCTGAATGGATAGAGCTCTTTCCCCACGGATGGTTCGGAGGTCTAACCACAATGAATAGACAAAACAGAGTGTATATGCACATTATCTCGTCTCCCCCTCCCTTCGCAGATGTCGTCCTCCTCTGTCTGCCGATGCCTCCACCAAGGCCAGGTTCCCAGCCTTGGTGGTGTATTTTCATGTGAAGAGGGTTAGGTGGGGAGATCAGGATGACACTACAGCAAGCCAGCCATGCTAAAATACCTTCGATATGAGATCGTTTATTATTAGGTTTTAAATGAGTCTGGTTGGCCTCATCTGCATATATGCAGGTTTAAGCGATACAAGTTATAACTAAACAACAATTCCACAAATTAAAGTATTTACAATTTATCGAAACATCAACACATATTACCCAAAATGGTTTATCATGAATCGATAAGGTTAAAGCATTATCTGTTTTTTGTGAGTTCGAAGCAACTCCATGTTGTAGCTAGCAGTGGAATGTTAACATCAACATGGCAAAATAAATCTGCTGAGATGAGGGGAAACACAGACATCGGACCTCCGTCTCTGTTAAACTGTATAATGAGACGGTCAGTGAGTTTTATCATAAACAATAATCTATTTGTAAGAAATTCTACCATCCAAGCATGTAATAAACATCCAGAATCACCTGTCAATTCAATTGATTCCTTTATCAAATAAAAGAAAGCACTAGCTGTTTTGTGAGATTATATTTCTGAAATAGCAAAGCTATAATAAACACAAGTATTACACAAAAATGTCACTTTCGTAGTCCTAAGGGAGGAAAAAGTCAGATGTTGCAGAATCGGCCTTTTTAGACTAAACAGTGGAATGCGCATGTGACTTTGTTTCCTCCTCAAAGGGTGACAATACAATACACAACAATGTCTAACTTGCGCTGTGATTTAGTCCCGTGTATATTGAAGTAGCCAACAGTTGTATTAACGTCTGTACGTAGCAACTGACTGTCTGAATTGAATAATATCTCAAAAATATTTATTGTCCAATTTCAAATTGAACTGGATGAATTATAAATAATACATGCTCTAATAATAAATAAAAGTTCTCTCATTTAAAGTAAAATAAGAGCTGGATAAAAAAGCATTACATAACAGAAAGCTTTTGAAAAATGTGGCCCTTAAAATAAAGTACTTCATTTTTAGAAAAATGTATTTAACTGACTTGTCCTGCAGCTTTAAATTCAGTTCATTCAGGTGTGAAATGATGTCAACCAAGAAGCCCACGATACTATATGTGCATGGACTTTATCTGTGGTTATCGAACCACTTGTTTCAGCTCTATCCTCTCTGTTAACAGCATTGTTGGTCAGTGAATTAACGTGTTAGGATTCTGATCATATTTGGCTCTTAGATTGTTTATTTCCTGTGTCTTCATTTCAGATGTGAGTGGGTACGTTTGCTAAAAACAGTTGTGCTTTGTGTCGTAGTGGCGCTTCACATTACCGCTTTTAATTATAGTCACGGTCTCTGAACATGTGAAACCTACTGGTATTAAACTGCCCGTGTTTGTGGTGGAAAATAATCTTTTTAACCTCCCGGTGAGAGTCTGTCCATTCTTGGTTGAAGACTCTGGTCTCTCTGAACACTCTTGTCTTTTTGGAGAACGTCATGTGAAATAACGTCTGACTCACGTTATTCTTCTACGCTTCGTTCTCTTTCCTCGTCTCTTGAGTCGGGAACCTTGTCGGAATATATTCGTATGTGATTGGCTGAGCAGCGTCACGTGATGTGATTTACAACGCATTCAATTGGTCTGTGTGTTTACTGCGCCACTGAACGAGTGCCGTAAAGGCTGGAAAAGCTGCGCCGGTTAAAATAAAATTCTCAATTATCTATCGGTTTTAGGTCCAGGGTCCGCCTATTGGTGACCCCTGCTATACTGTATTAGGCCAACTGTTTCAGTGAAAACGCATCGTATTGTAATTTCTAAATAAATAACATATGAATATTTATTGTTGCAGTTCTTTTACGTTCCCTAATGTCAGTTACCAACTAATTTGAATACAGTGATATTCATATTATTTAATATAGAGCTCATCACGTCATGCGTTTTCATGAGAATTTGATATAGTATAAAAGAGGTCAAATGTTCTTAAACATTTATACTAACTGTATCTAAGTGGTGCTCTTATTCCCTTTGATGAGACCGTTGAAGAAAAGGATTAAAACCTGCGTGGGACAGTCACCAAGGTAAAAGTATGTAGATTTAATCTAAATAAATAATAATAATAAAATTTACATTATTCCCCCTCTCTGCTGTGAGCTAATGTAGCGAAACAATAAAAGAGATCACGTGGCAATTGTCTGGGCCCATCCATACTTATTGGATGAGGCAAAACACTTTTGCTCTGTAGGGATAGCCAATGTCTGCAATTCTTGAACATCATACATCAAAATAACCTGAAAAATCAGAAGCGTTAGTGTGAGCATCAGATTTCATAACATAACACAGACAGTCTCAGGGAGCAGTATGGCTTCTAGCAAGTCGGCCACGAGACGGTGGTGAGAAATGGAGAAACCGCTTACAGACTTCTGCTCAAGCCGCAGGATCTGCGGCTCTTACAGAAAAGTGTGATGCCAACTTACCGCTGCACAGAGTGTCATGTGATGAGACTACAGCAAACCCAACCAACCCTTCTCCCGTGTCTGGCGAGTGGCATGCCAAACCGTCCGCTAACGGTTGTAAATCAGCATTTGCTGGGCATGTCTGTGAGGTCTCGGTATGCAGATCTGTTTCGCATCGAAGCTCAAAATTTAGCACATTTAAGCAATTGGAAGGAGATGCTGCGGGGGACCCTCGATGGGCATTTGTTCTGGTTTCCATGTAGCTATGAATGCATTTTCTATTGATCTGGATCAGTTAATTAAAAGATGTAATCCTCGTGGAAACAATGATGCAATATAAAAACTCAGCTACTCTGCTCTTGTTTATGTGCTCACATTTGCACATTTCATGCATGCCTATGTTTTGCATTCTGCTGCCGCCTCACACGCGTCGGTTAGGCTCATGTAAATCCTCTGCTGTCTCCACCGCCTCTACAGGGACGGGTGCCTTTCCTCGTGCCAGATAAGGTGCTTTGGCCTCAGCTGTGTGACGCCATCAACATGAAATACAAGGCTGAGGTGCAGAGTAACCGAGGCCTGTCGGAGGAGAACCTGGTCTTCCTGGCTCAAAAGGCCTTCAGCAGCTCCAGCAACAACCCCGACGACTACCGCAACATGACGATGACTTGGTCACAGTTTAACAGGGTCAGCGCTATGCTAATTATCTGTCATCTTCAGTTGGAGTTTCAGATCGAATGTATGGGTTTCTAACATACTTGGAAAGAGTTTTCTCCTCTTTGCATTTATTTATTTTTTTAAATGCCCGCAGGCCAGTTTCCATAAGCCATCTTAGCGGCATGCTTGTCCTCCGTGGAGTCATTTACTTTTGGTTATTCGTACACAGAAATATCTCATGCTCCATTTGCACTGCTCCTGCAGCCCTATTCTGTAGTGGACTTGAGAGAGAGAGAGAGCGCCTCATTGGTGGCCAGGTCTACATCTTAATGGGCCTGTTTGTCCACACAGTGAAAGGCTGGAGGCCTCATTTTCTGGCTCAATGCAGCTGGCGATGGCAGAAAATGCACTCGCATTCACCCGCACACCATCAGTCTCATTAGATTACGGGAACATCAAGTTTCCAGACTGGTGCATAGGCTGCACACACATACACGCACTTTTTCACCCGCTCTTCTCTTTCCTCGCTCAGCATGTACACAAACCGCCGCACGCTGTTAAATCGTGAACAGGACTGGGACGAGAGGACATGTTGTTCTCTGTATTTATGGACTGGATGGACATGAGGGAATGTGGAAACCTTTTAAAAGATGAACATATCCTGTGTGCTTTTTAAAACATCTTTTTTTTTTTTTCTCCCCCCCCCCCCCCCCCCCCTCAAAATACATTTTGCTCACAGGAAAGCTTGCCAGGGAGGAACTTTACATTCTGGCAGTGGTTTGATGGCGTGATGGAGCTCACAAAAAAGCATCTCAAACCACACTGGAATGACGGGTAAGGCAAATTGAGGCTTTTTTGTCAGTTTCAATCTTTGGCTGAAAAATAAAAGCACTATGCCTCCTTTTTTTTTTCCACTTTAGTGGTTGGATATTTTGTCAGTCTTTACAACTCAGGCAATAGTTCACGTTCATGATGTTCCATGGAAACCTGGACCTGCTCTCCTCATAAACTAGGAATGAAATAAAGGAGAGAGGTGGGGAGGGAATGCACATTACAATATCAATGTCTTTCTTTTTCTATCTCTCGCTCTCGTTTTTTCAGAGCCATACTGGGCTTTGTGAACAAACAGCAGGCTCAGGACATGCTGATGTCCAAACCCAACGGTACTTTCCTTCTGCGCTTTAGTGACTCTGAGATCGGAGGAATTACAATTGCCTGGGTGGCAGAAAATCCTAACAAAGCAGGTATGACTATGTTACTGTCACGTCACAGATAGTACCGGTAAAATGTTTTGATATCGGGTCTAGAGGATTTAATCCCAGCTAAGCCTTATGGATGTACCAGCTAATAAGTAAGCTGCAACAAATGCTGAATTCTTTGATCATCGAGAAATAATGCAGGGCTTTTGTGAACTCATTCCGTGGTCGCTCCACTGCAACGTCGTTCAGCCAACTTGGTGGTTTGAGCTCGGGGGCCTGGCGTCCTCGTGTTGCTTACCGTGCACTGAGCTCACAGTTGGTTTCAGTTTATTGAGATTGATAAATCGACTGAAACTAAACCCTCAGACAGGCTCATACTATGTAAGACCTTCTTGAAGCTTGGCAACCAATCAAACAACCTTTTTTTACGGTGACGACCTTTCAAAAATCACCATGAACCAGGGCAGGAAAGCCAGATGCGAGGCTTCTGTCACGTGTCAATGTTGTGTTCAAGTGCATGGCCAATAAACATCAGTTATTTCAGGTTTAAAGCGGCCAGTTGGAGCTTTAAGTTCGATTCTTTGATAACATAATTGCAACTCTTGCTTTGCTTGTGATGTAGATTTTAGATTAAAACAACACTGTAAAATTCTGTCCTGGCGAAAGACTGACTATGCTACCATTGTTGCTGACACTGTGTTTCTGCAGGTGAGAGGATGGTTTGGAACCTCATGCCCTACACAACCAAAGACTTCTCCATTCGCTCTCTGGCTGACCGCATCAGCGATCTCAACCACCTCCTGTTCCTCTACCCCGACAGACCCAAGGATGAGGTCTTCTCCAAGTATTACACCCCACCCCTCTGTAAGCAACCGTCAGCAGCTGTTACTTTCAAAATTCAATATCGCAGCTTCGAAGCCTGTGCAGTGAACGGATGTATTGATCGCTGCATGACGACTTCTCTCTCTCTCTCTCTCTCTCTCTCTCTCCCCCTGTTTGTCTTAAAGCCAAAGCAGTGGACGGCTACGTGAAGCCCCAAATCAAACAAGTGGTGCCCGAGTAAGTATCAAGCTTCCTGTTTGCCTTTCCTCCTATCCTTCTATTCCTGCTCTGTCTTCTTCCCTGCCGTCCACCCTCCCGTTTTTTTCCCTCTGTGCCAACATTTAGAGTTAATCACGAAATATTGGACCCTGAATTCAGATCAGCTATTAGTCAGCTGTTACAGTTGGAGGAGGCCAATTAAGGACGGCCAGGGTTCCTGAGCGAGCTTGTCTTCCACTCATCATTAGAGTTAGGCTTGTTAGTTAGCAAGCCCCGCTCCCTGCCTGTCTCAGCGGTTGGTTCACCCACGCTACAGAGAATGGCCATAATGATGCAGCGAGGCCTGGAAAACACGCTGAGGGTAGTTGCTGAGGCAACTGCTGAGCATAGACTCATCGGTTTTAATCTTGTGTGTGTTTGCGTGTGTGTGTGTGTGTGTGTGTGTGTGTGTGTGTGTGTGTGTGTGTGTGTGTACAGGTTTACGACAGCCAATCCAGACCCAACAAGTGGGAATCCAACCTATATGGATCACGGCGCCTCCCCGGCACCCGTCAGTCACCCTCACACCTACGGCATATTCCCACCTATGTGAGTCAACAAGTCCTTTGAACATATGACTCTGTCTGAGTGTGAGTGTGCATTTTGTATAGAATAAAGTGTCTTGTTGCTCCTGCTGGGTCTTTTTTTTTTTTTTTTTTCTTCTTTCGGTGATGTGCTGCCAGCTTGTCTGAGTGTGGTTTGGCTCCACTCTTTGTCCTGTGGCAGGAGTGACTCTATGTTGGACGCGGACGGAGACTTCGACCTGGACGACACCATGGACGTGGCGAGGCACGTAGAGGAGCTCCTTCGGCGGCCTGTAGAGAGCCAGTGGGGCGGCCAACAGTCCTGACCCTTGACCTTTTAACCCGTGACAACACCAAACAAACCCTGCTTCCCAACGTGCCCCACCCGCATTGACATTTCTCATGGTTTAATTCCATTCATTTCTCTTTTTTTTTTTTTTTTTTTCAGATAGCTATAATGTGAAATGTTAATAATGGTTGTGATTTTTTTTTTTCTTTCTGTTCAATGCATGTCGGTGACTTCTCCTATTTTTATTTGTGTCCATAAGTGTTTGTAAAACAGACTAGGTATAAAACAAAACCTGCAATGTTACATTATTGTGAAAAAGAAAAGGAAAGGTAATATTCATTCACATTGTGCATGCATTTCCACTTGATTTTGATTAGATTCAAAGGAAAACATGCTACTGTATGAAGTCATTTTAACAGTTGATTGTTTCTATTTTGACATATTTTCTGCTTTGTAAATGGGTCATTAGTATTTTGATAGTGACGCTGCCCTTTGACAAAGAAAAGAAACTTTCACGAAGAGTTTTGCTTTTGCTCTTAATAACATAATCGGAGTCATTGCTCTGCAGTCAGTTTTTTGAATCCATATACACTAACCTATAGGCAACTGACAGCACACGCATCAGCACGCGCTTAAGTGTACGATGTATTCGTTCTGATGTGTTCACCAGCTGAAACACAGGAGGGGTGTTCATTCATGCCTCTCCTTCGATCTCACAAGGCTACGTGTCGTCTGTTTGTACACAGAAAAAATGCAAACCTAAGCATTTACCCAACGCTGCCTGCTTGTCCTCTCAGGTCCCTCTGTTCCCCTCATCGATGCTACCTCGCATTATCCTACTGACAGTCGTCGTTACCATTGGTTCTCTTGTTGTTTCTGCGCCACATTCACGCCAGTAGATGCGGCTGTTTGGTTTTGCTCTCGTGATTTGTGTTACACCTCGTGTGAAGAAGATCTCCCTACTGGTGCCCCGAGCGGCTAACACTCTGTTGGCTGTTCTGCACTTGAAACCACTCGCCCGATGAAGTCCAGACGCATGAAGTGTCGCGTGTCTGGTCGGTATTCCTGAATATTCGGCTCCCTTCTGACTTTTCCGCCTATCCGTCCACTTGTGTAGCTGTGTGATGACACTGTGCGCAAAAGTCTCTGTGTGACCTCGTGACCTGCACCAGCAGCTGAAGTTGCAAGGCATACAGCAGATCCATAGACGCTTAGGCTTTGAATGCACGCACAGACTCACCAGCCGCTGGGCCACATGCAGATCAAGATTAGTTTTCAGTGTGTGTGCCCACATAAAAGATAACGAATACATTGGTTGACTGGAAAAGGTTGAGACTATATCCCCCTCCTCTAACACACACACACACACACACACACACACACACACACACACAATGCTGAATAGAAAATGTGTCAACAGCCTTGCACCTCAGGAATGAATCGCTTTGCGTCGCGTATGTACAAGCCAAATAGAAAATGATCAATGTATACAGAATATATGAATTTATTTTCTCTATCATAATTCTATTTTATTATTGTTTCTCTGGCACTCCCCCTATTGAATGTAACCCCTTTGCATGTTGAGGATATTTGTACGAAATACCCCCTCAGTCTGAGCAGAAGTTTCAAGTCTTGTGTCACCAGAAGTACCAGTTGAAAAAGGACACCGAGTAACTGGAAATCAGAGATGAAGAAGAATTTATGATGTACTTTTGTGTTTGTTTGTCGGACAGACATTAATATTTAAGATATTCCCTCGTCTTATCTTTTCATTTCCTCCTTCAAACGTTTCTTTTTTTGTACCTCTGCTAATTTTGACATCCCAAGCTAGATGAGCTGTCTTGTGATATATCCTTCATTACCAGTATCCTCATCATTTTCTCATCAAAGCTTTGTTCCACTGTAAACTGTGTTTTTTTTTTTGTTTTTTTTTGTTTTTTTTTGATGATGATGATGATGTAGATGGCGCTGTGTGCTGTTCGATGTATGTACCATGTTTGTGGTTTGGGTTTATCACTTGGAGGTTTTCCAAGAGAAACAGCTGTTGAGTTGAAAAGAAGAAAATAAAGTTTTATAAATAATTTTAACTATTATGTAATTTATAGCAGCATTTAAACATTTACATACATTTTAAGATTTTGATGTCACTACAAAATAAATGCTATTTTTTGTTATGTGTGCAGTCAACACCATCGATTTAATCCCCAAGCAGCAGAGCGTCACTACAGCAGCTCGCCTGGATTCAGCAGGAATGTGCAGAGTTCGTATTGTGTGCAGCTGCATCATATACAGCAGTGGTCCCCAACCACCGGGCCGCGGACCGGTACCGGGCCGTGGATCATTTGGTACCGGGCCGCACAGAAAGAATAAATATTATATTATTTCCGTTTTATTGATTATCAGAGTCTGAAAGAAGTTTTATTTTGAAAAATGACCGGATTCTCTCGCAATTTCATCCGCCTGTGACTCTTGACACATGTCAAGACGCTTGTCTCGGTCACGTGATACGTTACCTCAAAAATTAAGCCCGCAAACTAGCGAAAATTAGTAAAAAACTTTTGTAGAGCTTCTTTGCAAAAGGGAAAAGGCCCACTAAGGAGACAGAAGAAGACCTACAACTTCAAAGACAAATAAATCTTCATTTAACAGACAATATCAGGAGTCTAATTAAATATCAGGAGTAATTATCACGCGCCAAGCCCGCTCTGCAGAATATGTGGTGACAGAGGAAGATCAGCTGCTGGAGATTGTAAATGACAGTGGCCTTAAAAGTATGTTTGAGACAACAACTCTGCTGGTGTTTAGGATTAAAATCAAGGCTGAATATCCTGAGATCACCACAAAAGCACTGAAAACCCTGCTTCCATTTCCAACATCCTCTTTGTGAAGCGGGATTTTTTGCAGTGACAGCAATCAAAACAAAACGAAGTAGACTGGACATGAGGAACACACTTCGGGTGTCATTGTCTTCCATTACCCCCAGATAGGACCGTCTCATTGCAGAGAAACAAGCTCAGGGCTCCCACTGATTCTGCGTTATTGTGAGTTGTATTTATTTATGCATTTTATATTTGTTTTCATGCCGATCGTATCATTTTATTTCGTCGTGTTTTTCCGCCACAACTTGAAGGCCGGTCCGTGAAAATATTGTCTTACATGAAACCGGTCCGTGGTGCAAAAAAGGATGGGGACCACTGATATACAGTACAGGAGGCCATGAAGACACTGCAGCATGTGAAATGAGTGTCTCTACAGTCGAGGCCAAAAGGATTTTATGTTTAAACGTTCGACAAACTATTGCACTTACCAACACACTGTGTGAGGCTTCCTGTGTGATTTAAAAACTCCCGGCGTTGTTTCACATGAGAAAGTCTTGCATTTTGGAGATAATTCCTTCATCCCATTCCCTGAAAAAAAAAAAAATTATACTTGACATGAAATAGATATGTTAGTAGTTTTACCTCAAAGGAACAGACTATTTTCTAAAGCGTACTTTTGCTTTTAAGATGTATCTCCAGTGCCGTCAGTCACTTGTTTCATACCATTTTTGTACAATATGAATATCAACTGCAGGTAGTTCATAATAGGTAGACGATGATTGATCCCCCTGAATGAACATCACACAAAGTTGTTTAGGGTATTGCAGTTGTGTCCATGTGGAGGTGAAAACCTCTGACATTTGAGAATTCACACTCGTTTGTCGAGTTGGGAAGTCTGTTTATATATATATATATATATATACATATATCACACGAATGCACTCGTTAACAGTTTATTAAAATCCACTGCACTACGACCCTCAAGCGCAGCATTCTTGACTTGATCACAGATGTTCAGAATTAGCTAAATTCTGCCATCTGGTGGATATTAGAAGCACAAACAATATTTTTCAGGTGTGTGCATTTGAGCTGAAGCTTAAATGTTAATTCCCTACCCAGAGTCAGGCCTAGGAAAGATCATAAGAAAACTTAAATTTGCATACAATTCAATGAAATGTGACCGATTATTGCTTTATTGGTCTTCATTATTAGGTCATCGTACCTTTTAGTTAGCGACGAGCAGCTTCTTGAAGAGAAACATTTTATTATTATGGTCAATTATGCATGCCTGATGTTTTTGAATTATTTATACATTATCTACAGGCTACTATGTCAAAGGCTTCAGGTCTGTGATTGGAGAGTGTACAAGCCAGGTTTAACAATGTAAGTATTGTAATAGATTTAAAAGGGATGACAAATGGTTTACACTTAAATATATAGAGTACTATAATGATTCAGAGTGAATATCATTTATATGTATTCATATTTATACATGTTGCCATTCAAAGAAAACCATAACTCATTGTTCTTTGATGTGGACACCTCCTCGTTCCTGTGTTGAATGCTGATGCCTGTAGGTTGAGTGTGAAGTTCCACAAGTAATCCACCAGATGGAGACATGTCCCATGTTGTCACGTGGAAGGAAAGGCTGATCAATGCCAGAGGTAGGCAGAGTGCAATAACATCTTCATGCCATGCAATATGTAAAATCTAATGCACAGATCTCACAAATCTCCTTAGATTTAGGCAACAAACCTTCTTAATTAGGTGTAGGCAAGGACCTTGTTTTGGGTTTCAATAAACCTTTTCTGGCAGAAAGCCCTGAAGGCAAACTTCTCCCGCCCATCCTGGAGTCTTGATACAGACGCACACAGGACAAGTTATCCTTCAGGGCGATCTGCCAGAAATGGTTTATTTTAAACCAAAACATGACCTTTCACCTAAACCTAATCAAGTAGGTGTGTTGCCTAAACCTGAGGAGATTTCCGGTAGAAAGCCCCGAAGGCAAACTTCTCCCATGTGTAACACCGTGTTCGCTGTGTGCTCGTTTAGTTGCTTGGTGTTTGTGTTTCGTTTTGGTAAAAATGGTTGCCATGAGCTTTTAGCCGAGCCTCTTCCCGTTAGGTAACAGTTATGCTGGATGAATACGTTGCTTCATGCTTATCATGTCCTTAGCTGGTGTTCGTCAAGACGTGCGCAACTGCCCCCAGTAATGGGAGCGCTCAGGTTCAAGACGTTAAAGTTGATAAGGTACTATATATATATAGTAGTATATATTATCTGACGGCTCTGTTGAGGTTGTGTATAGAGGACAAGAACCTCATGACCAGCCAAATGAGAGGACTTCTCTCCATCGTACCCTATTGGAAAGACAGAGCTTTGTAGTGGCAGCAGATGGACACACTGGTTTAAGGTGTTTTTAGAATTTGATTGCTCTTTTTAAAAATACCTGATTAAATGTAGAATTTGTTGTATGTTGTGTTTTACTGCTGACTCAAGGCTGTTCTTTACAATGTGCACGGCTTCAGTTATTCTAGCTGGTCTGAGGCATGTCACCACCAGGTGTCAGTAAAGTCCAAAGGATCAGACAGAGGCATGTACTGACTGGGCAGATGTGGACGTCTTTTATTTTAGATCATGTGATCATGTGTTTATTGTGCATTTAAAGAGCAACCATGAATGTAGAGTTAAATTGTAAAAACTGCACTACACGAAAAGCCTTTGTGAGAAAGAATTCATGCAAGGTCCTTGTTGCACTGATGACCACATTGGGCAGGCACAGGAAGTGCGGTGGCAAAGCTCAGGAAAACACACCCTCTGCTCTCTGGCTGTGAGCAGCAGGAACATCCTCTATAGACGTCAGCATTCATTCAAATGTACAACGCACACACTACATGTATCTGCGAGAAGTAGATCCTTGTTTGTGTGGTTGTAATATTATCCCAGTACCCTAGCAAACATACCCGTGTGGGCCCACTGTGTGGAGGTGTGGATTTACTGTGGGCACTGTGGGCTGGGGCAAACCCACACTAATTCCATCTGGGCCCCCTGTGGGTTGACCCATGTGGGACTACCAGGACCATGAAAACTGAGCATACTGAAAGCTCCCAAGGCTGTCCTGGGGCTGTACAGAGTTAGGGTGAGGGGTTAAGGGTCGGACCTGGGCCCGGTGAGCTTTACCGGAGGCCGGCCAAGGATCAACAAGTGTCAGCACAAAGCACCAGGATCTTCTCTTCTAATGTCTTCCAAAACAATTCAGTCTGATACAAAAACTATTCATGAGCCATTTCAGCTTCTTCTCCTTTTTCATCTTCTCTGGTGTGAAAGAGGCTTTTCCCTGCTCTCCAATGAAGTGTCAGCGCAGAGACCACGCAATCTCTGGCTGATGGCTTTCAAAATGTATAGTGTTTGCAGCAGTGTTTCAGCTGGTAACATATTGCCATTTATTTACCTCTACGACAGAAGGTACTATCTTCTTTTTTAAGATATAGGGAAAAGATAACTGTAACTGATGCTGCAGACACTCTAAGTGTGAAATAGAGGTGTTAGGAAACACACAGGTGACACATGGCTTTCTACAAAAACCTCATGTGGTAATAAATCCTGAACATTTGACCGGATGACCCTCACTTCTATTCCCCTGTAGCCAACTGGGATTAGGAGTCGTGATCAACAGCCAGCTGTCATCAATAAGATGGCTTGGCTTCTGTTGATGGGCCCCACAGGGAGGAGGGGGGGGCCATTAAGAGGCCTGAAGGTATGGCGATGGATAGAGATCCGTTGATACCAACTGCTACTGCAGCAGGAGGGAGCGGTGCCTTGCACATAGGCATGGCTGACATCCTGCCACAGGAAACTAAAGCAAACCTCAATGGAAAACAACACGGGTGTTATTTAGAGTGACATTGCCATTTCAGTGTTCAAGAGTGCTGATGCAGTCGACTCTGTTTTTCACATTCTCTCACACTTGCTGTTTTATTTGAGCTCTGTTTTTTCGCCTCGGACGAACTAAAAGCATGTTTTGCTCTTTCCGTTTGTTTTCACCACTTCACAGCGCACTGAACATCCAGTGTTTGTGGGTGGATCATCGGGAGGCCCCTTCTCGTGGACTCACGTGAACTGCTATGACCCCCCCCCCCCCCTCCTCCTCTCGGTTTAAATCCACGCGGAGCTGATGTTTAAGTTTGGAGACTGGCCATCAGACTTTTCACATTAAAGTGAGACAGCTGGGCCAGGCGGGGAGGCTTTTAAAAGCAGAACTTTTGCTAAATAATTTCTGAGAATGCATAATACATGACCCTGAGATATCACGAGGGAGAAGGGGTTGAGAGTGAGTGAGGAGAAGAAGGAGGCGAGAGATCTCTCCTGTCCCCTTCTTCCTAGACATTTACTGTCTCCGTCTACCAGCAGGCCCCTCTTCCCTCTTTCCTTCTGTCACATCATACATTCACACATTTCATTCACTTCTCCCCCTTCCTCTGTCCTGTCCGTCCTTGAGAAGTATAGCTTGGCTCCGACAGTGCTCATATTTCTCTGAGACGCTCTCCACCGTAGAACTGAATGTGATTAGAGAGGCTGTGTTTTGGCTGCAGATTAAAGCCATTTATCACCACCAAGGTCTGTGAAAATATCCATGTAGCAACACCCTTGAATAAGCCCCATAACTTCTTCAGACTGTCTCGCCCTCTGACAAAACATCCGACGATTACAAACCGCGTACAGTAATCCTTTGCGTGTCATGTGGGCGTTGCTATTTACCAGAAAGAATTTCTGTATTTTCTGCAGTATTTTTTTACATGAAGGATACAAATCTCAACATGACAATTATGAACAGACGCAGAGCTCACGCTCTCTCTGCTGCACATGACTTCTTTGACACAAATTGGCTGCGATTGGATTTGCCTCCTCAGTGGGTTATGAATGGGGTTGCGTTATCCCAGCTTACTGGCCATGCCTCGTCCGATGATGCGAGTTTGGCCTGATGTTTAATGCTATACGCCATTGTTGTAGTTTACTTCGCCCTGGCCTCGGAGGCGTGAGCAAGATGCTCAGTTTTTACGGTATGTGTGAAAGCAGGGGAGTCAAGGTCAGACTGCGTGCGATGATGTTGCACAACTGCAGTCTTTCCGAGTTCCTCTGAATGCGAGAGTGAATGAGTGGTGCTTATATTTACAGTCTCCACTCTGTTTGTTTGTCTTCAAATTGATCCCTAAGAAGAAGAGAGGCGGGGTGAAGGAAGAGCATCCTTGCATCTTTGATGAAGAGTGATACCGTAAAGGAGTGTCAACGCAAGTGTTCCGTGTTAACTGCTACTATTTCTCCTTAGCACGTCTGGTGGGTGAAAACAGTGTTTGAGGTGCGAGCGGGATTCCCATCATTGAAGCTGTACAGCAGCAGTTGAATAAGGAAACATAAGGAAATAGGTCCTGCATTGTAGCACATATCCTTGGAAACAAGGACACACTGTGTCAATTTTATTTATACAGCCCAGTATCACAAATCACAGTCTGTGACAGCATAGGACACCCTCTGTCCTTAGGCTCGCCATTCAGAGAAAGGAAAAACTCCCCCAGAAGACATTTAATAGGGAGAGCAGAGCAGGGATCCGTGTCTCTGGACGGACAGACATGAAATAGATTTATTGTGTACGGAACAGACCAACGTTGTCAAAACAAAAAGCATAGACAATCTGGATGACAAAATTATGGATAGATTGTAAAGAAAATGTGGAGAATGGACCCGGGAGGACGTCGAGCAACTTCCAGGTGCCGCCACACAGATAGGACCTGAGCCACGGGACCTCCCCTCCACCCTGAGAGAGAGAGAGAGAGAGAGAGAGAGAGAGAGAGAGAGAGAGAGAGAGAGAGAGAGAGAGAGACTCAGCTTGGACCCGGCTGTGGGACAAACAAACAAAGAGAAGGTTGGAGAGACGCAGTGGTTGTCAGAAAGTTCACCGTATTCTCTTCAGCAGGACAAACATGGAAGCAGTGGGCTTAATCTCCTCTATTGGCTCAGACAGTATCATCCAGTTGCAGAGCTGCAGTTCTGGCAGTTTCAAACCTGAAATAATGGACCTGATTGTTCTAGTCCAACCTGCTGCAGCCAAAGGAAAACAACAGCTGACTCTTACAACGCAATTTCTTTCATATAGCTGTTGTTCGCAGGTTAAAGGAAAAATAGAGGGGTGAAAAAAACCACCATAACTATAAACTTGTGTGTCTGTTGTTTATCGATACAACAGTTGACTCTGGACATGTGAGCTATTCTCAAGACAATCAGCTTGTTTGAATGATGTCCTTACGAATCTTAATATTGGGTCATTGATGTTTAGAGACTGGAAAAAAAAAGCTAAATTAATTTACAGATCTTTAAAAAGCTGCTTATTTAACTTAAATATTTTTTAACCAACATTTTATTGCACACCTTAGTGGTTGTGGATGTTTGGTAAGCCTGAGATGACTACAGTTCAGAAATGCTTCCACTAATATAGAAATAAAAAACTGCGTAAAATTAGATTTTCATAAAAATGTATTATTTCACTCATATTCGAAATCACTCATTGTTAAATAGCGAGGCTCCCCAGCGCCCTCCTATGGGGAGCCCTATATGTGGTACAGAGTGAGTTTGTTCGTGAGTTACGAGCTCTTCACTTCAAATATAATGATGATACTCTGTTAAATAAAAGTATAGAGCCTAAAGCGTGGGCCTATTATACATTTTCCAATGATGAACTCACAAACGTTCAATACAGTCCAGTCCGTGTGCCGATGGGGAGACGGTGCGCGCGCACGCATGAAGCATCAAACTCTCGTTGCGCGCGCGAGGTGCTGGGGTTTAATTGCACACGCACGCGCACACGTGTGCACGCGTTTCGGGGGCTTATTGCGATTGCGCTCTCGCCGTCTTGAATTTGTCCCGCGGATGCATGCGAGAGAGGGGAAGCGCTCCCGTCTGCAAGCTCTGCAAAAGTGAGCAGGGCGCGAGGCGACGCACACCGCGGAGAGTCCACAGAAGCGGACGTGGTGAGCGGAACCGATTTCTGAGGACACGAAAGTGCAAGCTGTAAACAGAAACGGCAGCGGCAAACACCCCCCCCCCCCACCCACCCCAAGCATAAGTTATTATTCCCAGTGTTTTTTTTTTTTTTTAGCACGCACGCCTCCAAGAGAGCTAATCGGAGGGGGGTCGCGTGCGGGGTACGCCGTCTACTCATGCTTTGACCAGGACGGCAGTCAGACTCTACCGTGCGCCTCCGGTGATGGACCGCCGGTGATCCTGAAAAGAAGACCGAGCGAGCCGCCCTGGACGTCAACAAGTCCACCTTTGCATTGAGAAAATGGGCTGTTTTCACATCGAGGAGGGGTGGGCACTGCTGTAACGCCGGAGGATCATGGCAGGGGTACACGCTTCAGATGTTGTGTCGGGACATTTTCTGGATCCCACCGTCGGCGCCCCGCCGGCCCAGGGCGCGACCAACACGGCGGGAATCACCGGCGACGCGGCCACGCTGACTCTGACCGGTACCCGGGCGTACTTGGAGGTGTCGGCCGCTGCCCAGGGCTACGGAGCCGAAGGAGTTTACACCAACGGGCGGTACAGGGAGCACGGCAGTCCACGGATCGGGAGTGGCAGCCGTGATAATTCCGCCGAGAGAAGTCATCAGGGAGCTGGAAACGCACCGTGTGGCATCATGAAGGTTGGTTGATTAAAACAATAAATTATCCTCGCCAAACGATCGTCAAGGTGACGCGAGGGGAATTCGCTAAGTGGCCACATTATACAGCGTAACAAGATAATAAAAGGTTATCAAATGCGTGGTAAGCCTGTAAGTAAACTGTGGTCCAGACACTTTGCAGGGGGTCCTTAGAGTTCCAGCGGGTACCCCAGAAAAATTAAGTTTAGCACATCAAGAGAATGCATGAAGGGATTACCCCGAATTAGTCTCCATGCCCCCACAGAGGAGACAACAGAAATACAATCCGCTCATCAATGATAACGAATGCTCAAATCTTCACCCAACATCTGTATTTTGGGTCCTATAGGCATATGGATGCCCCTGCATGCTGTGTGTCAGAAAAACAACACTTTGACATGAAGTCTGTGCTTTAATAATCATCCAGAGACCATATAAACCCCTCATATGTGCAGGGTTGCATCTTTAATGTCAGTTCAACCAGAACCTAAAGGAGCCTCATTATTTTTGAAACAGCTGCAGTCACCTTGTTGTTGCTACAGTACAGCATGCACTTACACACAGGGCTGTACAGTGACACGCCATTACACTGTGTGTTTCTGCTATTTCTCAGGTCCAGATTTAAGGTAACATTCACAGTATTCTGCTGTGGTGTCTGTGTTAGAGTGTATTACACAAATAATGTCTGTTTTTAGTAGAGTTGCAGTACACCCGGGGGTTAATTTTTTAACTCTTGACAATGTAGCAGTAATGGCAGGTTTATGTGAAACAGATGGTGCACAGAATTTTGTGTGCTTTGAAACTTTTGCGTCGTATAAAAACCTGATATGTGGGCCACTTCTCTGCATATAGCTCCCTCAGTTAATGGATGGTGTGATGTTCATATTTTTAATGGTGGCCCGACCCGCAGTGCTCCCATTACCGGAGGTTAATTAACTGGTCTTCCACACACCGACATAGGCAAGTGTTCCTCATAGGATTTATATATAATACTCACCAGTGTTGCGTTGTTTTTGCAACACAGAGTGCACCATGGGGTCCTTGGTGGAGATACGGGTATTGCGTAGGTGGGACACACTGGAGAGTTGCATTCTGTCATATCAGACCATGTTTGCTTAGCAACTGACACAAAACACTGGCTAATTCTTTGTTGCCCCCATTATTGGATTCCCTTTGGATGTCGTGCACCCTCCCACAAACAACATGTAGTTGAACGCAGACACTGTCAGTGGTTGATTGCTGTCAACACAGTGAGATTTAAATTAATGTACAAATTCCCTGAGCCTTTACGTTTGTATTGACAGTGAAAACATTTGTTCTTCATAACAAAAAAAAAAATCTGGAGTATCACATGTCTCCAAAGCCCCTGTCCCTGTACAACAATCAGTCTACCGCTGCGGTGAAGCTCAGGAGCTAAACATGACGGGGAAGCTGGAGGGGATTGTGTGTGATTGATAACAAAGACTGATTGTCTTGATATCGTGTTCGCACACTGTTAGAAAGTGATCCTGCTGAGCTGCGCCAGCGTAGCGTGATGAAGTACAGCGAATTCTCACGTGTTGTCTCCTAAAATAACCAGGGACAGCTCTTAAAATTAGCTCATCAGTGGAAAAAAAACATGAAGTGTGGATGTGTAGTTTCCATAAAAGAACTGTGATCTCACTACGCTGGAGGGAAACAATATGTGTGATCTATTTAGAATTCAGAAGAATCAGCATATTGTAGGTATTTGAGTGTCTTCAATGACACGACATGTTGGTGGACTCCTGCCACTTGAGTGTGACTCTAGGTGCATTTAATGACCACAGTGATCCAGTGCACTCTCTCAGAGAAGTGCACTTACATTTCCAAGGCTCTTCTTCTAACGTGAGAGGCTGAATTTTAGGCTGTGAAATTGTGCACAGCTGCTGGAATTCTCCTCTGTTGTGTTTCAGCTGCACTTATGACAGTTTTAAATAGACTGTATTTAAGAAGTGGACGTAGTCATCGCGACGTCACCCATTAGTTAGACTGCCGTTTTCAGCCTTGATTTCACCGTCGCCATCTTGGATTACGGCCGTCGCCATGATGAACGGAAGTTACCATATTTGGAATGCGGAGGAGTGACGTAGAGACGCCGGATACGGCTCTGGTAGCGGCAGCGACCTGTCAATCACAGTAAGCCCCGCCCTAAAGCATACTCAGCTTTATGGTCTATTTGACTCTAAATGGACCATAATTTACTAAATGAACATCATGATGTATTGAAGAAGACTTGAAACTAGAGAGATTGAGACCATAAACTCATGTTCACAATGTTTACTGAGGTAATAAATCAAGTGAGAAGTAGAGTCATTTTCTCATAGACTTCTATATCGAACTTCTTTTTGCCCCCTGCTGGTCAGTTGAGAGAATGCAAGTTTTAAGACACTACCGCATCGGCTTCACTCGTCAGAACCGGATGTTGCCGCCTGGTTTAAATTAAACACTATTATCAAACTACTGCTTTTTGATAGAATTTCAATAGATTTTAAATGTACAGTTTTTCAAACACGTCACCAGTCCGACGTCTTCTCAACTCGACTCAACTGTGGTTTCAGTCACTCTTGTCTGGTGTTGGATCACATGGAGGCCTTGTAGAACAGGTTTGAGCATTTAACACGCACATATTCAAGGTCACAGAGCCTAACATATGTCTTGAACCATTTGAGTCTGTCTCATGTTCTAAACAGGGTTTGATTTGCCCGAGCACCTCCAGAGAGACGCGTTGCACATTATAGTCACGATATGATACGCACTGTTCGAGCAGAGCATGGTGTGAAACTGGGTCAGCCGTGCGTCATGTGTAGCTTGAGCACAGCCCACCCACACTTGAGCAGCACTTTTTTTCTGCTGTGTGTGTGTGTGTGTTTGAGTCAAGGTTTAAAAGGTGAAGGGGCCACGGGTCCGTGGGAATTTTGGAAGCAAATGAGCAATTACCGCACTGCATTACCTCATTAAGTTGACCCTCAAACAAGCGAATCTTAGAGGAGCGCTTGTGTGTCTTTTCCCTTAAGCGGGCATGCAACTTTGTCCTCGTGCCATTTCCTCAGCGGGGTGACAGTGTCATGGTGGAGAGGCTGCAAAGTGGCCAGAGGGGGGTTTGTGATGCAGCCTTGTTATGTAACGCTGGACTGTGGACAGCTGCAAGGCCGGCTCCAGCCTGGCTGCTGGGCGGAGGCCACTGACAGCTAGCACAAGTGAGGAAGGAACCGGATTTGATCAAGAATTTAAGAGTGACGCATCTTATTATTGCTGCGTCTCTCCCAAGCATTTGCCATATCCTCCTGAGACCCAGCCTATTCATTTATGTCCTCTGTAGTGGACAGTTTTATCTTCTATATTTGGCTGTCTTTTCATACTAAAATGGTCCTGTGGTCCACTACAGTGGACATGCTGTAAAATTTAAAATTAAAATAATTTTTGAAAAGTCTAAATTGTAAGATGTTTTTTTAACTCTAAGTAGTTAGGAAATCACAAATAATAAGAAGTTGGAAGACACTCTTTTCCCTCGGTTCCCAGGAGGATATCTTTCTTTTCTTTCCTTTTTTCACCCCCTCTTGGCTGTCCTTAACCGTAGCAGCAAATTAAAGGTCAGACGTTTATTTTCAGAGATCTGCAAGAAGAAAAAAAAAGAAAAGGTTGGGTTAAAAGAAGGAAAGACATCAATGATGTAACACTGTTATCATCAATTCATCCTCCTATTAATGACCTCGTATAATAGATATGAGCCAGTGCTGAACAGGGGGACATGCCTGATTGGCTGATGGAGGGGTCAAACCTGTCGATTGAGAACATCCTAGAGGAGGAGGTGATTATCAATCAGTCTAGATGACAGATTCAACTAAAATTGGTATCTTTAGTTTGAATGGGAGACTGTAAAAGCCATGTTCTTCTGTCACTAAGGACAAAAAAAAACAAACGGAGAAACTTCTCCAAACCTGCCTCTGGTGAAGTGATGCGCCACACAGAAACAGTCCATACAAGTGATGTTCAATAACCACAGGCACTGAAATGCTCCTTCCACTCTCAAAGTCGCCCTCCTCCACTCACTGACCATTTAAATAGACAAAGCGGTTCACTACCGTGTTTGACCACCTCTGGCCTTGATCACGGCTCCCACGCGTCGTGACTCAACAGAGGGGCCAGTGTTAAAGCTGACCACGCAGACATGAGTGCCTTTCACAACTGCCCAAGGTTGATGGGAGGCTGGTGTTTCTTTTTACGGTGCATTCGAGTTCATCCCTGCAGGGTTTTCAGCGACAATGATATCGCGGACGGTCGCCAGGTCGTTTTATCTGAATGCTCCTAGAATCTGGAGGATTTCCTTCGTTGTGACCAGGTGCGTTAATCGTATTGAAAATATCTGTCCCCCCTTGGGGTTCATATTAGTGGAACTTATGATGTGAAGCTGTACTCTGGCATCAAGGTATTTGTTTTTTTTTGCAGGTATTAATAGAACCTGTGAAAAGAAATTGGTCCCTGAACCCGACACAAATTTACAGTGCGAAATGAACTGTGATGTAAATTAGTTGCGGCACCCACGAACGTGGTCTTTTCTGTTATTTTACACTTTTCAGCAAATTGTCAGTTGTCGCCTCCTCATGTGTGGAAACGGAGCTGTCGTAGCATACGGTTTGTTTGTGTGTGCTGACATATAGAGCAATGCAAACAGAAAGCGAGGGCCCACTTCTTCTGCGCACAGTGCGCAGCATGTTGTTTGCATTGGAATGCAGATTCCAACTCTCCTACATCAGCTCCCCAATACCACCCTGGGGCCACCCAGGTCTCTAATTTTGTAACCAAATAAAGATATTTCCTCAATATAATTGAAAAAGCTGAAAGTTAAATTGTATTGCGGTTGTTACACATGTATTACCTTCATGAACTGACCTCTCCATTTAACGCGTCCGTAGCATTTTTAGGAGCAGTGGGCTACTGAAAAGCGCCCGGGGAGCAACCTGGTCAAGGACAGGAGGAGCTAGGAATCAAGCTAGGAAGCTAGGAATCAAGCCGCCAACCTTTGGATTAACGGACGACCCGTGCTATTCCCTGAGTCAATAAAGAACACACTGTATTTGTCAATGATTGAATGATGTACAGATCAGCTTTACAGATTGTTCAGTAGTTGCATTAAGTGACTGTAAGTGAAGCACAAGTAATTCACAGTGTCTCACTTTGTGACATTGGAAAAGTTAGCACTTTAAAACCTGTACGGACACGTCGCTGTAAGGGACCTGTCAGACAGGAGCAGTGTCTTAGGTCTCCGCCCCCTTGATGGATCCAAACTGTCAGGCTGCCTCTGCTCCTGGCTGTTGTTTAGCTAATGTGCGATTTGGCTGATCCCCTGGAGGACCGAGGACACCTCGGTACGAGCCTGAACTTATGACACTGATTACATTTAGTGGGATCACATGAGATGATGATGATGATGATGAGAATTGGAACAGTATCCACGCCTCACTGCTCATATCACAGGCTTTACGTAGAATCGTAGCTTAAGAGCTAGTAATGGAAGTAATGGAATATAGACCGAGATCCGGAAAGTTGGAACAAAATGCACGTCTCTTTGAAGGTCTTCAAAGTAATTCCCGTGTCTCCTGCAGCAGCAGCAGCAAACTGAACTGAGCGCTTTGATATTTTTGGAGAACAGAGATCTGCAGCGCGTCGTGAAAGGAGGAAGCAGAAGATGTGAAGTGGTGATTACAGACGTCTGGGGCTGCTGAATCATCGCTTGCTCTCTTTGGCTGCTTCTCTCAAAGCAGCAATCTGCAAAATGCAAACACTAGACTAGACTAACCGCCATAAAACCCCTGACAGGGATTTGGTGTATTTAACTTCCCCTTCCCTTCTTGAGAGACGACACACACCAATAGAGTTCCTCTTCCGTCTCTTGTTTCGTGGGGGTTATCCAAAATTGCCTCCTAATCCTTCCTCCTCCTTCATTCCCTTCAGGGATAATGACTTGAGCTGGAACCTCAATTACCCATGCGTCGTCAGGTAGCGCCCCAGACAAAGACAGCTCTTTCAAACAAGAACAATTGATTTGATTGGACGCCGTGTTTGGGGTGATGCCTTGTCTTGATGATCCTCGTGGGGGACGTGTGCAACGGTGATGACACGACACCGGTGGGTTTTATATGTGTGGTCCTCGTGACAGAGAGAGGACATTGGTTTGACACCAGATGGGTCTCCCAGGGTAGCTTTTGTCATTTCAAGCGCATAAGTAAGGATGAGTAATACTCAGATTTGTCAGGGCTGGATGTTTCTCCGGTTCATCTGGGCCAGAGGAACGGTGGTCTGATGGATGAATAGGACAATATGTCCATGAGAGATGCTGCACCTGGCTTCGCTCTGACATGTTTGTTTTTTTCACTGCCTGTGGAACATACGGCACATCCTTTCAATGACATTTATTCTTCTTGTTCAAGTGCACTGAGACAGGAAGAGAATGTAACGGTACAGCACTGTGTGACGGAGGCTGATGAAACGGTTTGCAATCATCAAAACAGAGCGCCAAAATAAAAAAAAGTTAGGTGTTTAACTTTCCATTTAAAAGCTAATTGAAATCCGTGTAATGACCCAAAGATCCACTGCGGGATCGGGAACTATTATTTTTAACATACAAGGCTATTCAGGAGAGTCGAGTTTCATGCAGTGCCACTCTTTTTATTCTTTTGTTTTCCCCGTCACGACATGTAGCACCAGCGCCTCGTGTTACACACCTTGTTATATTACAGTCTTAGGTGTGAATCCTAGGTTTCCCCCAGGTAATCCCACTGACGGGAAGGAAGCGCAGGAGATGGAGCTGGCTCTGTTTCTTCGACTTTCTCTCACTACGCTACTTAATTAAAAAGAGCAGGAAACGGGTAAGACCAGCGGCGAGTGTTCATCGGCCTCGCTTTATTTACTCAGACAGTCAATCTGTTAGGTTTGGCCCGCCGGAGGGAGCGCACTGTCTCCACGTCCGCACCATTTCATTCTTCTGTTCCTCCTCCTGCGCTCTGGTGCAGCGATCTCTGTGCACGAGACGAGAACAGCGAGAGAACAATTAGTAGAAGGAGCCGAGTGATGGATGAATTGGAACGTGTGTGTGTAATGTGAGTCTTTGTGCACGCGGGCGGCCGGTTCCAGTCGCCGTCACTCCGTTATCGGAAGTGACGGCGGCGAATCTTAGCGGCGGACGAACGTTGCAGCGTTCTTGCGCAGCTTGTTCTCGTTGAAACGGAAGGAAATTCCCCACAGAGCGTCGAGACTAAACCCTTCAGAGCTGCTTCCTGAGAGAACACAATAAGACGAGGGACAACTAATAATGGAAGATGAGCCCAGAGCATTGCAGGAGGAAGGAAGTGATGCAACTTGACCTTATGATCTGCATTAAGGCATGCCAGAGTGGGTGAGATGTGAGGACATCACATCAGAGATATTATTACAGTATGCTGTGTGTGTGTGTGTGTGTGTGTGTGTGTGTGTGTGTGTGTGTGTGTGTGTGTGTGTGTGTGTGTGTGTGTGTGTGTGTGTGTGTGTAGGCCATCATCAGTGTGTTTCAGACCGAATCATGGCCAACAAAAGTTCTCCTGCAGGAAAATAAATCAAAAATATTGATCGCTTTTCACAGTTATCTCTACTTTAACTGAAAGCACATACGAATACAGTGGTTATGCAAGAGTGCAAGGTTGTGTTTGGAGGTTTGAACTTCCATAGATTTGAGCTACTGAAAAAATAGAAGAAAAAAGACTTTCTTATGCCCTCTGGTTGCTATAATTTGTCTCTTGGCAGTGTGTGTGTGCCAGTGTTGTTCCTGGGTTCTTGTGTCTGCTCCGCTTTGCTTTTTTAGTTTTTTGTTATTGCGTTCTGACCTCGTGACCCAGCAGCCAACCAAGGACCTCAGCTTATTTATAGATGTTATAATGGTAGGGCTAGATCTTCTAAAGGTGCACAACACTAAGTGCATTCTGTTTTTTTGGGGGGGTTCTTGAGTTCCACACAGTCGAGCAGCCTGCTGTGTTTTCTTTTAATGAGATTATCTTGTGATCAGTTTGCAGCTTTCAGTCACGTATGTAGCAGTGTCGGGTGTCAAACCTCAATACTTATTTGGTGCTGACAGAAATGTGTCGGTAGCTCATCGAATACTGAAAGCAGGCATTGAGTGTCTCCTTCGATTCATAGTTTTGTGCTTTGTTATTATTTCAAATTCAATGTTTCCTTCAATTATTCATTGTTTTGGTCTGGGGTCCAAAAACCTAGGTATTGTATCAGCAGTAGTATATATATATATATATAAACAAATCAAATGATAACCAGCAGAGAGAACAAGCCTCTTGGCCTCATGACAACTATTCTCTTCTATGTCTGTAGCAAAAACCCCTCAGTGATACCGAGCTCCTTTCCTATCCTTTTGATGCAAATTTTTTAAACATTATACTTGCAAACCGTTAGCATGTTAGCATTGCCATTGTGAGCGACTTCAGGTTTTGGCCCAAAGCAGTGCCGTGCCGCCGTGCAGCCCCACAGAGTGACTAGAATGGCTGTAGACTCAATGCATCGCAAAAAACCTTGGTGCAAAGTGCACAATGCATTATGCATCATAGAAAACAACTCGTAGAAATCTTTCGCCTGCTGAAACCTCACAAGATCACGTTCATTCATACAGTAGCACTAAGCCTTTTATAAAAGCCTTTTAACCTTCAGTATTTCAACAGCATCTTCCGGCTTTCCGGCTTTATGGTGGATTGTGATGTCCGTGAACATCGTGGGCCACTGTGTACGGAGACGCTTGTGTTATTCCGACGTCTTTTTACCACTGTGAGTGAGGATAGCCGCTGGTACTCAGACCGTGCCAGGGATTCACAGATGGTGTCATTTCTATCATTGCCCTGGCACAGATGGCTGTAAGGCGAGGACATTTTGGGGCTTCATAGGCACAGAAGCTTGAGTGTGTATGAGATCGGAATGGACAACTTAAGTGTCTCGTTTGATTCGTTGATTGACACTTTTTTTTTTAATTTTGCGCTGTTTGAAATCAATCTCACCGTGTGGTGAGAATTTAACGAGCTCTTTGTGATTTGGTGTTTTGTTTCATGTCCCTTCTAATTTACCGGTAGTTGTGGTGGCTGCCCGCACATTAAAAGAAATCTCTTGTGCCTTTTTTTTTTTTAATTGATGAGCCATTCGTAAAACTGCAACACCTACGCAAGCTGAACAAGAGATGGAACCAAATATACCTCAAATCTCTCACGTCAGACTTTCCTGTTCCACAGAGGAGACGTTTCTCTTCACATTTCCAGTAATTACTGTTCACTCCCGAGTAATGCGCAGATGTTCTGGCCTGGTTTGTTTTCTAGTCAACTGGTTGTATCGAGTGCCTCTGGAGACACACACACACACACACACTGTGTCCTATAGTGTGTGTTGCCCCCGGGCGTCTTTCTGCAGGTTACAGTGCAAGCACGGGCAAGACACTCGCACATTCCAACCGATGCAACTATAGCATTTCCTTTTGCAGCATCGGGTACGTTTCTCTGCGGCGTAAACAGAATACATTATTTACTATATACTCTTCAGGGCTTCACTAAATCACTCCGTTTCACATTCTACAAGTGTGTTTTCAGCTTAGCAAGGAGAGCTCTGTGCCTGTGTGTTTTCATCGGCTCCGTACACTGCCTGCGTCGAGATGGTTTATTTATGTTTGCCATACTGTGCGGTAGATGTGTGGTGGGAGTTACTGACAAAGGAGGCCTTGGCTCATCCTGGAGAACATAGGGTATGAGTTTAGCGATTGGAGGCTTAGGTTCAGGGGGTCTCGCGCAATCCCAGCTTCCTTTCTGCTCTGGGCCTCTGGTGCACCAGACCTCAATGTTCTGCACATCGGCTTGTATATATTCATGTTTTCATGTGTGAAAGGGGAGGAGGCTGGGCTTTGACTGTGACTTTGGATTGAGGGGTTTTATGTGTTCTTTGCATTGCATGTGTAGAGGGTCTTGAGAGAGAGAGAGAGATCCGGACTTTACAGTATGATATGATAATGCACACTGAGCTGTAGGAAAAAAAAGAGAGAAAAGTAAGCGGCCGTGATGACAGCGAGAGGAGGTTTGTTGGTGTTTCTTGATGAAAGTGAACAAGCATATAGTTAAAGGAAGGTGAGAGTTACCTTTGCAGATCCATTAGTTTGTGGAATATCCAGCTTCTTTCATGAATCTTAATCTGATCTTTTAAAGAGCAATGTGGAAAGTGTGGGCACGTCTCACTAAAAAACAGGGAATGCAAGATTTGCAGTGTGGTACACGTGCATCAAACCAATTTAAAATAAAAAAGTGTGGGACTGAACCGCAACATGCCGCTGCAATCATAAGTGCAACACAGTGTGACAGTCGGCGCTGGCTAGATGCTGAACTGGAATGAATATTATTTCCACCATCTCCCATGTATTTCTGCTTCTAGGGCTGCTGCAGCTCCAGCTGTGTCTCTTAGTGAGGAGCAAACTGCTTTTTTCCCCCTCACAGCAAGAGGAAAAATGAGTCAGGGAAGGGTCGATAAAAGTCACAGAGCAATGACGAAACACACAGTGGTGAAAATGCTTTCAGAACAAAATGAATCCCTGTGGTTTACCCATCCCCCTCATATTCCACCCCAAAAGAACCCCCAAACCTCTTCCACATTTGAGCCCTGACTACACTGAACACATAGCGTACTGACAGGTGGATCTCCGACCTTCCAAAACAGCCACGAGTTGCATTTTGTGTTCATAGACTTAAATCCATCGCTTGCATGTTGTGAATAAGACGACCAAGGTGTTGTTGGTCCTTACAATGAAAAGCCTTGAAATGTCGTTTTTTTTTCCCCCCTTTCCCCCCCTCAAGTACTTGAATGCATCCACCAGGAAGCGTTTTTTCATCCATCTGGTTGTAAAAATAATAATTACATAAAAAAAAAAAAAAAAAAACTCTTATTCTAGATATTCATTCTGTAGTGCAGTGAAGGAAGCTGCTGCCATGAAGCGAATTCATCTCAACACTGAAATGCAATGTGTACTTAATGGACAAAAACATGCCAAATTAACAGCACAGAACTGTAATAGGTTCCTAGTGCCGAGGCGTCCTTTTTTTATGAGGGCACCGTGCAAAATGTCAGATTCCAATTAGACTGAACAGAGCAGGTCGGTCAGGGTAAGTGGGTACAAGCACTCAGCACAGGGTGACCCGTTTGTCAACAGCCTTGCCAACGTGTGTGAGGGGAGCACTCGTTGTCATGGGCCTTTTCTGTGTGTGTGTGTGTGTGCAAAGTGTATTTGAGTGCATGATTGTGTGAAAAGGTGAGACACTCATGCAACGGGGAAGTCTGGTTCGGTAATCAGGGAGTATTAAGGTCAATGTGTTGCTCTGATTGGCAGCGGGGTTGGCGGGTGGCGAGAGGTGTGGGTGGCACACAGCATGCGCCAGAAATAAACATAAGAATCTCAATCTAACTAATTGAGAGCTCACCGTTGATCCTGACAAAAGGCCGCCGTCGTTCTTAGAGCATCGTGTCTGCTACATTTATAGCTGTCGTAGTTGGATAGGGTTATATAATGACAATAAGCAGCTTCATGCTCGGCACAGCTTGTTTCATGAGTCAGGCTCTCCATTTTGGTTTTGAGCTGTTTGAATGTAGCCAGATCTTTTGAAGCAAGGTCATTGCTTTGTCTCCTGCTGCAAGGCGACGCTGTTCACCACGGTAAAAAAGGGGGGCTGCCGCCATTAAACTGTGTTCACAATCAAGTATTCCATTGATTATTCTGAAGGTCGTTCCCTTTAGCGGACACTTTAAAGAACAAAAATAAATAGAAGACATTAAGCATGGAGAGTATCTGCAAAGGAATAGTTCAACGTTTGCACTTGGTTAGCTTAGCACAGCATAAAGCACTGGAAGCAGAGGGAAACCTCTAGCCTGTGCAAAGGCAACACTTTGTTGGATGTTAAATGCCCGATGCTAGATCAACAGTGAGGGAATAACATGCAGATCAAAGGCCGGACTTCTCTGTTGAATGCTGCTCACCAACGGAGAGAAAAGAAGGAGGAGGAGGAGGAGGAGGCGAGTCAGTCAAAGACATCGAAGTATTAAAAGCCAGAGGGATGGAAATAAAGAAAGGGCACTGCCTGTTCTACAGCTATCTGCCATTAGCACCTTCAGCTGGCAGCGATGCTGAGCAGCGAGGACTGCAGTCTTCTCCCAACAGCCCAGTCACGAAGCAGGAGGCCGCGGAGGGAGACGGGGACGTGAGACGCATGACGAAGGGAGAGAGTGAAGGTGCGAAGCCATACATTCTGGATGCACATGCTTCAGTGAAGCCGCACGGCCACCCCCCCCCCCGTCTTCCTGTCCTCATCTAACCCGAGTATAGTGCAGGCCTTGTCTCTCATGAGAGGTTTTGAAAAGACAAAGGCAGCTTTCTCACTTCTGTTTCCAACAGAACAATGCTGGCCGTGTGAGGACCGCTGGGCGGACCCCGTTGGCCTCGAGAGACTCTCACAAACGTGCCTGTTCTTTTGGCAGTTCTAAGGCGCCATTTTGAAATGAAGTGTAATAACTGGTTCGTCAGACAAAACAAATCAGTGTAAGTGTGTGTGTGTGTGTGTGTGTGTGTGTGTGTGCTCAATTGAATGTATAAACTAGTCCCTAAACAGTTAATTGATTATTTATTGCGAGATTATAGTTCCTCTGTTCTGAATGACACGATCCATAGGCAGTGTATTTTGTCTTGTTCTTGAACAAATGACTGAAAACAAATTAATTAAATTAACCGATTATGATTTGATTCTCAAGAGAGTTGCCGATTCCTTTTCCAGTCATCAGTGAAACCGATGAACTGTTTACAAATGTGCTAAAAATGAAAGAAATGTGTTTTGTTTTTCTGAGTGTGATGTTTTGAAGGACTCGCTGATGACGGGACCGGGTGGCGGTTAACTGTCTGCTTGTGCTTTTATGAATCTTATTTTCTCTGCCACATTTCCCTTCTCTGTTTTTTTTTCCCTCGTCTAATTTTCGCAGTTTAATTCAAGTCACACGCTTTGCGCTAATTGTTTACCCAACCTGCAGAGTGAATATCCTTTACAGCCAATTAGAAACCGCATCAGCAGAAGTCCCCTTCTCTCAGCTGACACACAACTGTTTACAGTTAGTCTAAATGTTATTGGACAGTTTAATGTTATAATGTTTAATGTATTTTTTTCAATGCACGGCAATCAAAGTGGACGGCAACTTAAGGATTTAATTTTGTAGTGCAACTTTGAGTCTTGAGTGACTCATTGAGGTCATTATAGGCAGAGAACTGGACAAAGTAAGCAAAGTAGGCTGTGACTGAATCAGTCATTTTTCTCAGAATGAATTATTGAGAGAGTAGATGCTCCACTTCATGTATCTCTGATAACCGCAGCTGAGCTGAGATCAGAACTGTTGTTACCAAAGGAAGTTCGGCTTCTGAGAAACAGTGCTCCAGGAAACTGAAGCTGAATCTCTTAATTGCTCAGTATTGGCGGATTCGCACCCAAACGCACGACCCAGAGACCAAGCGGATCAAGTTAAAAGTTTAGTTTTAATCATGGCCAACAAGTCAATAACAGACAGGCAAAGGAAGGCAAACTCATCCAGTTAGGAAGCAAGGAAAGGAGCAGAAGTTCGTAAAGCAGGGCACTTAAGAGGATCTGGCTTAGGATAAATGGTAATGGGCCGGTGTATATAATCTACAAGGCTAATGGAGACAAGGGAACAAGTGCGCTGGTGGGCGAGGGAGGTCAGGTGACACGGTTAGCTGCAGGTCAGGAGGGAGGGGCACAAAGACCGTGTGGATCTGGGATCAGCTTAACGTTGTGAACGAGAAAAACAGAGCAGACATAGACGTGTAGTTCATGTCAGTCATCTCCATCACCTCGGCTAATGAGTATTCACACTGTATTCACAGACAACTCATGCTGTGACTGCAAAACTGCCTCAGGTCTCGCATATGTGCGTGTGTGTGTGTGTTTAAGTGTGGGGAAACAGGTGTGCGTTTCCTCATTTGTTTACATCGCTTGTGGCTGTGAGGAGGGTACAGTGTGTGTGTGTGTGTGTGTGTGTGTGTGTGTGTGTGTGTGTGTGTGTGTGTGTGTTGTTGTTGTGACTATGGAAAAAGCATCCATGATGCTGGCGACAACACCAACCCCTGTGGTGCAGCCTCTCTCCCACCTGCCACTTACAGAGCCGACTCCAGAGACCTATAGACCCGCGCGTGTGTGTGTGTGTGTGTGTGTGTGTGTGTGTGTGTGTGTGTGTGTGTGTGTGTGTGTGTGTGTGTGTGTGTGTGTGTGTGTGTGTGTGTGTGTGTGTGTGTGTGTGTGTGTGTGTGTGTGTGTGTGTGTGTGTGTGTGTGTGTGTGTGATGGACGAAGGATGCAGGGAAATCGTGAGGGAAAAAAAACGTGTGGTTGGTTGAATTTTCACGTTTTAGAAATGATGGAATGGAAAACGACAGCTTGGGAGGAGGGGGGGGGGGGTGAGAGAGAAAAACGCAGGTAGAATTGAAGATAGAAAGCGAATGGGTACCAATCTGTACAGGTCAAGGTGAAAGCTGTGGGGAGTCGGGGGTGTTTACAAGACAGGGAGCTATACAGTTGTACAGCAGAGGAAGAAGGTGGAGGAAAACTTCAGGGTGGAGTAGGAGGGGTGACGGTCATCTAAATATTGAGGCTGGCCAGGCGCCATTAGATTAGCAGATAACTGCGCGGCAATCCGATTATCAGTCAGTGATGTTAGGAACACAGGTGAAGGCCAAACTGTACATCCCAGGGCGCCTTCAGACTACAAACACAAGCATACATTTAACCACACACACACACACACACACACACACACACACACACACACACGCACATGTACTGTTTGCTAATGTTGTTAAATGCTTTCCTTGTCCGCGCAGGAGTTTGTCCTTGTAAGAGGATGTGCTACTCCTCCCCCCCTCTCCCGTCAGCCCCACCCTCCCATGTCCCAACTCACTGCCAGACAAGCGAGAGAGAGATAGGGGAGGAGAGGAAGGAGGATCACATTTCCCAGAGTCAACGCTGCATAGGTGATATAGGAACCTTGCAGCCAGCTATCAGTCATAAGAATCTTCCAGCCCGGCCCCGTGCCAAGCACCTTCCCCCACGATCTCCTCCCCCCCACTTCAGGTATTGATTGCAGACTGACGGCGGGGGGGGGGGGTGGTGGTGATCGACAGCGTAGCTGTGGCAGTGTGTTCGCCTGCCCTGCCTGTATCTTATGGCTGTCATGTATGTGGGGACCATTAGCGTGCTTGTCGTATCGGGTCAATTGCTTACATCCCTTGTTGATGGAGCTCTTGACTGGATGAATTGAAGTAGAGGCCTGCACTGTGGAAATGTGTTATTGACGTACACTGAGCTGTAAAGTAAAGTAGCATTCCTGCAGCCCCCCGCACGAGGGGCCTGAGGGGCCACGCACGCCTACGGGGCCGATTAAATGGGGTACACAATTGCTAGCTTGCTAAAATAAGCTAACATGAGGGAAATGAGTTTGTTAAAACTAGTCGGGGGTTAGCCCCGAAACCCCGCTGCTGCACAGACCCCCCGTTCGCTTCTTTATTCAAAGCGTATTAATATTGAACGTGGCTCGTGTCCACGTTACACCAACCTTCGACACCGGCGTGTCCTTGGGTCCCCAGCAATCCACCAGCCAGGTGTAAAGTTAGATGGCTGTCTCTGGAGATATGCGAAGGACATGCACAGACACACACAGACAGAGATTCCTTGCTTGTACTATTACATTGCTGACTGCGGTTGTTTCCAGCCGACTCGTATTAAACTGAGAATCTTGTAAAAGGCGCGTCTTGTATAATAATGGTGCGAAAGCAGCTGGTGCACAGGTCTGAATTGACAAACGCAGGGGGATTTCTTTTTACATCGCCTGGTCTGCTCTCTGCATATCAAGCGACGAAGCGCGTGTCAATGAGGAATATCTCTCCTAAATTCCCTCACGTTTGCAAGATCTTTGAAGGAGGAAGACGTATATATATATATATTTCCACGCCTCTAGTCAAACATCCATTGTGTGTGTCGATGTTCTCATCATCTCCCCCGGACATTTTTTTCCTTTGACGGAAGACTGGCAGTGCCACCCGACTGGCTCAACCAGTGATTTGCCACTTTAGTCATCCATCAAAATGAATTCTGCTCATCTGTATCAAGCAGGCTGTGGTGTGCGCTGTTGTATCATCGGCGTTGTGGGGAAGAACCAGCCTGCAGCGATACCCATGAGCCTCGTCAAAGTCATACGAGCAGAACAACTCCTACATGCTCCATGCTCTCTATGACTAGGGAGCAGGCCATTGGATTAAAGATAGCGCTGTGGTGTGAGGCGCTAGTGAAGCCGGAGCAAACTAAGGTTCTACCCTTGATCACATCGTGATGTGAGACCTTGTTGTTCTCCATTCAGGCATATTTTGGGCTGTTTATATGCGTGTCGAGTTACAGCTTTTGTCTGGTTTTAGAGCGTGACAGAAAGTGAAAGAGGATGTGCCGCTGGAAACTGTTTTCTCTTCACTTAAAAAAAAAAAAAAAGCAGAAGCTGAAAGCTGAACAATCAGCCGGAAAAAGTGGCGAGTCGGCTGTATTTGTGTGTGCATGTTTGTGTGTTTGAGAGAGAGAGAGAGAGAGAGACACACACACAGAGAAGGAAAGACATCTGTGAGGTAATGCCTCACAAGGTTTTCTCTGTGTGTCTGGCTTTGTTTCGGAGGGACGTTGTGAGGGGGTGGAGGGCGGGGTCTGCTGGGAAAGGAGACAACCCAAACAGCTGGACCTGGGTCGACATTACAAACAGCGACCCAAAGAAGGTGGAATGAAATGTGCACGTTCTGAGGCCGGCGGTGGATATTGTTTCGCCAACTGATGTGATGTTGTGCAGGCTCGGGGCGAATCTCGCGAATCTGCGTGCCTGCATCATGCTGACTCAGCACTTGGAGGGAAAGAAACACAGAGAGTTAGAGAGTCCATAAGTGCACTAATGCCCTTGCTGCTGTTGAAACTCTTCTAAACAGACAGCTTTCCATCTTCCACCCTCCATCCTCCATGATCCAACCATTCAATGTGAAAGAACTGAAATCAATCCCACAGACTGATGAGAAACATCCAGAGAGTGAGGAGACAAAAAGTGTGATTTCATTTATTTTTTTCTTTTGTCCTATTTTTTGTATCTCTTCATCTATGACCCCCCCCCCCTATTGCTTTTTTCCCTTTTTTCTTCCTTTCACACTGTCATAATTAGCCGCTGTGCTGGATAACGCACGGGCAGACTTCACTCGGCTTCTCTCACACTTCCATCAATCGCTGTATTGATTCCCCCCCGCTGCAGTTTCACACTGTTTTGGGCAGAGTTAAAACAGGAGGACTCATTTCGCCGTGTCCATTGCTTTCCTCGCGCACCGGTGGAAATACACTTAGATTGGTGTCCTTGAGACCTCCTCTGCACAAGCTCGGGAACTGGATGTACTCGGCTCAGTGAGTGGTGCACAGCAGCTTTCGGCTCTCTTCCCCACCGGGCTTCAGGCTGTCTCATGCCACATGTTTTATTTCCTGCCTGATGCTCATCATCCACAGCTATTCCCCCCCCCCACAGAATCATTTCCATGTAGAATCGGGTGATGCATGTAAACATATGAGACATGGAGAATGTGGAGAAAAGATATTAAATGCTGAATGTTTCGTGCAGTTTTATGGCCTTCTTATGGTGTAATTATTTGTTTTGTTCAAGCTACCTGAAGAGATGTTGATCGCAACGATTCTGTAACCTGAAATAACGGTTACATACGTGTATAAGATATATAATTGAACGTTAAATATAAGGTAAATTATGAAGAGTTCATAAAAGGTTGAGGCAGTGAATGCTTCTTTCTCACAGGCTGTATGTTTCAACATATCCAGACGGCCCTTCTTCTGTCGGCCCTTGAGTCGCTGACCTTCTTTGAGAGTAAATTAACACATGAAAAGCATTGCAGAGTTGCTAGGCAACCAGGCCACTCTATCAACCTGTTTTGTACATTTCTCTCTACATCCCCAATCAGTGAATTATTGAAGAAATGATGGATGAACACGAACAAATTACGGCATAGTATACAGTCTAATAATCTATGATTAGAGTATGTATATCGCACAATTGAAGCGCACCGGAAAAGACTCCAAAGTGGCCGTAGAGTTGAACCTGCCCTCGCTAAAACAGTACAGGACAACCAATACAATTATAGTAGTTGCAACAAAATGACAGAAATATGAGATATCATGAACCACAGTTGGACCAAAGGTACTGCAGAAATTAATTTGCACGGTAACAAGATATCACAGAAGTATAGTTCAGATGAGTTCATGTTCATCAGTGAAAGATCAACCTTTTGATTTACTGGTTAGTTTGCAGGTTTTTCCTCCAACGTCACTTAAAGGAGTAGTTTGACATTTTATGTAATAACAGATATCCGTAGATGAATGCAGAATCTGTAGGCAACAGGACAAGATTTTGGTATTTTGGTTCTGGTTTCCGTTCGTAGTCTGTCGTCGGCTATGGTCTGACGACTTGGCTTTTTTATTCGCTTTTAAACCGGTTATTTATAAAAGGCAATCTGGTCGTAGACAACTATTCTCACATCTCAAGTTGCTAATCGGGCTGTAAACAATGACCAGCGTACAGATATCAGTTCTCTGGATCTCAGCTGGCTCCAGCAGAACCACCAAAAATATTAGCGTTTTCCCCCAGAGGCTAAATCATCATCGGGTGATGTGATATGATTATTACCAACCGTGAAAGCAACGCTGGTATTGCCATTGGCCCCCCTTCACATTGCGCCCCTGGCCCGATTTGGAAGATGGGTGTGGCCCAAGTGGACCAAGTACGCAAGTTGGTCTCTAGTCTATTAGATCTGTTTTTAATTGAATTCTAGGGAGAGGCCACTTCCCATGTGTCCCATGAGTTAGTAGGTCATCCCCTTTTTTTCCCTCAGTAGAAAAGCCGTCAGTTAACTCTAACTTCGTTGCCTCAACACTTATCTTGAGAAGCATTCATTTTGTGGGACAATCAAATACAGGACTGCTTGTTATGCCGAATACAATTTAGAGCAGATTGTTTGTTCACTTCCCGCGGCCATTATTAATGTTATTAGTCAGAAAAGTGTTTGGACTTTCAAATTTTAGCTTAATTTCGGCCAAGAACCCATCATTGTTGCATGTTGTGCATGCTGTAAAGCCTGTAAAACAGAATGTACTTTAGGTGGAAAAAAAGGTATTTAGTCCAGTTTCACAATATTTTGGAAAACATGGGGGGTAGGTATGCAGGCTTCTTAGTCTGCATAAAAACCATGTAAGCTCTTAATCTCGTTGTATAAATGTCAATAGGCTAAGCTTCTTCAGGAATGAAACGCCTTATCTCAAAAGGCTTCTCTGTTCTGCTGACAGAGGAAAGCAGATCAGGCCACTTTAGCGCTCTTTTCACCCCATTATTTAATCTTGAAAATGTACTTTTGTACAAAGTGCAATTTCAAAAAAAAAAATCACGGCAGCCATGTATTTTGTATTCGCCCCTTGTGATGCCTGAATATGGGCTTTGATGGGTTTAGCAGGGTGTAGGGATTCCCCAAATCGAGGTTCCTCTCTGTTTACACGACCGTGTAATTTGAGAAGGACTAGAACCAGCAGCAGCTACAGCCGGAAGGAAATGCAAACCATATACAGCATATTCCTTTCTTGCAAAAAGTGGTTAAAAATGCTCTCATCTGACATTTCACTCCGCATTGAGATGTAAAAGAAAACTCATCATTCACGAAACTCTGCCCCGCCGACATACCTGCGTTATCATGTGTAACGAAGCTCGTTCATTCATCACCCGATGACTTCTGCTATCTGCTGCGCCGCGTCTGAACTCCATTAGTCTGGCAAAATCGTGTCGGAATCAATCCGTGAATTATCATTTAATTACTGTGTTGACAATATGTAAAAATATTGTATTTGGTAAGTCTTGCTTCCTTTCACTGTTATCTGTCACAGGCAGGTTTGTGATTACAATACAAATGCCGGATGCCTCGTTTCCCTGAGATAAAAGGTCACCGCTGATGAATTTCAATTACTCGTACACCAAAAAAATTGGCAGTTGATTGCAATCTCGGTTCAGACGTAGTCCACTGCGATTTTTGATTGACAACGCCGCGCATTGCCTCGCCCGTGAGAAAGAAAAAAAGAAAGCGTGGCGTGAAGGACGGCCTGCAGATGAAGCTGTTCGGATGTGGGCGCTGCTCAGGAGGTATTTGTGGAATCAATAGAATGCAGAGCTTTGATTAAGTGTTTCGTGAGCAGCGACCCTCTGCTACTCTCTGCTGGAAAAAAACATATGAAATGTATTCATGTGCATATGTATGTATGTGGTGTTTTGCTTCCTGTCTTTTTGAAAGTGAGCAAAACTTCGTCCCGGAAGAAGCGACGAGGGACACAACATTGTGTTTGCTCGCCGATGACAATCTCGCAGGATTATTAATTTTTTATTTTCTATCGCCTGTGTGTTTATTATCTGCGGAGAATTTGCATTATATTGTGTGTGCATGTGTGTGTCTGTGTGTGTGTGTGACACCTCTTGTCCTTTGGATGCCCTCGCAATGCAAACAGAGATCTAAAGGGACGTGATTAACATATATGCATAGAGCATAACATGGAGATGAAAGCAATGGAAGAAGCCGTTGCATGCCTTTTACCAACCATACTAGCATCATCACCTTGCTGCAGTCTACCAATACTCTTCAATCCCTCCTGCACACTAAGCCCAGTACAGTGGAGCAGTGCAGAGCTGGTGTTGTCCTTAATGAGTGTAGTAAGGATGCTCACAGATGCCGCATGTTAAATCACAATCGGCTCTTTGTACAGGAAGTGACAAAGGGGCTTCCACTTGCACGGCGCGGCGATTTGAACAACTTCCGGCGAACATCGCAGGCGGAGGGAAGTCACAAAGACGCCATGCAGATGAGTCTGTTTAGACCTGGAAGAAGAGATGCCAAAAGGAGGGAAGGGAGGGAGGGAGGGAGGGAGGGAGGGAGGGGTCAGGGGGGAACAGCAGATGGATGAGGAGAGGAGTCCCCGTAGGACCCCAACAGCATGTGACTGTCCGGTGGACCGGCCTCAAACGCTCACTAAGCTGGAGAAGATCTTTCATGTCGTAGAGAAACTGTCAGCGACAAAACCATCTGCCCTGTAACAGGAATGATGTTGTAAGCACACATAGTCGTTTTATTCACTACTTGTTCTTGCATACAACCAATATATAGACTCAGTGTAAAAAATAATTAGGTCTTCCATTGTGTACTTTATTGTAAGCCGTGGTTGAGCAGGGGGACATTGTTTATCCTCCCGTACCACCACCACCACCACCACCACCCCAAAGCATTCAACAGCTGTTCTGACCCTGGTTCCCCCTCCATGCCCTTGTAACACCCACACACTCCAGCCTAGTTTGTCAAAGTAGCCACTCCGCAGTGGGATTTTTATTTTCCCCTTTTGAAGGACATTGAGTACCACACTCTGCACTTCTCTCTCTCTCTCTCTCTCTCTCTCTCTCTCTCTCTCTCTCTCTCCATAATTAAACAAATGCTCAACAAAAGCCCGTTTTGTCCTTGGAGAGATGTGAGTCATGCTGTGACTTTGGGCCTAGTTTCTACCATTGAAATGAAACCCACATCATATGTGCGCTGATTCTGGATTTCATGTTCCATCTCTAAAGAATAATAAAGGTCCCATATTGTAGAATTGATTATGTAACAGGTCTTAGTGCTTTAGAAATACTGTGAAAGCATCTATACGCTCAATCCATGGAGAAATACGCAGCCCGTATTCAGAAACTGTGCTTTTAAACAAGCCGTCAGGATTTCTGTACGGTTGTGATGTCACAACGATACAATTTATATTATATATGTGAAAGATATGTCACAGTTGGGTCCAGTTTTAAACTTGCTGTAATTGGATTTTTTTGTCTTTATAATCGTATTATTCTACTAATAATGTCTAGAATGCCAAACAACAAAGATTCTGTTTAACTTCAGATTATTATGGCTCTAAGAGAACAAATCCAAATAATACTCATAGTTTGTGTTTGTATTGCACTTAATAAGTACAGACTGTCTATGGTATTTCTGAATGGATAACATACTTCGTTAAGTAATATTTTTTATGTAGAAATCCTAAATAGATTCAGTATTATGGCCTATAAGGCAATTGCAATCAGTCACTTCCTGTTTTGCTGTTGGGTTAGGTTGTTTGGTGATGAGAGCCTTGGTAGCTGTAAATGAGGAGTTGTTTTAGTTGATAAAGTTTTGTTTGGAAAGGGTAACGCCTTCAGCAGAACTCCTGATGGACTCGTGGCAAATGTCTTTCATTCTCATCGCAATGTAACATTATGGACATAATGATAATGCGGACGAATTGCTGTAGTTTTGCATAATTGCAAGCACCTGAGGTGCAGAAGTACAAATATCCTTTCTCCAACTGGATTACTTTACCTGATCATGATTTTTATTTGCTTTACTAAAAGGGACGAGGTAAGCTGCCAACAAGTGACATTAATATACGATGACTGATTGCAGGACTGGATTATTTTGGGTTTGTTAGATGAAGGGAACACGGCCTCACGCTAAATATGAACCGTTTCAGACATATGAGAAAAATAAAGATTTTGAACATTGAATCAAGGGTGCAGTGAAGCTGGGGAGTGTTCACCGAGGTGATGCTTGTTAGAGTTGTGTCTTCCGGTCGCCAGTCTTCAAGAACCAGGCCTAGCTCCCCACAGAGAGGGGTAATGACAGGGACTCAACCCTGGATGGTCCTCCCTTTAACACTGATGTGGTTCTGCTCCTGTAGCGGCTGGTTGAAAGCCTACACGGTTTAGCGTGCTCTACAGGGAGCTGTAAAGTCAACCACATGAAGAGATAACACAGCAGAGGACCAAAATAGCCTAACGTCACCCACTTCTCAAACTCATTTCGGTGCTTCCTCCGTTTGATACACCGTCTCTCTGAAAGTTTGTGGGAGAGTGTGTGTGGGTGTGTGTGTGTGTGTGTGTGCAGTTGGGATCAAAGTAGATCTACATAGGCTAGTGTAGTAGTGCTAAGACGATCTGTTTGAGGCTGCATTACAAATCAGAATTCATACAAATGCACAAAGTGGTTCGGCCAGCAAAAAGAGCGGAGACTTTATGATGAGGTAAAGTAAACTACATTCAGATGGTGCTCTCGATGACGCACAGGGTTGTGGCTGAGGCACTCTTCCAGTTGATCCTTTGTTCAATTATGTAGTGTAAAGTTCCACAACACCTCAATACCAAAGAACTCTTGAGAATCATGTTGCATGAGATTGCATTTTCGGAGTAACAATCTTGGTTAAGAAAAGGGGACAGCATGAAATAACACCATCACCTTCACATGACATGAGCAACAAGAGCATGACCTTGCTAGGAGAGATAAGCTGAGTTTAATGTGGCGGCCAGGGCTTTTCAGTGAAACTGGGTCAGCTTGTATCGAGGCCTGGCTATCAGCGTGGCTTTTTTTACGCATCCTCATCACATTCACCTCCCCGCCTGCTGTTCAGTTCTCTCCCAGGGAATCCTGACTCCCCCTCTTCTCAGTGGAGGAGTGAGGCCAGACCTAAAAATAGGAGCCGTTGTTCTCCCTGCTCTTCCCTTGCATGTCAACCGCCTTCTTCCTTCCTTCCTGAGGAGTCACACAGTTTGCACCCATGTCTACATCTTCTGCCGATCCACCAAACCCCAGCCAGTTCACGATGGTCCTGAGTTTCCTCACTGCAGTCCTGTCAGTCGGGCAAACACAAAGGTCACATTCACCCAGAGCTCTTCTGCAAAGTGGGAACATTGAACCATTCTGCCCCCGCGTCCTCCAATCTTAAATATTGTTGAACGAGTAAAACGTACATTTCCCGGTGAAATGCAGTTCGTTAGAAGTTCAACGTAGTATAAAGTGGAACTTGTAACTGATAGCATTTTAGAGTTAAGGCACAGTCCAAGTGTTCTTAACCAATTAAGTGCAAAGGAGAATGATTATCTAACGGAGAACCCCGGGGAAGGAGCTGTGGAAGAAGGCTCATCGTCCTGCAGATCAAAGAGAAGCGCGGTGCACATACCAAACCACAGTTGTTTTCTTCTCCCCACTGGAACACTCCATGAGTTGGTTTGCCAGCCTCTTGACGAGACAGAAGGAGCCCAGCCAAGGATCAGGCTCACGGGGATTATTTATAGAGTTGAGTGGGCTTCAGGGACGCAGGCGTGGAATGTGTCAGAGAGAAAATGCATCATTGATCAAAGCCTGCTCCGAGATGTAGTCTTATTTTTGCCAAACGCTGAGCAGAGACGGGGGTTTGGAAGAAAACAATAGCCTTTTACCAAAGGCTCCGTGTGTGCTGTGCTATAGTAAGCTCGCCTGCTCCTCTACCCACGCAGAGTCATCCTGCACCTACGCAGGTGACTGGACTTGGCTGAACACTTGCCAATTTTAGCCTCCCTCGTCTCTTTCTCCACACCAGCGTCTCAATAGCTTCTCAGCTCTGGATGTTTAAAATACACACATGGTGGGCGTTCGGAGAGAGTGAGTGTGCTGCACCTGGAGGCAGGTGTGTACCATCACAAAGATGTGTGGGTTTTTACAATGAAGCAGCAGTGTGAGTGAGTGTGTAGGTGGACATGAGGAGGTGTAGAAGGGAAAACAGAACTTCTTTTAGGATTGTGTCCCAAGAATTGGAGGCATCGATTACATATGTCGTTGTTTTTTCCTTTTGTGAATTTCTCTTCGATGTGTACCTCAAAAGGGATGGAGACAAACACTGAACTGCTGTCAAGGACAGACTGTGGTGGTGGTGGTGTGTGTGTGTGTGTGTGTCTGTGTGTGTGTGTGTGTGTGTGTGTGTGTATATAAATGTATACGTTTGTGTGGTGATCCGTGAACACCACAATGCACATCTGTCAGAGGACAGTGCAGGATGCTTCCCCCCCCCCCTTTTATCTCCCCCACTCTTTGGTCCCGTTCAGGGAGTAGAGGAGAGGTGGGAAAAAAAAGCGAGATGGGATGTAGGGAGGCTGGAGGAAGGGGGGGGGGAGTGTAGCAGAGGTGTCCTGTACTGCAGCAGCACAGCTCTCTGGTGGCAGACGGGGGCACTTCTCTCTCTGAGCCATTCGCTGCATTGCAGGCGGCAGTCAAGGTTATGCCTGTGCCGCCGCATTGTCGGACTGAAGTATTGAGGATGCCGGGGCACGGATTGAGCTTCGGGAAACTTGTGGCCTCGTTGTCCTGCAATGGTTTCATTTATAGCCACGGGGCCTTCATGCTCAGACTTGCAAATCCCATATTGACGCCTTCAATAGCACTTGATGTTTCTGGGGCTTTTAAAAAAAAACACATTTTGCTCCTTTTTTTCGGCTGCACAGATAACATCTCTCTTATTTTCTTCTTTCTCGCAGAGTTGCCTCTAACCTTTTGGCAGGCTGTCATTTCATACGAGCGTTGTGTCTGAGGTGGAGGGTAAATGCCGCGGAGATGTGTGGCACACGGACTGGCAGGGTGACATTTGTTGTTCATCAGCCCTCCTGCTCATCCTCAGCTCTCCGCTGTCTGGCTGTGATAAACATGTCAGCCTCAGCCACGCCGCAAACACTGAGGACCGCAGGCTGTATATAGTCGGTGCTTCGGAGACGTCCCGTGCAAAAGTTTCGTTGGAAGTGGATCAGAGGAAGGCCACATCTGGTAGCGTTGCACATAAGAGCCACTGCAACATTCTCACTTCCTGTTGAAAGTGAGCTGTAGTCTTACATAGACACAGACAGTGTGTGTGTGTGTGTGTGTTTGCATGTACCCATAAGAATTCCTCCGGCTTCCCCTTTTGCTCCGCCCGAAGCTCAGGCAGACGATTCAACGTGAGCGCTGCCCCTGTCAGATGTTATTGAGCAAGTGATAGATCATTTCCCACAGGGTAGAAACATTCAGCGCACCGCTAGTCTTACCTTAATTATTTCCCAGTATCAATCGTATCTCTTTATTGGCGCTATCTATCTATATATATGTAGAGACAGGGAGAGTAAGACACGAAAAATTTAAATAATTCAGGAACCAAGAGACACAAAGATTGAGTGACAGTGAGAAAGACAAAGTGGGAGAGCAAACAATAGTGAGAGAGTGGAAGGACAAGTAATGAAGAGAAAGGGGAGGACTGATGGCGAGCGCTCCTGTGCTAACTACTATCCTTTCGTAGCTCATCATCGGGTGTTTGCGCAAACACACTTTAATGTCACACTCCACACCCGCCACATCTTTGGCAAACACAGCCAGAGATCCGGTGGGGAAATGAGAAAACACTGTGGTAATGAATGTAATGAGAGGAATGCTTTGAGATCAGACAACACTGTTTAATTAAAGCAATGCGGACCACGAGGGAGTATTAAACATAGTTATATCTGAGTCGATGAGTACCTCCAGTAGAGCTAACTGTGAGGGACTTGGCACACGGCTAGGCTGTTGTCGGATAAAAAGCCTGCAGCTCCAATTTTATCGACTCTCATTCGCGTTGGAATGATACACAGTCGTTCATGGGCTGTGAAATTCAATTAGTCTTTTGCTCGTGGAAAACTATCACCAAAGCCTCATGTACGATGTTCAAACTGACATAACTGACATAACTGACATAAGATTTAATATTCCATAGATCTGACCTAACTGAATCTAACTGACATCCCTATTGTTAACGCAACAATAAAAAAAAAACAGTTTGGACTCTTCGGATGTTAATTCATTCTTTCTAGTAAAGTATATCAAAGAAACATGCATCACATGTGTCTCTGATACTGTGAAAAACGTCTTCACCTGCAACGGCAGCTTTTGCTCTCTAGTCAGCATACTGCTCTTCCTCTTCCTCTCCTGCTCTTCCTCTCCTCCTTCTCCTGCTCATGTGGTATGCACCCATACCACTTGGCTCTTGTGTCGCCCAGAGCGTCCTATTCCTAACTGAGACAACATAGGCTCAGCTTGTTACTCCGGATAAAATGTAATTGTTTTAATGGTTGTTTCCGTGAACAGGAAGTAACTCATCCATGCCTCAAAACAAGAATGCTAAACTAATTCCTATACAGAAGCCAGCACTAATCGCCAGACCTCTCTTGGCACTTTTCTGCCTTCTGCAATTAAAAGATTAAAGTTATTTCAACATATTCAAACTACTTGTTGTCACAGATTAAAACACCAATGTGCAAAGGTCCCATGTGCAGCTTTAAGTAGCGAAAAAACCTTTGGATGCTTTAGGAGTTAAAGATTTTGTGTGCACTGAGTGTGCCATTTTATGTATAACAGTTTGATCCAAAGTCCCCCACGGTGCCATGGGTGCATGAATTTGCAGATGTACGTTGTGTCTCCAGTGAGAATTGAACCCTGTAATCTCGGCAGATTCTGTTCCGGAACGCTCAGATGCAGTAGCTGAATAGAAGAGAAGGCATAGTCAATGGAGGACGTGTGACACAGAAATCATTAATATGAGCTGATAAAAACAACCTTCAAACAGCTAAACCTGGGAAACCAGTGGAGACTATATTCAGCCGGAGACTGTAAGGGAATCCCGGGACAAAACAAACCCCTTCCCGTGTCTCCCCCCTCCCATATATATACGAGGATTATTTTGTTATTATTTCACACAGCGTTCTACAGAATTACCAACATGACCTGACAGACACACAATAACTAAGAGTGACTCAGAGCTGAGATTGACAGCGGACACCTTGCCCTCCGAAGAGGATGACCACACAGACTGACAAGACAGGAAATTGACAGTGAGGAAATCCTGAAGTGGATGTGACTTGACCCTGTAAAAGAAAAGTCTCTCTCTCTCTCTGTCTCTGTCTGTCTGCCTGCCTCTCCCCCTCATGCTTAGCAACAAGCATGCCCACATGAACACGCTCAAACTCACCTGAACTGAGCTTATGCAATAGGTTTTTGCAGGAAATAATTGGCCCCATTGGGGATGGCAGGCGATGGAAAGCATGAGGAAAGCAGCTGGGGAGAACGAGTTCGGTGTGATGGAGGAGCCACAAGAGAGCTCAACGTTGGTGCGCATTCGAATGTTGCGATGAACTCGAAAGGTGCGATCGAATTCGTGACCAAACTTGTAGACGTGCCATACTGAATGTCTTGTGCGATCGCATGACCAGTGCGGATAAATGGACTCCTAAACACAAATGCTGTGTGACTGAATTATCAGAGGGACTGCGGCACATGGTGCTTTTTTTTTCTGTTGTTCCAGAGCTCGATAGCATTGACTTCCACTCTCTCTGTGGGCCGGTAATTAGTGAGTCTGCTTGGTGCTCTTTAGCTTTTTCAGAGTTCTCTCAGGGAATTCCACTTATTATCCGAGCACGGGAAGCGTTTTTAACAACAGAACCAGGGCTTTAAATTCAAGCTAACGGCGTTACACAATGGACCACCTGGACGAAAATGTGTGTATCAAGGTCGTGCACTGGGACCAAACGCAAGGGATTCTCACGTCCCCTCTCAGACCTTCGATTTCCTCGCCTATTCACACATTATGTTTGCGTTCTGCAGAAACTTGCACAAAGATTCGGCGATGAGTTGCATGATGTGCCGCTGAGGGTACCGTGAGAATTAAAGCGGTCGCCCACATGAGAGATTACACTGACAAATGGTGACAGGCCCCACTTCTCTCTCCCCCTGACTCTCTTTCCCTCATCTGTCTCTCTTTATTCTCTCCATCCCTCCCTCGCCTCTCCTATTTCCAAAATCTGTCTTCAATTCAAAGATGCTTTATGAGCACGACACAGAAAACAATGCTGTGTTGCCGAGGCAAAATATTGTGTTTATCTCTGCATCCCTCTCCTTCTCTCTCCTTTTCCCTCCTGTGAGAATTTAGTTTTCCAATTTGATTTAATTTGCTTTATTGGCATTGAGGTTGCACAGCATCGCAAAAACATCTCAACAAATTAAATTAGCATTAAGCTCATTAAACTTGCTCTCAATTTCTGTCAATCGCTCCTTCTATCTCTTTTTCATGCACACACAATCTTAGCATACATCCACCTTACCTCTCTCTCTCTCTCTCTCTCTCTTTCATTCTCTCTCTATGGATGACTCTTTCCTCTCAGATTTAGAGGAGAGTCTTTTAGAGGCTGAATTATGTCTGCCCTAAGCTGTGGCAGGATTCAGATGTCAGTTTGTGTGACCATCTTGGATGTTGGATGTGTGGTGCTTTGGGGTAATGGTGGGCAGCCCAGACTCTCTTTTGTTGCATGTAACATTTTGGAAAGCCAAAATGTTCGAGAGGATACAAGGAAAACACCTAAATAAAAAAACTGCACATTTTAAACATTAAAATAGCAGTGCTTGACAATAACGCTCGCCAGGTTGCCTTTGGCTACCAATTGACCCTTCGCTAAGTCCCGCTCCTTGAGCGCAGACTAGCCAATCACATCGGCCAGCTCTGACCAGGGTCCGACAACTGACCGACTCTGCTCCATAGACTCTAATTCATTCTTTAGAGATGTTCTTAATACTGATACTCGTTACCTACTTACCTTACTCGTAACGGTAACGCTTTACCATCAAAACGCAGGAACCGGGTGTCTGTGTGTGTTGGATTTCTTAGTGTTTGACATGTAAACATGTGCATTTCATGTGTGATGTGGCATAGCTATGACCATTTGTCTGTCAGGGTGTTCTATATGTGTATAGACATTGATCCTACCTCCCAGCAAACATCCAGGCAAACACAACACGCATACTGTGTGACTCACATCTCGGAGAGCACGTCATCAAGTGGGCTCTGCTCCGCATGCTCTGTCTGCATTCTCCATTACCCACGCTCCCCTTTTGCCTTATTCACTGATTCACATTGCACACACACACAAATGATACAGTAGCTCTGTGGGCAAGAGGAGCTGAGCCGTGCCTGACTACCTTCTGCAGACCCCTTTTTGGAGATGAGATACGATATGATAGGAGCAGGAGAGTAGCGAGTGGCAGCCAGCCAGCTGATGATGACGGGGCGGGATGGTTTGAGGTTTGGTGGGATGGGGGGGGGGGGGGGGGAGTGGGCCTGTGGGTGGTGAAAGAAGCAGTATGTCCTGGCTCCCGCAGGAAGACCTTTAGGAGAGAGATCAATCCTCCGTGTGTTCAAAAACAGGTTCAGCTGCTCAGTACGATATTGTATTTTTCAGTGTGAGAGAGAGAACGTAGTAGTTAGTTTTGCTTGTGCTTTCTGACACAACAAGCCATCAGGCAGCAGAGGGAAGCCCTTGGGGGTATTTGGTTGGGGTGCTTGTGTTGCACCCACACAGACATACACACCCTCCGGAGATGAAGCAGGCATTAGTTTTGATAGTGCTGCATTCCAGGACACAGCATTGGAACATTGGAAAGATAATGATTATAGAATTACACAAAGATAGGATTTTTTTTTTTTTAAATATCTTGTCAATTGTTCCCTGCAGTACCATTTTAAAGAGTTATTATTATGCAATACTCCACTCAGTGGGGCACTGCCGTGTAATAGGCAACCTGAGAGCTCATCTTGCATTAATTGCCTCCCTGGTCATTTTTTGCAAGTCCAAGTCAATATCAAGTCTGAATAGGCTCACTGTATTCTGCCCCTAAAAATGGATATACTAGAACGTTACTCAGGGTAACAATACAATATTGCTAACATTGTAAGTAATAATAACCTAAAATTTCACTGGGTAACCTACTATAATTGATCACATCCCTTTAGTCTCTTAAACTCAGAGATGCTCACAAGTCTCTGCCCAGGAGTGAAGTTGAACCATGTTGTACTGCTCATGGCGCCCAGCATCAGGGTGTGACAAAAGATGATGTTGGGGGACTCGTCGCACAGCCTGCCCCGCGCCCGGCTGCTTCACCCTTCCATCAGGGAGTGTTTGACCCAGCCCGGGGCGACCAGCGTCACCACAGGAGAGGGCATGGGGGAGGTGTGGAGGACTACCAAAATACCCCCACATCACTCCAGCAACAGGCAGCCAAGCCAGAAGCACTTAAGCACACACACACACACACACACACACACACACACACACACACACACACCCACATCTACACACACACTCACAAACTACTGACATCTTTACCAGGAAAAACCCCAGGGGCTGCGAGAGGTGAGAGAGTGCAACAGAAGCGCAGCCAATCAAGGGAAAGAACATGACCACATGTTGGAAAATACAGAGGCAGAAATAAAATAATTGTTGGAAGGTCATTTCAATTTTCACAAAATTATGATTTAAAATATTATTTGGGTTTTGTTGTTTCTCTTTTTTGGCCCTGATCTTTGTTTTTAAGCATACACTGTACATCCGCAACACACATATCATTACCCAGACAAGTGATTAGTCATTTACCTCTAGATCACCAGCTTTATGATTTTGCATTCAAATTCCATAAATATAATCAAATTTAATTTGTGTGTGAAATAACCCCGAACAGACACATTTTGCCTACTTGGTTTTGATTGAGAGGCTGGAGCTGGCCAGTGTGTCATCCTACCTCGCTGTCCAGCCAATTGTAACAGCATGTTAATGAGACACAAGATTACCCTTTGCACTCTTTGACCCTCTGTGCCTACGGCACTTCCCTAAAGAAGGCCTGGAAACAATCAGACAAGAACAGATCTCCCCCTCATGCCACTTGCTCAGTCTGCTTTCTGTCTCACAGAGCTCTCTTCACATATCCCCAATACCCCAGTCAATGTAGACGTCCATCTGACTGATTTTTGCAAACCAGACGAGAGACCAACTGTGTTTTGGGACTGCTTTTAAAAATAGGATAGAGTTGTTAACTTGTAGTTTTGTCTCTTATGAGGCGAAAAAAAAGCAGGCTAGTGAAATACAACAGCAGGACATTTAGGTTGAAATGTGATCTCTTGATTACGGCCTCCAGATTTATCTTCCTCCACAAGCACTATGATGGGTTGGGGGCGGATGATTTATTGGAGGAATCAAGAGCATGACAAAATGAGACAAAGATAGGATTAGCATCAATGCGGTGGTCTGTCTGCCTCTCATGAGAACTGGTCGGCAAGTTCTTTACACTCCAAGGTTACCTCTGTGAACGAGTTGGAGTTGTGTTATCCTCCAGCTGAACCAACAATTCCCTTCCTTACCCTCACAGTCTTGGCAAGGGCACATGCAATACCATGTGCCCGGGCGTCGTGACATAGGCTCTCACAACAATTGCATGCAAATACTTTATTGAGGGAGAGAAAAGTAAAAGCCTGAATAACTGTATTTTAACATAGTAAGCATCCCTTATGGACCTGGGTGGTCCCATCATCGTCGGGCCACAGCACACCATCTGTGTGTGGGGCCACTGACTAGAATGTCCAAAAGGTATTTACAGCCACATTAAAGAATGATTCAAGAATCTCTTTTACAGATTACAGATTTGTAAAATATGATATTGAGTACTTAAGTGCAGGTTAAAGACTTAGAGGTCGTAAAACAAGAGCGATGATCATGTCATATCTTCGGCTTTGCATCAAGTGGTGCTCATTTATCGTGATGAGGTGCTGGCTGTCATCTGGCTCGGACCGTCAGGTAGAAGATGGATGGTCCTGAGGGAATTCACTGGGACTAAAGTTGAACCATGCTCAGGGGAGATCAATCAGACCTGTATAGGCAGTCGCTGTCCTGGAGAGAAGACATACTGACTCCTCTGTAGCCCTGGGGTCCTCTGCAATTTCTAGCTTTTCTTTCTTCAAACTAAAAAAACAATCAACGGCCATGTGGAAAACTAAGATTAGGTGATTTTGGTTCAATTTTTTCACATTGGACGTTTTGCAAGTAATCAAGCATCACCACTGACACGTGACTGTGCAACTAGATGTTTTCCTGAAGTTTTTTTTAAAGAAAATTTGTCCTCTTTTTGAGTTTAAACAAGGACAGTGTCAAAGGCTTTGTGCATAGATTTTTTAATATGTAACAGTAATTTGTGGATCGCTGTCGTTTTGATTTTGCTGTACTGTTCTATGTGGTATGCATTATTCAACAAGCCTATTTTCCAAGCCCTCAACCAGGCCATCTGCATTCATGCTATCTAGCTAACCACAGCCTTGTGTAGAAATAGGGCAGTTCTGTCTGTCTGCTTTCTGCCAGCTAGGCTCACAACCTAAAAGCTGCAAAAGTTCAGCCATGCCATGGCAGGTGGTGTGTGTAATGCATCTGTTTTAGTATTTTCACATGTTTGGCTTTTGCCTTGGTTGTAGAGCTTCCAAAGACATTTCACATTTCAGTGTCTTTGGAATTGGTTGGCAAGAAATGTATTTATGAGAGGTTGCCCACAGGATGAATAATGAACCACATCTCATTTGCAGTTATAATGTAACTTGAAACGGATTTGAAAGCCCTTAAATTTGTTTGAGAGATTAAACCATTGTGACTTGAGCCAAGCCAAAATTGTTTTTGTACAGTTTTGTACCCTATCATTACAGCAAGCAGCCCTGTTTTAAAAAGAAACAGACCTCATGCATTACAGTATATTAAGCTCTGTCTCAAGGGAAAAGCCCAGAAGTTACTCTGCCTTCACGTGAAGTTGTGCAATTTAAAACATGAGCTGAATAATTAGACAAGGAGATGTGAATTTTAAATGAACATATAATTACCTCTGAGGCTATTGGCATGTCATTAATATGTTACAAAAAGTAAAGATTGTTTTTTGCCATTGAAATGTCAAATGTCAAAGAAAGAAGATTTCCATTAGGCTTTTGATAACTGGGTGTTTAATGGCAACTCGTTAATAAAATCTGTCATGTTTATGCATTCAGCAGCTCAATACAGTTTACTTATGGGAATGGTATATTATGTCCCTATACATTTTAGCATCATAACTGCTTGTGTTTAGATTTAGGAATTCTCTTTTAGGATTAAATGTGCATATATCTATCTAGGTGTAGAGCCACTCTGTGATGAAATGACTAACTCAGTCTTTGTCTCCTTTCTCCTCTTCTATACATTATAATCTCACTGTAGTGTTCACTACTGTTCAGATACAATATACAAAGATATAGATCAGACACAATGTGTAACCAAGAAATCTTTCTCTACCCCAACCCTCCCCACCCCATTCTGTTTCCAGGATTGTTCCAAACAGAGGCAGGCGAGGAAGAAAACGGTGTCCTTCAGCTCAATGCCAAATGACCGCAAAATCAGCAGCACAGCTGCTTGCATGGCCTTCATGATGGAGGGTTGTGAGATGAAGAAAGTGCGCTCCAACTCACGCATGTACAACCGTTACTTTCTGCTTGATCCAGACATGCACTGGCTCCGTTGGGAGCCATCCAAGAAAGATTCAGAGAAGGCAAAACTGGAGATCAAGGGGATTAAGGAGGTCCGTTTGGGAAAGAAAACCCCAGTTCTACGCAGCAATGGTCTCTCAGATCAGTTCCCTGATGAATGCGCCTTCTCAATCATCTATGGGGATAACTATGAGTCCTTAGATTTGGTAGCCAGTACAGCAGATGTTGTCAGCACCTGGGTGATGGGCCTGAGGTATCTGGTGTCTTATGGCCGGCACACCGTGGACATGGTGGAACCCAGCCAACCGAGTCTTCGAACGTCTTGGATTGGCTCAGTGTTTGAGCTAGCAGATATGGAAAAGGATGGACACATAGACCTGTTCAGGGCCACCCAGATAATCAAGGGGCTCAACCCTGGAATGAAAGAGTCGAGGATAGAGCTGAAGTTCAAGGAACTCCAAAAATCTAAAGACCAATACGGTGAGGCAATTAACATGGACACCTTTGTGGAGGCCTACTGTGAGCTCTGCACACGACCAGAGATCTTCTTCCTACTGGTACAGTTCTCCAGTAACAAGGAGTATCTGGACAGTAAAGATCTGATGCTCTTTGTAGATGTGGAGCAAGGTGTGGAAAGTGTAACAGAGGACATGTGCAGAGACATTGTTCAGAAATTTGAGCCATCCGCTGAAGGTAGGGAGAGGGCCTACCTCACCATTGATGGCTTTACACACTACCTCCTCTCCTCCGAATGCCACATCTTTGACCCCCAGCACAAACGTGTGTGCCAGGATATGACCCAGCCTCTGTCCCACTACTACATCAACTCGTCCCATAATGCCTCTCTTCTGGAAGATCATTTTTGGGGTTCGTCAGACATCAGCAGCTACATCCGAGCTCTAAGAATGGGCTGTCGCAGCATTGAGGTCATTGTATGGGACGGCCCTGATAATGAACCAGTGGTGTATGTGGGTAGTTCTGTCGCCTCACATCTTGCTCTCTCTAAAGTCCTGGATATCATAAACCAGTATGCTTTTGAGAGCTCGGAGTATCCCCTGATTCTCTGCTTAGTGACCCATTGCTGCATTCCCCAGCAAAGGGTCATGGCACAGCATATGAAGAAGATTCTTGGAGACAAGCTGTTCATTGAACCCCCCAACAAGGAGGACAACTACCTACCCTCCCCTGAGAAACTTAAAGGTAAAATCCTCATTAAGGGCAAGAGGCTTCCGCCCAACTGTACTGACGCTGAGGGTGATGTGACAGATGAGGAGGAGGGTCTGGAAATGTCTCGAAGAGTGGGAGCTGATGAGAAGGACCAGCTAAATGGCTTAGGTTACAGAAGACTCAGACTGTGCCGGGAGCTCTCTGATCTTGTATCTCTCTGCAAGTCAGTCCAGTTTAGGGACTTTGAGATCTCAAAGAGAGACCAAAAATACTGGGAGATTTGCTCCTTCAATGAGGTAGATGCAAATAGGTTTGCCAATGAGTTCCCAGAGGAATTTGTCTATTATAACAAGCGCTTTCTCTCCAGGGTATATCCCACACCTATGAGAATTGATGCCAGCAACATGAATCCCCAGGATTTCTGGAAGTGTGGCTGCCAGATTGTGGCCATGAACTACCAGACGCCAGGCCTTATGATGGATCTTAACCTAGGCTGGTTCAGGCAGAATGGCAACTGTGGGTATGTTTTGCGTCCAGCCATCATGAGGGAGGAGGTGTCCTACTTCAGTGCCAATGCTCGGGACTCGCTGCCAGGGGTATCGGCTCAGCTTCTTCACATCAAGATCATCAGTGGGCAGAATCTGCCAAAGCCTCGCGGCTCTGCAGCTAAGGGTGATGTGGTGGAGCCCTACATATATGTCGAGATCCACGGTATCCCAGCTGACTGTGCTGAGCAAAGAACCAAGACTGTGTCCCAGAATGGTGACAACCCTATTTTTGATGAGAGTTTTGAATTCCAGATCAATTTACCAGAACTTGCAGTACTGCGCTTTGTGGTGCTGGATGACGATTACATTGGAGATGAGTTCATTGGCCAGTACACCATCCCTTTTGAGTGTCTACAGCCAGGCTATAGACATGTCCCCCTACAATCTCTGACGGGAGAGTTCCTACCCAACACCACTCTGTTTGTCCACGTAGCCATCACCAACAGACGGGGAGGAGGAAAGGCACATAAGAGGGGTCTTTCTGTCAGGAAGGGTAGGAAGGCCCGGGAGTACACCACCACCAAGACCACAGGGATCAAAGTAGTCGACGAGCTCTTCAGAGCTTCCACCCAGCCCCTCAGGGAGGCTACTGACCTCAGAGAAAATGTGCAGGTAAGAAACTACATACTTTTTTCATGAAACATAATCACAAAATCTAAGATGTTGATCACATAGATGTAATACAATAGAGGCAAAATTGCTTCATAGCTCATGGGTTAACCATCCGCCATCTTACCTGGGTATTGTTTACAATCGCTACTAATGGCAGCTAGTGGTTGTCAGCTGTTCAGCACCTGATTGCTTTACCAGAAGGTCCAAAGAGACCAGGGGAGGTCGGCATCATAAATTGACATTGCTATACCATTATGAGGTTTATGAATAGTGTAATCATTAATGAGGAACAAGTTGCTGGGCACTTTGTGCAATACTGGAAAACTCTTCAAGATGATCAAATGAAGATTAGTAACCATGATGTACTGTATATTTGGCTGATGACCAGTAGCAGAAGCATTCCAGTGTATGTGTCATTTCGTTTGTATTGACTGAAGGACGTGATATGAAACTTGTTCGTTTAGAGGGCCAGGCGTTTGTCTTTTCTGACAGCTAACATTAAAGTGCTGTACACTTTTAACTGTTGACACGACTCCATCAACAAAGCTTTTTCAACCAAGGGAAACATGTTTTAATAGAATTGTGTTTGTAAAAAACTGATACGAAATTAAAAGCAATTTATCTTTATTGTGCTTCTTAAAATGTATGTACAAGTGCTTTGACAATCAATTAACCCAACAAGATTAATTCTCTAAAAAGCCCAAAAACAAACAGCGTGTCTCACTTAAACGATATGGTGGTAGGTAGGCAAATGTGATTACTGATTCTCTTTTCTAATTTCTTTGTGCTGTTGTAGACGATCCTGGAAGGATGCAGCAAAATTCAAAATATAATGTTTCTGTATAAGGAGACATACAGTTAGACGGACTCGTGTGTATTCCTCCAGAAGCTAACGTACCGCACAATTTAGTATTTATCAGGTCATAAATACCACAGTCTGTCCATCTGTCTTCAGTAAGCAGTAACCTCAGTCTAATGGCACAGCAAACAAAAGACCAGACCAAACTAAATAAGCAGAGATGTGATTAGAGATCCTGTGGCATGCTGTCATGCATTTTTCAGTTGTGGAAATAGCCAGTGATCTGAAAGAGGACATTATTTTCCTCTCCAAGACCCCAATACAGAGAGAAATTGGTTTCTGTTTTGGGAAAAGTGATCCTGTAATTTTAGAGGCAGTAACATTAGAGCCTGAACGGGATAAGCAGAAGATAATTTCAGGAAAAACATTGGAAATAAGAGTGTGATTACAAACAAATAATGAACAATTCTGACCAAAGTGTTTTCCCGCTAGGTCAAATATTATAATATTTGGCCCAATCCAAGTGTTGCTTGTTTGAATAATCTAAATTAGTGACAAATGAATATCTAAGCAGTTTGTCATGATTAGGTCCTTGTCTTCTCTCGGGTGTGATTCAGCATGGTACAATGTAATGAATAAGACATAAAATATGGCTTACTTTGAACACAGTCCTGTTGACACAGCCTCATCAAACATGTCCTAACTTTTGTAAAACTACAATCAACAAATTTATGCTACATATTTGATAATCAAAGATTACATTTAACAGCTGACACTGACTCTGTTCTGTAGCTTTGAATTATCTCTCACAACATGTGGCTTTGGTAAGGAATCTGAAGGCATATTAAAAAATGGCAGTTTATGATTGGATGTGAATCGGTGTCTTTTAACCTGATCAAACAACACAGGCACCACGGCCGCTCCCCGAGCCACAATATCCTCAGGTTTGAAATGTAAATTTTTCTTTTTGAAATGCGAAGATAAAAGTTGATGAAATGAAAGAGGTGAAGTTGAGAGGAAGGCTTTAAAGAGGATAAATGAAGAATAAAGCCTTTGACTTTTTAAATGTAGAAAAACGGACGGTTGTGAAAGCTTTGTAGAGGCCAGCTGTGTGGAGCCTGGTGCCTTTTAATCTGAAGGAAGCTGGAGGGCAGAAGTGGGGCCTGCAGCCAACGACCCTCAAGGCAACAACCAGGCCAATCCTGGAGGCTTCCCCACCTCTGACTTGAAGCCAAGATTAGATGTTAACGCGAGAAAGAAATACCTTTGGCACTCACAAAGATCCCTGATCTCACGGCATACAACCTTGGCCATTAAAGCACAGCACACATACTGTCAGAAGCGTTATATCATCTCACTAAGCTCTTTTAAGACTCCCTTTGTCCTGAAACAGCCAAGCTTCCAGGTGGTCTGCTTTGAATAATGACAGAAAGTGTGTTTGTCTGTTAAAGAGAAGATCCATGAACATTGACCAGTGGGCAGATATGATAGGTTGCCATGTTTTGTATGTGGATCTAGGCATGAAATCAATTATTTCTGTGGGTGACTTGAATTAAGTCTGTTCCAAAGTGCTGTTGCCCATGAACCTTAAGTGTTGGTGGAGGTGGAGGAGAGCTGCCAGCCTGGAGTTTCCTTTTATTTGCTGAACAGTGTGTGTGTGTGTGTGTGTGTGTGTGTGCAATCATAGGCACAATGACCACCACTCAATTCTGTGGACCAGAGAGAAGTGGATATATACACAGATTGAAGCAGAAAGAGAGAGAGAGAGAGAGAGAGAGAGAGAGGGGTACAAACAGAAACAAAGGCAGTGTTGTAACCGGACACAGAGCTCTCGTTTGGGGAATGTTAGAAGGGGAGTAAAGTGGGGGAAGGGAGTAATTAAAAACCCAGCCTCTCATTGGTGTTTTTTTTTGTTTTTTTGCATCATGTCGAGGAAACAGTTTAGCTTTTATTGCACAACAATTACTGAAAAAAAACATTCACGCATGTGGTCCCATGCACACATGCGTGGAATAATACAACGCATAATGAATGCTAATAGCTGTGACTCAGACCACACTGAGACATAAACACATGCAGTCACACACATGCTTCTAGCTCTCACACACCAGGTTTAATCTAGCGCCCCAGTCCCGCTTCCACCATTGTGTTTCTTCCCCCGGCTGTGCTCAATGGCCCAAGAGGTGTTAACTGTGGCTGAGGCACAGCATACAGATTTCGACTGCGTCCCCTGGCCACCCTCTCCGTCTACAGAAAGGCCGGGCCCCGCAGTGACAGCACATCCTCTGGTGTAGGGGGGGGTGGTTGGGGGGGGGGTGGATTTTTCCTTAAGGTCTAGCCCAGGGAGACAGCTGGTTCCCACACTGCAGAGTGCCGAGTGTGTCGACGGATTCCCAAGTACCAACACTGGCACTCTTATTCTCTCTCTCTCGCTCTCTTACCTGCCTTGTGTTTTGAATGATTTATGGTTTTATTCATTTATCTTTTATTTTACCAGGAATATTCCCCATCGAGATTCAGAATCTCTTTTTTTTTTTAGGGAGTATTGGCCAAGACGGAAGCATAAAAAGTCACATAAAGGAAGAAGATCTTCAGTTTTCATCACCCTCACACTTTGCAGTCAAAGACTCGGTCCTTTGAGACTGCTCTTTTGAACTCCTTCTCTTTCACTGTCCCTTTCTCTTCTCTCACCTCGCTCTGTCAAACTCTCCTTTTTGGCTGCCTTAAAACCAAGTTAACGAATGGGGTGCCGTGTGAAAAGCAGTGGGCCTAGTTTGGTTGCTTAAATTCCCATGCTGGCAGAAGAATGATATGCTGTGAGAGGCAGTTGCCCGGTTGCTGGGGCTGCAAAGCCTTTGAACCCAGACGTGCAGAAACTCTGGTTTCGGTGGACTGGAAAACAGGCTGGCTGCTCAAAAACTGCATCGGTTCTATAACGAGAGTTCGAACAAATGGCGGTAAATCAAAAACCAAGTTCTGTTTTTTGTATTTGTTCTAAATCTCAGAATATGCCAATTTAGACTTTTGTTTGGAGATCACTGAAGGTGTACGAACCAAAGTTATCTGAAAGGTTTGACAAGTGATATCAGCTCACAGTGCTTGCAGCTTTTGTCACTTTCTTTTGTGACACATTACATTTATTTGGTAGATGCGTCCCGTACATGTTGGGTTCAGTGTCTCGCTCAAGGACACATGTGGAGGAGGAGGAGCACTAACTTTGTGATTGATGGCAGAACCGCGCTAACTGAGGTACAGCTGCCCCTGATGGAAAACAAAGCTAACAGTACTAGATTAAATAAACAGGACATGTTTAGATGGCTTTCTTTATTTATCTAGCAGCAGAGAGCTAAAATGGTCGGTGGTCCACCTAGAAACAGGATCATAAGGAGAAGAATGCTTTGGTAATTACTTCATTTTGCTTGTTTTAAGTTAGATATTTGCAGCGTGAGATAAAGATATGTGAAGAAAAGGGCGAACAAAGAGGAGGAGGAATTTAGAAAGAGAGGGACGAGTGACTGAATGTACATATCCTTCATTCAGGCTGGTCAGATGTTCGTCTCCGGAGCCTCTGGGCTGTTGACTGAACAGACTGACGTTATGGGAACGTGATAGTTTTGCTGACACCAAGACAAACACTCTGTTTTCTTATCTCGTTTCTGGCTTGAGGGGAGTGTCACAATTCTGCTCATTAAATCTCCTCACTCAAGGTCATATGCATAAAGTGGCTGCAATATTTCACATTTAATCAGGACTACAATCGCCTCATTAGCACATAACTGTACATGAATTTGTCTTAGTTGCTTTAGTTACTTTGGTGCTGTAGGGACAGCTAAGAGGTTCAGAGCACAAGGATTTATTTATTTAATTATGCTGGTGATTAATGCTTCTTCCCAGAGCACTTTTAGAAAGAGTGAACATTTCATAAATAAAAACAAAATTGTAACAAATGCAGCATACAGTCGGTTATTTTCAGTTATGCCTTTTTTATGTGTTCACACCCAAATCCTTCATTGTGGTTGTTTCCTCTCCCAGAATGCCATGGTGTCCTTCAAGGAGCTCTGCGGCCTGACCCCGGCGGCCAACATGAAGCAGTGTATCCTGACTGTGTCCACCTGGCTGATGAACAGCGAGCGGTCTCTGAGGGTAACCGTGGACCTGAGCGAGACTTACCCCACCATGGAGGCTCAGGGTCCTGTGCCTGAGCTGCTGCGTAAAGTGTTCAACGCCTATGACATGGTAAACACCCTGCACACACGCAAACGAGCGTCAGGCAAACAGAAATGCTTACACTGCTGTTGTGAACGACTGAGTATGGCATTACACATTAGAGCAATCTTTTGAACAAACAGTTGTCAGAAATGATTGTAAAAAAATAAATTACAAATGACAAATTCAGTACACGCGCATATTTATCTTATACAGTGTTCATGTGAGACATTAACAATCTTATTACCATGTGTAACCTTTCTTTGAATATGTACTTCAGGAAAAGATCAAATGTCAAAGCACTCAGGAATTTAAGTATGATAACATAACGGCTCTGTGCAGATCTTCATTGGGTGCTGCGCTTACAAAAGTAAAACAGAACAATAAACAGAGAGGAGTGGTGGTTTGCTTCCTCCCTTAATGCTAGTTTCCACATCATTTGATTCAAGCATCCACACAGCTGGATGGCCTCTGAACATGGCTAAAACCAGATTGTCAAGCTGCAGATACTCATTGTATAATTCCACGTGTCCCTCTCCATCCCGCCTCCTCAGAACACTGCATTTTCCGCCACTTGACATTGGCACGGCCCGGGGGGGTTGGGGGTGGGGGTGGGTTGAAGGACTCTGTCTGTATTTAGTTATCACCCGCTGCTTCCTCTTTCCTCCTGCGAGGCTTGGTGGGGAGCTGGTGAAGTGGGTCATGAGCGAGGAACGCGGTTGTTGCGTCCACGCTGCTCAGGTCGCCGGCGCTCCCGCTGCTGACACCTACAGGAGTGCACTGACATCAGGAACGACGCAGCGAACCGCTCCAAATAGAATCTGCTTGGACTTTTATGAGGCCTCGCACCAGGCAGGAGGTTTGGGACTGTCAGAGCAACTCTCACGCTCCAGTCCACAAAAAAAAACTTTTTACATGTCATCTCCCTTTTTCTGAACCATATATGATTCTATTGCTTGTCCCCATAGGATAAACCTTTTTGGTTCCTGATAGGACCTTTTATAAAGGTTCCACCTGGAACCCTTTCAGAGTGTCCTACCTAGAACCCAACATAAAGGGTTATACCTAGAGCCATCTGTGAAAGGTTCCACCCAGAACCCAATATGAGAGGTTGTACAGAGAATCCTTCCACCCAGAACCCTCTTTGGAGAATCTATCCAGATCCTCCCCACCTTCTAAGGACGCTAGCAAAAACCCAACCAGGGGGTTCTACTGAAAACTCTTTTATGTTCCAAGGGTTTCATCTAGAACCCACCAAGGGTTCTTCATGAGCAGCGATTGCTCAAAGCCGCTAACAGTGACTTCAGACGGCCGCTCCGTAGGTCTGATAACGCCGCTGCTCACTAATCGCTCCAATAACAGCTGCTTCCTCCGCAGAAATGCAGACTTTAACTGAACAACAGCTGCTAGTAAAGACGACAAGGTCAGTAACACCTGTAATCAGTTGTCCATGTTAAATTAACCTGTAGTCGATCGGTAATCAAGGCTGTTGTTTGTGAGCTTCCTGGTAAGGGTCACGTGATGGGGGTGTGACGAATCAGGGAAGGACACGTCGTGACTGCTAAGAACCAATCAAGTAGCGAACGTGGGCGTCTACCTCATCGTTTCTAAACGTATGCGTTTACGAGGTTTTCGATGCTCTAAAACTCCGGCGTAGTGTGGCCGCTCAGTGTAAACGTAGCAGAACATATGTGTTTAAAATGGCAACGTAGTATTGTGGACAAGGCCTCAGGCTTTGACAAAAAATAACATGGAAATAAATAACGATTATTTTTATTACATTTCTTGCACAGTGGACAATCTTTCAAAGGGAACACCTCTTATCTTGGAGTTTCCAGAACAAGCACACAGCATTTGCTGAAAAGTATCACGCTGAAGATGAGCGAAAAAAAGAGCGATTTCTCAACTGCTGCAGCAAACTCTCCTCTTCATCAGAGTTTGATATTGTTATAACAGGTAAAATAGCAATAAAATGTGATGAGTTCATAAGGGTTTTGCGGCTCCAGACACATTTTATTTGGTGGAAAATAGGGCGAAATGGCTCCTTGGATAGTAAAGGTTGCCGACCCCTGACCTATGGTCTTGTCCTGATGCTTGGTCAGCTGAGTGTTCGCTTCCCAGAGGTCGGCCTGTTGCCACACTCCCTGCTCAAGAACAGAGGATCCAATGTGTTTTCTGTATGTGTGTGTGTGTGTGTGTGTGAGAGAGAGTGTAAACGCATGTGACTTCGTGGCTGCCAAAACCCGGTCATTAGCTGTAGGATATCAGTGTGCGGTCCGTGTCCTCAGTCACCCTCATGAGGGCGGCTGCCAGTCAGCGTTGTAACCCTCAGCTGAACAAAGCATACTGGAACTCTGTTTCCAGCTCATACGCACCCACAGCTGTACGTTTATTTATATGTCCCCTTCATTGACTGCACTCACCATTAAGAAGAAATTGACCCAAGATGCTTGAACACAACAAAGGCATTGTGTACTACCATTAATTCTGTGTTCATACTGATGGTGTTTTTTTTATTATTTTTATTTGTATTACTTTCAAGACCAGAATGCAGTGCAGCTTCAAGCTTCACGTTGCATTCAGGACTCTTTCTTGCCGCTGTTGGAAAGATTTGCTCTCAGTCTTACTTTCACTATTGCAACAATTCTCACCTACGCATACAACTCACACTACTCACAGACTTTTGGGGGTTGGTGAAGAAATTATTGGAAATGTAGAGTCATCAAATACTTCACATATTAGGCATCACATATTCCACGGATTTGAGATTTTTTCCTTTAGTTTCTTATCTTAAACCGTCCCCTTAACGAAGGGACTGTCCAAAATGAGGTCATTTTTTACGAAACTGTTTGCACTCATACCAGTTCTAATAAGGATAGCAAAACAAGGAGAGGCAAGCACATGCACACGCACACACAGTATGAGAGTCCACTTCCTGTCTCCCTGCTGACAAGGAGTGTGAAACTTCATTAGCTTCCTCTTCCGTGCTGCAGGGCTGGTCCAGCTGCTCCTCCTCAGCCTGTGGGATGATGTTTATGGCTCAAACTAGCGTTGGTCAGATGCAAAAGTAGAGGTGATAATAGGCAGTTTCACCTCTGCCACTCTTGATACCAGTGTGGTACAAAATACATGTGTGATTTCAATGCAGATGTTCAGAGACAGAACCAACCGTTTATGCCAAGTATGTTGACACACATTGCATAAGGAATTTGAATCTGAGTAGCTCTAAATGTACTTTTCTTTTGATGGATTTACCATTTAATCGACTAATTGTTACATCTCTAATGAATAATAAGTCACCGCACGACAGAGGTGGTTTGAGAGTATATGTACGGTTTATATAATCCACTGTGTATTAGGTGAGAGGTTTGGAAAGCAAATCTTTAAGCCCTCTTGCTTTTTGCAAGCCTATATTTACAGTTCAACACTGGAGTTATAAGGCTGCAATACTAAACGGACTGCTTATAGCTTAGCTTTTCACATGAATTGTATCTAGCTGACTTTTGTACTAGAAATCTGAGCGCATGAAACGGGTTACATGACCGCTACGCTCCTCTGATTGGGTTAAAAATGGTACGTTAGTGTGCCTGTTAACATAGAAGTTGAGTGTTTAGCCCAAATACTTGCTGTTGAGGGGATCAAATCTGTTAGGTTATAGCCTAACAATGGGACAAGGTAACACCTCTCAGCAATGTATATGAAGTGTTTCCCTCTCTGTGTTTCTCTTTGCTTCTAAACCCAAACCGTCTCATACGATACGTTGACGGTCCCCAGGGTTTGTCCGGGTATGATGCTGACATGTGATGCAAATTAAGCGCACGCCTTCTTTTTGTCTTCTAGATGATCCAAACCAGCAGAACACTGATCGAGTCGGCCGACGTCGTCTACTCCAAGCTCACACAAGCACAACGGGCAGGTACGCTGCGTAATGGGATGCGTTTAACATTCCAGTCCATCCTCTACTACACCTTCTACACAGCAGAGCATGTTGAGCACAGCCGGAGATTTGAGACATTTCAAAAAGGAAGCCGCGGCACAATGAAACAAAGCAGGATACGTATGCTACTGCGAGGAAAATGACTGTATTAGACACAAATTACTTGCGTGTTTCTTTCACACAAACACAGTATCCGGCTGCTGCTGCAGCATCTCCATCGACATCAACAAGCAGTGGCTGCTCTCGATAGAACAGGCCATCATCAGTGAGTCAGCGCCGAGTAGTTATCATGTCAGTGGGCAGGTGAAAACAATCAGCCAGCCACACAAACAAAAGGCCACAGGAGAAAGAGGACAGAGCGCGTAAACATCAGTCGAGAGTAGGAGAGTGTGTTGGCGATGTCAGGTTGGAGGGATTGCAAAACTAGAGAAGATAGGGAGGAATCGAAGCGTTTCGTCTGTTTAGCGTTTTTTGAAAAGGGTTGCTCGATGTAAGAGGTCCGGCATTTTTAGGGCTGAAGACAAAATTCAGCCTAATAAGATCGTTCAAGAAATCAAGAAATCCCGTGGCTTGTCTTCTCCAGCCTCTCTTTTCATTCAGCACTAATTGTTACTCATTTGCTTTGCTTCTCTGCTACGCAGCAGTGCCTCTGCTGAAGAGCTCCTCAAACGGGAGCGCATAGTTTGAATACTGACGTCTTCATTTTGCATGTTTATACCTCCTTTATTCCTTCCGTAGGCAACCAAAGACATAACTGAGACGAATGAAACCTACAGATTCAGGCTAGTTTGTAATGGCTGGTGTCAACATGGAAAGCCACTTGTTGTCTGTTCTGTATGATGAACACAAAGTAGAAAGGGAATGCTCACTCACTGGCTCATGCCAACCCAATATCCTGAGGCCGATAAGCCAATTTAAGCCCGCTATGCCCAGCATAACTCCCTGGTGTCACACAGAGGCAGACATATGCTTCACTCACCCCCACCGCAACATGCCACGCCGATATTCGTGTTGTGCAATTACCCAGGGGTGTAGGTTGAACGCCGTGGCTTCAATCTCAGAGTCGTCCCCTTGGCTCTGAGGTTCTCCAGCCCAGAGCTGGAAGCATCTTCAAAGGCGATGACTGCAGAGTTAAGCAGATCTTAAAACACCAACACAACCACAGCGAGTAGTCGGTAGCTGGATACAGGAGGCTGGTCGCTCAGCTTACTGCTGCAGTCGGGTGAAAAATGACACATTTTCCGGAGCTACAGTAAGAAAATCAAACTTTGTTTTGTGCCTCGCAAGCATGCCTGTATGAAGTAATTCATTTTCTAAAGGTCCTCAAAAGCCCAGGGGTTGAAGCATTTTCTCAAAGAGCGTGTAATCCTTACAATCCAAATTGAAGTGAAGACATGGAAATTCCTAAATTTGGAGTTACAAGTTGTTTTTTTTGTTATTGTAAGTGCAGCATTATGCAAGAACGATACAATGAGGCAGAGGGTGGGAGTGACAGCCCTGAGGGGGCCTCAGCTGCATGCCAAACGTAGCACTTTCCCTATCGCCCACTCCCCTGCCCCCAGCGCAAACACACATGCCTCAAATCCAAACCGCCGCCAATCATAAATGTACATAACTACCGTGTCTGTTCATGCCTCGGCCGTAGTCGTTGTAGTTTTGACAGGTGAATGTAGTGTACAAATAGCAGCTCTTTCTCTGACATACTGTGGTTTTCCAACCGGCTGCCAGAGAAACAGATGACCCCAGCACTGTTTTCCAGAATCCAATTACTAAGCTTCATACGAAGCAACATAATCTAACGTATTGCCTTAAATCAAAATTCAGAAATAACAATTCGAAAACCTTGTTGACCTAAGGGAATGTAAAGTAAGGTGGTTCAGAATACAGAGCTGATACAACATGTTGTACATTCATAATCACAGAAGCAAATATAAATGTGTATGTGTGTTTGCAATGAACTGAATATCAATTAGGAGGATTTCAAGATAGGAAAAAAAAAGCTTGATTGGGAAATTATTATGCTTGATACTGCCTCCGAAAGTCAACATTTTTATTTATTAATCTCCCCCCTCGTTAATAAAGTAATTACTTTCCGATATTAATGCCGTCACTTCTGTCCCGCTCCTCCTCTCAGCATGCTCTTTGTCCCCTCCATCTGCTTCCTGTCTCATCAGGTCCCTGTCGTCTGTGCATCTGATGCCGCTTTTGGTCGCAAATATGCAGAATTCTTTCATAAAGGTCCATCGAGTTTGAAGTCTAGTTCTAACCGTACGGTTCGGTGCAAAAGGGAAAGGAAATTCATCACGATAGCCATATTATTACAGAATGTGAAAATAATTAAAAATGTGCTTAAACATGACCTTCATGGTGCTGAATATGTGACAAATCTAATCTTACAATCAGCGGATCTCATGAAATGCTGTACAGACTCACCTGTCTCCGAGCAAAAACAGAAACAATGGGCGTTCTCCCTCTTTCTGTCATCTTTGTCTTGTTTAGCATGTGTCTCAGTTCATGATAAGCATTTTATAAAGAGAGAGAGAGAGAGAGAGCAGAAAAACGACGGAGGACATTTGGTTGCACTCGTGAATCTCCAACAAAATGCTTCATCTGCATCGTAACTGCTGGCAAAGCATGAATTTACCTCTTTTGATAGACTGACAAGCACTGAATGCACCCTTCAGAAGCCATCTCATAAGCCATATGATTATGTAGAGACTGAGCATGACAATAGCAACGGCCTGAAAACAGAGAATCGGAGAGTGGAGGCATACGAAAAAGCGCAAATGGTGGATTTGCATGGAATTGAAGGTTTTGTCCCTTTTTGATTGATCCGGAAGCCAAAGGCATCATTTTGGTGTAATGGCTGTGTGGGAAGTGGGAAAAGAGGACATGCTGTGAGCATTGGAGAGAGAGAATTTGGGACGGGTTAGGGTGTGTGTGTGTGTGTGTGTGTGTGTGTGTGTGTGCCCGCGCTGCAACCTAAATTAAAGGCGTTTGATTGGATCTGACACGTTTGCCCTACCACCATTAAAAGTGTGCTCTGCTCATCAGCAAAATCGCTGCTGTGACAAAGCCACAATCACAATGACGCGCAGGCTGCAGGCTGAAGTGAGCGACTTGAACTAACCTCTGACGTCCTAAATTGCCTTTCGTGCTATATTAAAGCAACGTGGAATGGTTGGTCACGTTGGCAGTTTCACCGCTCATACAGCGGGCGATGAGAAGCGGCGCCGGGGGACAGTTTTGGGTTACCGCTGACTTCCCTCCTCCCTCTCCTCTTTCCTTCCTGTGTTCCGTTTTATGCCCAGTCATTATTGCAGCTAATCAGTTTAATTTGGGCCGTGAAGCTGACGTGTTGATGAGGATGGAGAGGTGCTGGATGATTCTCCCCCCCCCCCCCCCCCTGGGCACTATTGATGGCTCGCCATCTCCCACACCCCGCTAATAGGGGACCAGATAGACAGCTGGGATGCACACTCTGGCACCTCCACTGTGTGTTTGTGTCTGTCTACACTGGCTTATGTGTCTGTACGCATATGTAATCTGTTTGTGTATGAAGAGAACAACTCACACTCATTCTCCTCTGCTAGCCTTTGCTCCACAGCTTCTAAAAAGGATTTTCTCAAATTTCAAACTAAAGAACATCACGATTGAACGAGAGTACGGACATCCTTTTATTCGTAAATGACGGATATAGTAGTGGATTTTCTGCCCATATGATTTGATCAGTTTGGATGACTAGCACAGCTGCAGTCTGCAGTCCGAGTGCACGGCGCTCTGAGAGGAGAGACCGGTAGGCCTGCTGCATACAGACTTGCAGCGAAGAGCACACGGGGGGAGCAAGATGCCTGAATATTTTATCTCAGTTTCGAATTTGATTTCATCACAATTCGATGGGTTAAAGTGATAGTACCTTTAGAGGAGTCGCTCATAACATACGATACATACCAATGGCCATAGCCCTGCATCCCGCCTTGAACCGGGCGCTGTATGAGTTTGGAAGCTGCTGCCTTCCTGCAAGCCTGACCGTGCTCATTTATTGATGTTCCCTTCCCATGCAGAGACTCTCTCCTCTATCTGACCACTGCGATTTTGTGTTGCTATGATTTGACTCCATGTAGACTCCATTACCATGGAAATCCACGGGATAAAGACATCTCCCGCCCTTCATCACCCCCGGCTTTGTCTTTGTCATTTCCCCATGAAAATATTCCCTGCTCTGTTTGCAATGATGATATCCTGCCAGGCCTCTGCGGTTGTGTGCATGACTTGATAAATGTATGAACCGCTGATCTGACTGTATTTATCTCCTCCTCACCCCCCTTTTCTTTGTTTTTCATCATTCTGTTTGATTTTATTATCTCTGCCTGTAGCTGTCTCCGTCTCTGTGCATGTGTATCTGGAGCATAAGAGGCTCTGCTGCAGTACTCATTACAAAGGCAAAAAATAACTTTCTGTTCTATGCAGAGACCGTAAGCCTGTACCGAGCTGCATGCGTGCGTCTACTCGGAGAAGACGTGTCGTCGTCCCTTCGGTCCTCCCGTCTGTCTAAGCACCAATGCTCTCTTTCTCTTTCCAGTAGAGAAGCAAAGCATGAGATCCCGTCTCTTCAGAGTGTGCCACGGGGGCCACATTTTGTTTATTATTATTAGTTTAAGTGACAGTAAGGAACAGCAGCTGTGTGACTGTTGGGGGGGAAGGAAATGCTTAATAATTGGGAAATTAAATGCTTGAAGAGGCCGTATTGCGACGAGCCGCCTCCAGCTAATTTCATCTCTTATTCAGCTCCCTTGTCTGCTTTTCTCCCCAAGTCCTGCGATCTCCTTGGCTCAGCTCGGCACCAGTAGCAGCCCATTAACTACACCAGATTAGAAGATCAAATCAGCTCTAAACCCTGTTAACACAACTTTCAGGCTCTGAAAGAGATATCCTGCAAGGGCCCTACATCACCAATTATATAGAAATTAAAGATCAACAGGGGCCCTGGCTCTGAAGGCCAGAGGTCATGTTTTCTGTATTTACTTCTTGACCTCTTGATCTGTTTTAAGTGTGCTGCAGATTATTTTTTGGAAAATGCTGTTGTAGTGAGAGTCAAACATACAATTATGTCAAGTTGCTGAAATGACAAATACTAATGTTTTTTAGCTATAGCATACGATATAATATACCACTGAGACTGTCAACTCTTGTGACATTGAACCACAGAAATTGAACAGACAGGCCAAGAGATGGTCGCTGTGCCTCACTTGCTTCAAATTGGACACTTAAGTAGTTTGGAGATTACTGTAAACGTGAAATATTATCTTCTCCAACCATGTATTTTGTACAGCTGCATACTTCTGAGACATTATACCTGGCCCCAATAACAATAAATCTGTAATAACTAAACCTTTCTGAAAACTGAAACTTCACTGAAATGAAATTGAAAAATAAAAACTATTTGAGCTTCGGTTCGGAGGCATTTTTGCATTTGAGCCCCGGTGCATGAATCGGGATACTCTCTGATAGATTTAACTTCACGACTGGATACTTTTCTAGTGCAAATCGTAACCGGAGCAGTTAACGGTAAAGCCAAATAATGCGGTTGTGTTGTTTATCTCCTCCCTTGGAAGCAAAGTAAGAGTCTGCCACTGGGCTGAGGTAACTCTCCTGCTCTTTAACAAAACAAATATTGAATTCAAGGCTTGCCAGCAGTCGAGGTGCCGCATCTGCCTACTAGTCACTAAAGGAGCAGAGAACTAAAGAATAGATGACGGGCTTTTTTTTTTAATGATGGCGTATTATTATGCGTCTTTATTGTCTTGTCGGTGAATCAAAGCTGGGGTGGCATAAGGCCGGTGGCTGAGACACACAGCTTTGGGAGGAGTTTGTTCTTAAAGCCCAGAGGATTAGTCTGCATGGGCTAAATAAAGCCGGGCCTACTGATAGACTAATTAAAGGTTAGCCTGTGTTGCGCTACCTCAATGTTACCCGGATTAGGAATGCAGCACTTTGTACGGTGAACTGCTATTGCAGCCGTTGAGGTGCTGACTTTGTGTTAACGTGAACAAATGAGCAGGCTAAAAAAAAAGGTTACCTCGATGTTTATATCTCATAAATCTAGAGACTGGCCACCCTTGTCGGAGGTATACACTCTCTGTATAACTCCTATACTTAAATACTTTTGTGCCTCTGGTTACCTCCTCGTGATACACCGTAGATGTGCACTTAAAAAACAGGTATACACATATTGGTACACGTGCATATAGAAGCATATATTATGTACACACACATGCACACAGTCATAAGTGCACATAGACACACAAGCGCACATAGTACATACATTTAGGTACGAGGCAAACAATATAAATTAACTAGAGATAATACATGCATACATGGGCAGGCTGGCCATCTGGAAGACTACCGAACGGCCGACAAGTGCCAGGACGAACCGGCTTGTGGTCGTAGGGTTTTTATTTTCCAACTCCTCGGCCGCAGCGTGGGCCAGAGCGCAAAGCACAACGCTGCCTGTCAGACTTGGCTTAACCAATACTTTAAATATCGAGGGGGGGGATACGACATGTCCCTCCCAATTTGAAGTGATCCTCCCTTTAAGGCTCAGTCATTGTCATTGTGCTCCAGCTCACCTCGGCTTGTTTGGCCATCTTGTTTTAATTCAGTACGTAGGGGTGACATGCTTCTACAAACGGAGGAGGCAGGTGTTAGCCAAACATCCTTAGGTGTCTTGAAGGTCTTCAGCATCATCAGATTGTCTTTATACCACAAAAACTGTGCATGTTTTAAACATACTGCCAAAAAGTGTTTGGCTAGCGCACTCCGGGCAGTCGCATAAGAGGCCTCTCCAGGCGGAATTTCAGTCCCAGTATGTTCCTGTATACAAACATGATGCAAAATACAACAGCAGCTGTCAACAACTCTCAATGGGATGAGTCGAATTCAGCCAATTCTTTAATTAGGTTTCAGTGCAGTAATTGCCCTTACTTGTCTGGACACTTAGTTTAGTTTTTATATAAATACAATACTTTAAAACAGCCTATAACTTTCTAAAATGTCCTTTTTGCAGTTCTGTTTTGGGCTTCACTGATACAAACTTCATAGTCTTTATTATACATGTCATGTGTGTGTCGTTGTGTGTGTGTGTGTGTGTGTGCAGGTCTGGACTTCCATGAGGACCTGCATCGCATCGGAGCAAAGGAAGGTCTGAAAGGCCGCAAACTTCAGAAGGCCATGGAGAGCTACGCGTGGAACATCACTGTCCTCAAGGTGAGGTGGACTGGCCACAACTTATAATTGTACTATATATATATATATATATATATACCTCCAGTTTGAGTCAAGTACCGGCTAATACCTTTGATTGATTGCCAACACGCGAGAACCCCAGATTCTGTTGCTGAGATTAAACTACACGGTGTCTTAAGAAAGCCCTCTGGGCTAATTGCATTTGCCTCCTCTCTAATCCCTTCTAATCTCCTAATTAATTACTGTTGATTCCAAACACTGTTTTATTTATTTGCTCATGCAACTATCGTGACAAGACATGATAGGATTGTTCACACTTGTTTCGTAGACACACGCACACCCTGCACTATTATTCCTCATAAGCGCACATTGGCTCCCTCGGACACGCCCCACGAAGACGATGCTCGGCAGAACGCGTCGTGGTCTCCACCTGCCCCATGGCACGCTGAGATACGGTCGCCCAACGCCCTCATCTCATTGCTTTTTTACGAGGCTGTGATGGTAATACCGGCATTGATAAAAAACACCACATGCTGCTCAGCACAGTGGGTCTGTATCGCTAAGCATGGACAGACAAGCCTAGGATATTTTTATCTCCTCTCATCACCCTGAAATCATTTAGTATTGAGTGAAGAAGCTCCCTTGGCTGAGCATTTTTGCTTGAGTGTCGGGTTAGGTCAATGTTTGATTGCGTGATTCTTGTTTGCCTTTTCATGTCTGCCTTCTCAGAAAGGAGGACAGTGAAGATGACTAGTTGTAACTAACTATTAGGTTTCATTAACGATAAATCGTTCATCAAATAACTGATTATTAGTTTAGTTTATAAAATGTCAGAAAATAGTACTCGGAAATGAATGTGACCGCTTTAGATTGTCACATTTAGGACACAGGAAACAACTAGGTTGATAAATAACCTCGATGATCAATTGATTATCAAAACTGTTTCTGCTACATTTTGACTCATCGATTAACCGACGAAAGAATTTCAGCACGAGTGAAGGTATCAAGGTGATGGCTATAGCAGTAATGAATCAGTGCTAGATGTACGCGTTCTTGTTTTTCTTCTTGCACTAATACGGCAGCAGTATGTGCAACAGCAAGATTTATCTTAATTAAGCGTCATGGCACTCTCTAGAATTGGAGAAACTCGTGTGCTTAAATAGCATAACAGGTTGACACCCACACATAATCCCTTTCTCACCCGCACTCCCTCCATCAACCCTAAACTCCTCCCATCCCCTGCCTCGTCTCTCCAAACACACACATCCCTCCGTCGTCCTTCCCTCGTCCTCTAATTTCTTCCATGAGCCTCATTCTCAACGTGAAGGCATCTTGGCGTGCACACGTAGTACTCCCCCCCCCCCGCTTCCTCCTCCCATTCTCCAGTTGTAAGCTGTGTCTCATACTGAACATTTGGTGAGAGCCTGGTGCATGTTTGCCAAGGCTGGCAGCCAATGCGCAGCTATTTCACCTGTCATCCACTCCAGATCCTCAGCAGCAGTGGCGACTTTTGGGTAAGAAAATGTTAGTGGGGCCACACAGTATTCATAGAAGACGATTTGATGATGCAATCCAAACGTACCACAGATATATCAGCCGGCAGGTTCGTCATGACCATGCAAGGCAATTTGACCCTTTCCACAAAGTTGTATACAGGTTATAATTCTGCTAAGAACATATACCTGTTTTCTTCTGTTCTGCCATTGTTGTATTGTTCAGTGCCACGTCTGTACGCACCACCAAGCTGAGAGGCAGCGTTCGTTGTTCCCTGTAAGACTAACTTGATGGCAATGCGATGAACAACTCTGGTGTTTTTACCAGCCTTTCTGAAAGACGTTTCAAACCTTTAAATCCACCTGCTGACCGTTTCCGCTCCGATAAGAAGACATGGAAAGCAGAACAGGGCTTTTGTTTATAGATGTTAACCAAGTTTTCCTTTTAAACCACTCGTGGGGGAATTATTATTTTTTTAGTCTTTTCCTTCTTTAGATATGATTAATTAATCTGGTCGATGTGGTACCAACCGTTTCATTTCCAGTTTTTGCTCCAGGGGTAAAGAGCTAAATCGTACTGTTGTTACATAATCCACACGAGTCATCACTACTGTAGTTACGTTAACGTAGGTACAATAGCAGTCCCTCTTTAGCTAGCTAGCAAGACGTGTACACCCTTGCACCATTAAAATCAACCAAATCAACCCACTCAAGATCTGAAAGTTCATGTTGAACATGCGCATATGGTTTGTCGGCCCAGAGCTACGTGCAGTAGGGCCAGTTCTGCCGTGCCCCACCAAGCGGAAACGGGCAAGCAGCTTCAGGCATGAAGACAAATTCACACACACTACGAAGCAATATGTTTATGTTTGAGAGAAGATTCTATTCAGAATGTGATGAAAAAACAAAGTTTAGTTTGCCATTATTGTGTCTGAATTAGAGAGAGGCCCATAACTTCTTCTGTACACCAGCGCCCTCTGGTGGGGCCGAGCCCCACGGGGGCCCCCTAAATGCAAAAACACCGATGCTCAGCAGGCCTGGAAGCCTGGGCAATGGAGGGGAAGCTGTGAGAGGAAGTGTCGTGTACTCAAACTGGCTCTTCAACCGACACTTTGAATGTCAGATCAGAGCTGTCATGGTGAATGAGTCTATTTTGCCTTTTTCCTGCCAGTGAGACCACCCTGTCACTCTTCTTATTTTATTACATTACTAATCAAGCCCCTGCTAAAGTAGCTCTTCCATCAAAACTCTGTCCCCCTTTTATCTTGCCAGCTCTCGTTGTATGTGGTTACACTCCTCTTGGGCTCGCAGATGTGTTTTGTTCCACAGATGACTGCTCAAGTGGAGATGCTCTCAGTCCTGCTCGTGCTCCGCTGTCACGCACCACTCTCTCTAGCGAGGTCAACAACCTCATGATAATATAATAATAACTAATAATAGTCCTACGTTTTATTTGTATAGCGCTTTGAAGGGTACTCAAAGGCACTTTACGTGGTAAAAAACAGAAACAATACAAGCAATAACAGAGAGATGACATAACAACAGTGGAAAAAAACTAAACAAAAACATACATAACTGGCGTCGCAGGTTAACAGCAGATTTAAATAGGTGAGTTTTAAGTGCAGTTTTCAAAGTGGCGAAGTGAGGGAGAATGTCGGAGGTGCTGGGGCAGCAATGGAGAACATACAGTAAAGGCTGGTTATTGAGTGTCCAATTTCTGTCATGGGGATGGAATGATTTTGATAAACAAGTAGGAGATTAGGAGAGAACTTAACGAGGATCTAGTGGTGGGATTTGGTGTCTGCCCTTGTTCAGGCTTAGCCCCCCTCGGATAGCTTCAGGCCCAGCTGGTGAATGTACCCGAATACGAGTGCCGTCGTGATTTAGCTCTGGCAGCACAGAGCAGTCTTCTCGCTGTCTTATTTTATGCCTGGTGAGTCATGACTTATATAATTTCCGGATTTTTTTTTTACATTTTTTTTTTTTTTCAAACATATGATTTATTCATGCTCGTGCTTTGCGTGCTGGAGTGGCTCAGGTAGAACGCCACTCGCAAGCGTGTTACCGTCACCTGGGAGTAAAGCGTTGGTCATTCTGTGACCTGTCAGACTGCTCTGCCTCCCTTGCTGACTGAGAACGTTATCCCTTTTCGCCATTGGCAGTAGACTTTATACTGGGGCAGAGGGGGGGGTCATTCTGTGCATCTTCAAGGGGATGTTAAGTTAATGAGCTGTCACTTCGGGTCAGACTGAAGTTCAGTGGGAGGGGAGGGAAAATAGACAGATCCACCAATGAGAAATGCTCTTAACTTGTTTGTGAACAGATGTTGGAGGGAAGGTGGACCGGACACTCAGAGGCCTTGCCCAAGAGTCAAGGATTTAAATACTCTAGATGTGGAGAGAGAGTTCTTAAAAAGCATGTGGTCAGATTTCCGATCTTTATTTTTTTTGGCCAGTTCTAACAATATAAGCACCTCTCGTTCACAGATATAACCGCCTGTGGAAAAGACTCGACCGCATTTCCACATAACAGAGACGGCCAACTTAAGGTGGCAGGCAGCCATGGCAGTGGCCCCGGATTGACTTGACAGTGCTGTAAAGCAGGATGCCTGCCCTGACCACTTCCTCCACATATGGCAGGGACTCGTCTCTGGGGGATGCTCCCAAATAAAGAGCAGAAACGTAGTATAACATTATCACCTTATGCCAACACTATTCACCAGCTAAGAGTATTTTATGACTGACTGGCTGGCTGGCAACCAGCGGGTGGCTTTCTACTGCCCCCTTCTGCATTGTCTAAGTCAGTACACTGAGGAAAAAGTATTCCTGCACAACTTTTACCTAATTTTCCTCCCTTATTTCATTTTATTCAAATTCAAATATGAAAATCTCTTTTTCAAAAGAGACCTGGCCAGAAAACGTAGCACAGATCTGGATGATGTTGTCTTTCTCGGATAGACTGTAATATGAAGCAGCCCTGAGGGAGAGGATATCAGAAGATGGTCCCTGCTATTTCTGTCGCCACGTGTTGTTAACAAAGCGGCCTCCCTCTTTCTGTCTCTCTCTCTCTATCTCAGGGCCAGGCAGACCTGCTGAAGCACGCTAAGAGCGAGGCACTGGACACTCTGCGTCAGATCCACTGTGCAGCTCAGTCCTGTGGGCTCAGTAAGAACGGAGCAGCTTCCCCACAGCTCCAGCACCACCCTCATCACCAGCCGCAGCAGGTCCAGATACAGCAACAGCCTCAGGCCAAGACCCACCCACAGCCTCCTCCGCTGCACCAGTCCCAAACCCAGCCCCAATCCCAGACAGCACCTCAGGCTTATCTCCACCCGCTTCCCCAGCCACATCCCCAGCCACCAGCTCTCCCTCTGGTTCAAACTGTTTCAAAACCACCGGCCTATACTCAACCCCCAGCCCTAACCCAGCTCCAGTTCCAGTTCCAGAGCCAGCAGCAGAGGGCGGCAGGACCTCTGGACGCCATCCCCGAGAAAGGGATGGTCGGTGACGATGCTGCCGGATCCTGCTGACCCGCAGCCTGTGCCCACAGAGAATCCTACTCAAAGAGAGACGGAGAGAGCGAGATAGAGACGGAGAAGCAGAAGGCCAGTAACGCAAGGGAGCTGGAGGAATTGGCTGAGAGGATTAAAGCGATGATGATGGTGAGGAAGACCCGTCGCGTTAGAAGTGAGACACAAGTCTGAGACGGGGGTTTTGAGTTGGCCAGAGGAGAAAAGAGAGCGAGAGACCTCACACTTTCAATCACACATTTCTTAACGGGATGGAAAAGCTGGAAAGAGAATTTTTACTTTTCTCCGCCGTGCATTGTGAAGATAATCTTCCATCTGAGCCAGGAAGTTGAGGTCTCGTCTGTCTTCTCTCTTGTGAAAAGCCAAAAAGGGTAACAGCTGGTAACAGGCTTCTGGCGTGTGTCTCGGCATAGGAAAGCATTAAGCAGTTGGATCAGTTAGATATCCCTGTCTCTCTCTGGGAAGTGCTAGTTACATGCCCCTCCATTATGTACTCTAGCTCTGTGGGTACAGGCTTTACCTCACGTTGGCATTTTCTGCCACAAAATTTGCCTTTTCATTTCCAGAGAATCCTCAGCATGTCTTTGACCTTTTATGTTTTTCATGCTCGCACTCCTCCATCGCAGACGTAAAGCTAAGCGCAAAAACCCTCACCCCTGTCGACGAAGAGGATGCCATTTTCAATTTTGAGTGCACAACGCAGAGCAGCTCGACTAGGCTGAGCTCCGTAGGCGTCGCAGATGTCTAATTCAGCACAAACCAGGAAGCTTTAGAGCCAAAATAGAAAAACAAACTGCAGCTGTTGGTGTGTTCAGTCACATCGATGCTCTTCTTGCCACGCTTGCTGGTGCCGACCTCCATCGAGCCCCCACACACCTCTCCAGAGTCATTCCACAGGATTTACGTCCTTCAGCATTCATGGACTCTCCCCACAGGGTCTCCTTGACTCCCCCCCCCCCCCTGGGGGCTGTGTGTGTGTGTGTGTGTGTGTGTGTGTGACGTTACGTGAATCGGTGTTTTGGTCCCCAGGGTGGAGCTGGCCCGTGTCAGTTAGTGGCGGAGCTCACCAGCCAATCACAACTGGAGTATTTGAGCCTTGCCTGTTGAGAGGTCAGAGGTCAACAGGAACATAGTACTGCTGTCAATAAAAACACAAATTAAAGTGAATATAGATGTAAAGTGTATGTAAAATGTACGAAGGGAACATATATTGATATAATAATTCTTCAGACACAGATTTAATGATTGATATTATTGTAACTGTTGTTAGTTCTATTGATATTCTGATTCTTTTTTTTTTAGCATTACTTCCACACATACAGTGATTTGACACCTGTTGAACTGTGGTGCAGATCAGGACAACCAGTGCATGTGGGACTAGAACGAGGGATCACTGGCAAGCGCCACAACACAGGGGGGTCCAACAATAACCCGACGTGTGTTTCACTGCAAAGTGAGTGTGGATTCTGTAAGAGCTCCTTTAAGTGGCCCATTAAAACTGGCTTCATTGTTTATCCTGTCTCCTCTTGTTCATTTCTCTTTAATGACTTTCAAATAGGGATACGTGAAAACGTCATTTAGAAGGACGTTAAATATGCCCGTTCTGTGTCAATTGACCTGGATTTCAGCGACGTATCAATCAGTGCGCTGAGAATGACTTTGAGTCAGCATTCAAACTGACATCAGTAGCGCTTTAGAGCATTTTGAAAGCAGCTTTCACAGAACATCTACAGCAATCAATAACGCTTCATGGGAGGCTTTATTGAACGCTGCTGATGCACTGTGATGCACTCTTAATTCTCTTGATCTAAAATTCTCCTCTGATCAATAAACAAGAAGGAAGCCATTTATTTCATCACAAATGAGTTTGTCTATTTAAAGCAATGCTTCCTGTTGTCCATGAGATGGCAACAGACATTAAGTAAACGAGGATGTGAGGATGAAAACAATCTGAAAGTCAATAATTGCTTTCGAGTGATTTTGTTATCCTGTTATTGTTTACTTATGACAGTGGCAATGCTCTTCGGTCTATAGACTAGAGCATCATTTGGGAGCAGCGGTGTCACAAAGAGGTACTGTCTTTTTCAATTGGAATGATCCTCCTCAACGTTATCTTTAGCTGTGGGCTCATACATTCATCAACACTCTTCACCCCACTAGTAATACCTCTGTGAAGGAGCAAGCCAAAGCTGCTCTTGATGTGTGAGTATGGCACCTTTTGTACAAGAGGATAAAGCCCATATAGAACCTAATTATGAGGCATAATAATATGCCTTTTGACTGAGCTTGTCATTAGCACTGAGAAAGGGCGTCTGGGCTCTTTTTCCATATTTATACTCTGGAACTCGTAGGACACATTAGCTAATTGACTTCCGTCCCTCACCTGTCATCGTAATGGTATGTTTTCATTAACCTTTGGAATGCGGCCACAAAGAAATACCTGTAGTTCATTAAAGGTCCAGAGTAGTGCCTTGGAGATGATCTGCCACACGGGGGGGACTAATTAATGTCAGCGAGCGTTTCATCGTGAGCAAAGAGCAGAATTAGTGGCATCGTGTCCTGTTTGTGGTCGGAACAAATGACGTCCATCGGTGTGGGCACCACCAAACAATATAAAAGACACTGTTCTTTCCCTGGGGAGAGTAGAAGATCAGATGACTCCCCTTCACACAAGCCAGAAGATGCCGTGGCTCCCCACCAACTTCCAGACAGCTGCTGGGAAGGACACGTCTAACAGGGTAAAACAGACGATTCAAGCAGCTGACTTAAAAATGCTTTTATAAATTTGTTGTATTAGTTTTTATTCAATTATTAATTTGACTTTATGTGATTTAAAAAAAAAGAAGTTGTTGCATTTATTACAAATACTTAAAATCGGGCGTTTTATTTCCATCATGTCACTGGTATCTTGTGAAGTTACAAGTTGACATTAACGGGGAACTGTAAGGCGTCCTCTTCTACAAAACATCTATTTCTCTGTTGAAGGGATCCGTGAGCAGGCATATAGTCATGTAATCAGTGTTATAATTTCACCGAGTTCATTGTCATTTGTGTTTTCTGCGTCTTGTTTATGCTTTGTATCACGGTCGAGGGTTTCTGAATTGAGACCAGGCTACATGTTCCTCTTTGTTATAAACAAATTTCTCTAGGATTTATGCAAATTGCTTAGACACGACTATGCATATATAATTAATAGGGTTGTACAGTAAGAAAAACATGACATTAGGTTGGTATGATTTCATTTATGTAATATCATTTTGAATAGAGATGAAGGTTTTATTGGAGATTCAGTGATTCATATTCATTATACATAGGTTTGTCTGTCCATTCATATCTAACCAGCAACATTTTGATCACGGTGCAATAAAGAACAAGGAATGATAAAGAATTCTTTCTGTGTCTTTTTACGCCTGCACGGTGTTATTTGGGTGTAAAGTAATCTCTTTTGCCCAGCAGAAAGTCCTGGTGCTGGTTTTGATGTTGCTGCTGTCTCAACTGGCCTGTGACGCTCACAGCGTGTCTGAATGCTGCAGACAACCAGCTCGCTCCTGTCGCCTCTCTGTGTTTCTGTGTCGCAAAAACTTTGCCGGAGCGCTCCCGGGAGACGCCGCCGCTGGCATCCTTACTTTGGGCAAACGAAATCAAGATGAGCATAACTTGCAGAGCCGACTCAACCAGCTCCTTCACGGCTCCAGGAATCAGGCAGCAGGGATCCTGACTATGGGGAAGAGGATTGCAGAGAGGGCCGGAGAGCAGTACATGGACTGGATGGCTCAGTCAGGATCAACCATCACAACGCCACTACCTGATTTAAGCTAAATACCTCATGGTATAGTAGGCAGCCTATGAGACTCTTTTAAAATCCAGCTAGAAAAAAATCCCACCTATTTGGGGAGTGTCATTACACCAACTTGTGTGTTTTTTTTCTCATGTAAAAAAAAATTGTGATTTTCTTTGAACTGTGCCTTTTTGAATGTGATGTGCAGTAAGCGCACTGGGCTATCGGGTAACATTAAGAAGATGTGTAATATTGTACATAGATGGAAAGCAGGCTGTCGGGTGTAATAAAAAAATATAAAGCTGACGTGTCTTTAAAAAAGTGCTTCAATTCAGTCTCCGACAAATCAAATGCAGTAATGATTCATGTTGTGTTGCATTAACCAGAAAAGAATCATGTTGGGTCGGGAAAATCTGATATTGTAGATATACAGTATATATATATATATGTATATACACATATATGATTGTATTCTCTTCATTCAAACAAGATTAGGGAGTGTACGAAGAATATAATCTTTTTGCTGAAGGCAAAAGTGTCTGATTGTTTTGGGAGACCATGCAGGGGAGTGGTTATTCTTGCCACAGATTCATATTAAATTGAATTATTGTAAGATTTACTGGAAAAAATAATGAAGTGTTACATCAAATTAGTTACTCCCCCCAACCCACCCTAATAATATTTGTCTATCCCCTCGCACTGAATCAAAGCCCAGCATCTCTAGACTTCTGTTCTGATTGAGTGAAGCTTGTAGGAGCCCAGTACAGTGTGGGAATAAAGTGGAACACAAGATGGTGCTGATATGATCAAAAGTGAGAGGGGTAGTGATACAGATGACAGACTATACAATTTGTATCCAATCTATAAAATCGAAGTTTGTACTACTAACAGACACCTCTGTTCTTAAATCTGCCGTTAAATTTGAATATATCGGATGTAATCGGGTTTCTTTTTACCTTTTGATTTTTCACTGAGATCCAAAGCGTTGCCCCTCGTTGAGACGACCTCAGTACCACTGGCTTCTGCTTGTGCTCAGTGTGTTTTTCTTAGGAAGGTGCTTTGTGATGCTGAAAGACAAGTTCTACTACACCTTTTTTAACGTAGGCGCATTATAGAAAATGATTGAGAAGCTGTTGAGGAAATGTTCTTGAACTGAGTTCGTTGTGCAGACGGAGATGATGTTACTTCTTGCCCAGTTACTTAAGTGTGACTCTTTAGCTAAGCTATATCACACATATAAGCTCAGTCTGCTGATGTTGGTTTTAATAATCTGACAAAAACGACTGTTGTGTGGATCAGTAGAATATTCAAGTGCTAAGTGTAGTGATTATATTAACCTATGCATTCATTAAATGTCAGGTCTTAGTGGGTGTGTGTGAGTGTGCCGAACAACCTTACTCTCCACATGAAAGCTGGAGGACAGCGGTAATTGGCACGGATGCTGTACAAAGAACCGGTGTGTGTTCCAGCGACTGTGTGTGTGTGGGGGTGTTTGTTTGTGTACAGTATAGGTAGTGAAGAAAATGTGATGTAGATATGGTGATACAAGCAACACGCCACAGTCATCCTGCTTGGCAGCAGATGGATTGTTTGTGTCATCGAGCCAGACAGTGAATCATCATCGAGTGCCGCACTTTAGTCAACCTGACCTCTGATCCCCACATGTCCATAGAATATATATATATACACTCCTTCTGTGCAACAGATTGATGATTTGAAGCGAGCAGCCCGGGGAACAGAACAGCATCTTGTAAGTGATAATAACTTCTCTGGGGAGTGATGTACATGTAGGAGTACATAGGGCTTTTTTTTGCATGGGAAGGAGAGAGAAGACAAGAGAGATAACTAATACATTCACTGTGTGTGTGTGTGTGTGTGTATGTAAAGAGGGATGGTTCAGGCTTTTGTATGAGAGACAGAGGGCGGGAGAGAGAGCGAGAGAGAGAGAGAGATAGGGGACTCGGCGATGGCAGGAACCATGGTGAGTGGAGTTAGACTGACTAGAGAGAAGCTGAGGCTTCGCCGTGATATTGGAGTGGTGCTGAAAGCAGAGCGATGCACAACTGAAACCTGAAAAGCTCCTGAATCAAGACCGAGAGAGAAGCTTTAGAGAACTGCAACACCTCCGAGCTCTTTTTCCTGCAGAAGTCGGTAGTTTCATCTTGACAACGCAGAATAGAAACATCTTGCACTGCCATCAGAACATTGTGGAAGAGTCAGAAGCGAGCCCAAGGAGAGGCTCCGTGGTTTTCTTCCAGGTCGTCCTTGGGGAATGTTGACGAGCTTCTGGAAACCGCTGTCTGAGAGTCTGCAGCCTTCCCCTGATCTAGTACAAGATGCCTGTGATGAAGGGCCTCCTTGCTCCACAAAACACCTTCTTGGAAACCATCGCAAACCACTTTGATGGCACTCGTAAGTATACTTTGTAGAAGATATCTCACTAATACTCTACAGTTGTCCCTGCGAAACCTAATGTTAATGTTAATGACTTCATGACTTGTCAAGGTAGCATGTACCAATGGGCATTTTAAATGTAATCTGTGGGACAAACAAGACATTCAGTGCATCCTTTGTGTACATCTTTGGACAAGCTGGGCTGGTTCTCTGGGCGTACTGTGTCACCACTATTCACATCAGTACTGCAGTCAATGTGTTTCAAACTTTTATTTCCCCAGAGACACACATGAACACACACAAATTAAAATTGTGATGTCAGCAAATAGATTTCTCTCGGTTTTGACGCTCCAACTCTACCAGTTAAGCTTTTAGGAGTTTAGCCCTTTGGCGTTTTTGTAACCTAGTTTTAGGATTTGGGACTGGCACTGAAAAACGCCGCTGTCGACAAATGCGTCCGACGGTAGTGAGATCCAATTATGAGACTGTTGGTGGTGACAGTAAACCAGGGCTGGAAATGGAGACGGGCAGTGCCATAGAATGATGTATTGGAGCTGAAGAGCCACTTGTTGAGCCGCAGAGCTGCTTGTTGGGATGTTTCGTGATTCACGCGTTTTTCAGTGAGGATTGTTCTTCAAAACACACAAAGAAATGTTAAATGAATCCTTCAACGGTATTATTAAATGCTTGTCATGTGAATCTACCAAACAAATAATATCCTAGTAATGTCTGCATGTTTCTTAAATATTATTCTTCAACATTAAACTTTAAAACATGTAAGGCTCTATGTTCGAGGCAAGATACGTTGGTGTCTCTTGATCTTGGTTTTTTTAATTTGCACATCCTTTGAGTGTTGTGCCATGCGTAAGGGAAGCAGGAGAGGCACAGCTAAATGGAAGGTAAATGCAAATGAGGTAAAGGAAGTGTTAATATTTTGGTGAAAATTGGCTTTTTTATACTGCTTAAAATAGATGTCTCAGTCAGACCCAGATCTGTTTCAGCACGGTGTCAGTCATTTAATAATTAGGCTGTGTGATTCTGCCAGCGAGCACATTAAAATATACTTGATATAGATATGTACAGCAATTATTACAAAATAATACTAAATAACTGAAAACCTAATTAAACATTAAACACTACCACAAATCTTTTTTAAAGTGACGAAGCAAAGCTTTACTCACAAAACGTAACAATTTTTTATTTTTCGGATTTTATTTTTACTATTGTGAAAACCTTGAAAATATTCAAGATTATGCATCAAAAACTTAACATGACGGGAGATTCAAGACCTCCACAAATGTAAATTCACCTAATCGGTTCTGCTCTTGTGTTGCCACTCAGACAGCAATCTTAGTTTCCTAATTGGAAAAACCAAGCTCCTTGTTTTATACAGCGTTTTACTTCAAATAGCTTTGTTTTGTGCAGAGCTTAACAATTAGACAGCGGTTGTTTATTTTCATGCTTCGACAGTAATGATGTTCACCCACTGTTCATTAATTTTGACCCGTGTTTTGTTGTTTCATGCGTGTTCCTGTCCTGCCCTCCCAGTCCAACTCTGTTAGTCATCAGCAGGCACGTCTCAGCTCTTTCCAGAACACGATGAAAGGTGTGACAGAGTGTGTAGGGGTCAGACCGTTCATGTCCTTTACAACATTACAAATTCATGTGTGATGACACTATTGCTGTCACACACTCAAAACATCTTCCATTCCTTCTTCACATTGTCTCGCCCTCTCTTTCTGTATCACACACACATAGACTTGTGTACACGTGCGATAGCGCTGCAGACATTTTCTCAATCCTAGCTGCCACAATATCTCCGTATCAGATGTGCAGACGGGGGCGGATTGACCAAGTAGCTGAGTGGGAGGTGAAAGGGCCAACTGACGAAAGATGGCTTCAGAGCAGAGCACTATTTAATCCGAAAAAACTGCCTTGAATCTGTCTCGGTTAAAATGAAAGTCTTTCTGCATGACGGCATCTCTTTGGAGACAAGGGGACAATTATTTCAACTCGTATATCTCTATGCAGAAGAAATAACACAAATGTTGTGGCATGGGTTCAGAGGAATGGAGCTGGTGTTCACATGGCCCTATGGTATTTGCAGGGAAATTAATTAAAAGGAATTATGCAACCGCCAAGAGCCAAATTGAATATCATCGGTCTTGCTCAGTCAACTGAAATACTTAAATCATTGGTTTAGTTAATTCACCTCCAAATATGTCAGCAATTTCAATTGATGGTTTAGAGTAACACTCATGATGTATCTTAATGTTTTGTTAAGAGTAGCTATCATACATCTGGATCTTAAATTGTTTCAGTGATATAATAGTACAGTATCAGCCATAAAGCTGTTGCTTTTCTTTTTTTTTTGTATCCCTCCTTGTCGACAGTCTCTTCTGCTAATTGCCTGCAGTAGGTGTTGAAATGACATCTTTCTCCTCCCCATAAGTGCCGTCCTGGGTAATTAGCAGTAAGAATCATTACGTTTGAGTGACTACACTTTAACTGTGAAGAATGTATTAGTTGAATGCCAAGTGGAACTGGAGATGTAGCAATGACATTTAAAAAAAAACATTTGGTGTTATAAGGATTTATACAACATGCACTGATTTTATAAGTTTAAACATTTACTGACGAGAAAGAAATCGGTGAGTAAGTTTCACAGATAAACAACTATTTTTTTCCAGTCAGGCGTTGATGGCTGTTAAATCTCTTAAATAACATGAAGCCATAGAAACGGGATGAGGGGAGGAAAGAGAGGAAAAGTGGAGAGACAGGACCTGACAATTGGCGGTGAGGGATCCGACCAAGACATAGCTTCACTCGTGAAGGTTACAGTTGAGGCAACAATCTATTGATAATGAGGCGATTGAAAGAAATCTGCTCAAAAGGCTTCGGTTTTTATATTAATTTGATATCTTAGTGAATCCTCACTCGCTCATGTTGTATAAGCACTTCAGCAATCATCCATTAAATGTGTTGAGTATGAATCAGAACGAGGACAATGCTTCAGATCCTTTATTGGCTCCATCTGTGTTTTCGGAGGGCACGGTGTCTCGGTAACCCCGTAGATGCAAATTGCAGCATTGCCATATGTTTTGTTTTTCTCGAAAAACAAGTTGCTATGGCAACATGAGCGTGGAAAAGATCTTAATTTCCTTCTTTGTTTCTTGTGAGATAATCAGCTTATCAGAATGTCCACGCGTCACTGAATCTCCTTTCCTCTGGAGCAAACACTTAACACCTCCTCAATTATTTTTGGTTTTAAAGAACAATATACAATGGACAAGGTGAATCTACAGCTGCTCTTGGTATTATCTGTGTTTGTTTAGTCTCCTGTATAGAAAGAACACAAAGCATCACTCTCATTTAAACTGGCTTGTGGTGGTCTACAGGTGTTCAGTGTTGTCTTTGCAGCTATATCATAATTAAAAGTGTTTTGCAGCATATTCCAACAAAGATGTTTGGATTTGAATCAGCTCGCATTCAGAGAGCGACTGAACAAATGAATGAAAGAAGACACCATTCAGTGGACTCGGTCCATCTGTCTAAATATTGAAGGGATAGTCAAGGTTGTATGCAGACGGGTGGAAGCAGACATGCATTCGTCAATGAATGGTTGCGAGATTTTGCTTTTGTTTTTTTCTGCATAACCCCATATCATTTATTCCTACAAATCATTCTGTAGTTTCTAAAGAGTGGATTTAAATTAGCGAGGCTATTCCCAAACTCTAAATTATTTTTTTTAAGCAGATTATAGCTTTTCAAGTAGGAGATTACTCATACAACGTTCCCCAAAAAACTATCTTTTGTATGGTGTCCAAGGACAGAAAACCTGTAAATCAATTCTGTGTTTGTGCACATTGATAGTTCTTATAGTACATTAAACTAACTACGGCATCGTGCTTGAGCCACTGGATTCTGTTCTTTCTATCCACCTATTCACAGCCCTCCTAATAGATTAATGTGAATAAACTATTCTGTGTTTTATTAGACATACAGCATCTTGCAGACTAAATTCAGTGATTTGTGTAGTTGCCGTTTCATTACCATATTCTGAAGCTTCACCACCTACGCTCCCTGCCCTGAAATGACTCTTCAATGTTCCAGCAGTTAGCAACAATATTTTCTTTCAGACGAGGCTTTAATTTTCAAGTATCTCTCTGAACCATAGACTAGTCCTCTCAACCATTATTTCTCAGGCATAAAAGCATCTTTTAGACAGGAGTATTCTCTCTCTTGCCACGTACTGTTATGTAATAGCTGAATATTGAGATTTTTGTTGAAATATGCTTCTCAGCAGAGTTAGAAAGAAAAACATGTCCTGGGTGTATGTGTGATTCTTTTTAATAAGAGGCGCATTAATACTTTTTACATTGCTTGTTTCATCTGTATACAAAAATCATCTGTACAAAACTTCCTGGAGTCTTGGCTGGTTGCCTGGCAACTGCACATTTATTAATTTCACATAGCTGAAACAGTCCTGCACTAAATCACAGCTGAAGTTTCTAATGTTCAGTTTCTGTTTTTAACGGTTTTAGAGAAGTGTTGATTCAACTTTATGGCCATTTTTGGAGGATGTAATTTGTGGTGCTGTTGGACAGTATTGCATTATAACATAGAAGCGTTCCTATTATTTAGCCGACACTCGCTGATATAAATGGACAAAATGATCAAAACAACCAATACAGTCCAACACAAACTGCATCCTCCAAAGTGATCGTGAAGTTGAACCCACTCAGTGAAACAGTTTGGGAGTGAATTGCTTCCCCGAGTGAAGGAGTTCAAGTACCTCAGGGTCTTGTTTACTCGCGGTAAAAGGAGCCAGTCGAGGTGTTTCAGGCCTCGGATCAGGATGCTGCTATATGCCTTCATTTTGGAGGTTTTCGGGTCACGTCCAACTGGTAAGAGACCCCGAGGGTATACCCAGAACACGCTGCAGAGATTAGCTAACACATCCGGCTTTCAGTAGCTGGAAAACGTTGAGGGACATCGGTAGCCTACTACAAGACCCCAGATAAGCGCCATAAAAGGGAAGGATGGATCTTTTAAAAGGCTGTGTGTGTGTGTGCGTGTCTGTGTGTTTGTAAAATACATCGCATAACCGGTGGCTGGATGAAAACATGCGCTGCATGCTAAGGGCCAAAGCCTCACTGAGGCACTAGCCTCCGCATGGATCCAGCTGGAGCCCGGCATATATAGACTGAATACACACCACTGGCTTACTTCAAAGCCCTCTCTTATATACACTAGACTATATCAGGGCTCTGAGCTGAAGGCAGACAGGATAACTCAGAAAAAAAAGTTGTTTTTTGCTGGTGCAACAACAAATAAAACAAATCTGGAGAGAAGTATGTAGAGGAAGTGAGGAGCGAGAAGAGAACCTGGTCGCCATGTCTGATTGTTACTCCTTCAGAGTGCTTTCTTACAGATTTGCAGCTTTGTGTGTGTGTCCCCCGCTGTGCATTTAGAAAAGCACAGCTTTTACCTCTTATTTCTTTTTGCAGATAGTAACTTCCTGCTGGGAAATGCTCAGGGGCGTCATGGCTACCCCATCGTGTACTGCTCTGATGGGTTTTGTGAGCTGACCGGCTTTGTACGGACTGAAGTGATGCAGAAAACTTGTACATGCAGCTTCCTCCATGGAGCCGAGACCAGCGAGAGTGTTGTCCAACAGGTACACAAGGCTCTGGAGGGCCAGCAGGAGTACCAGGGAGAAGTCTGCTTCTACAGGAAAAATGGTGAGGATCATATGCACATGTTGAGAAGCTGAGATGGCCGTGCACTCTGAAACACCTGACCTAAAGCGTATTCGTACATTGGTGATGACGTCCTGAATTTAACCCATTTTCCTGGCCTTTCTTGTGAGAACAAATGTGTTTAAAGGAAGGTAAGGTGAGGTTAGCTACAAGTTAACATTGTTATTCCAGCGTTAATATAAATTTAAGTCATAGTGTGATGGAGAAGAGCGGTCTTGCGGTATTGTTGGTTTAATCTCAGTTTCATAACCTTTTTTTTTATATCCTCAGGAAATACATTTTGGTGCCTCCTTGATATTGTGCCAATTAAAAATGAGAAAGGAGAGGTGGTGCTCTTCCTCTTGTCCTTCAAAGACATCAGTGAATCATATGGGAAAAGCCATCTCTTCAGCCAAGCAGACGGTGAGGCCTGGCTCCTAGCTTTAAACTCTCCTCTCCATTTTTTATTTCATCTTCAAAATGATGCCTGTCACCTTCATTTATACAATTTAAAGCTCAATTGAACATGGCATTTACATTAATGCTGTGAGTGTCTTGATTTTGCTCACAGGTACGTCAGAGGCTGCTCACCAGAGCAGGAAAACCAATCGTTCGCACTTTTCCCAAGCTCGAGAGAGGGGGAGGACTATTCTGCACCACCTTACCAACCAGTTCACCAAGCGGGGCAAGAGAAAACTGACCGATGTGAGTGCAAACCCCTGGATCATTAAGATCATTAAACACACAATATGAATACAGTATGAGTCTCAATATTTCATTATTCATTATGACTGAGTGATGCTTGGCTGTTTTCCTTAGGATACAAGCATGTGCTTTCTTCAAACCACTGCTGTCCAATCAGCAAGTCCATAGGGAATAATGCAGGTCTATAAAATGAATTCAACATGTTATGGAGATAATGATGAAGACAGATGATGATAGGCAGGTGTACACCCTCAGTGTTTCATGCTGAGCTAACTAATGCCAGCGCTACCTGAGTAGGCGCTGAAGAAAATGCATATCACTATTTGTATTTTCATATTTCCAAGTTTGGTTTCTTTTATCCAAAGAACTCATTACACATCAGGGTTAAAGGTGGACGCAAATAGAATGCAAGATTTTTAAATTTAAGTTAGTTTCTCTGCAACTGTGTCGACTCAGCACCACAGCACCGGGAGGAACAATCTCATACATTTCCATTTTTCTGTGATTTATATGCCACCTGTCTTTCAGAGTGTGTTTCAGAAACCGTCTGTACCCGAGTACAAGGTGGCAGCTGTGAAGAAGTCACGTTTCATCCTGCTGCACTACAGCATCTCCAAGGCCTTGTGGGACTGGCTGATTCTACTGGCTACCTTCTACGTTGCTGTCGCTGTGCCTTATGACATCTGCTTTGTCAGTCACGATCAGGGCGGCGACTATCACTCACATGTCAGCCGAAGCACCATAGGCAGTGACATAGTGGTGGAGATGCTCTTCATACTTGGTATGATGTATATTGAATTTGATTAAAATGCTTTTGTTGTCGTTTGTTTGCAGTCATGTTGGTCAAGTCTTTCTCCAGATACGAGGCAAAGTCTATAATTAGTCTATAATTAGTAGCTTTAATGCTAAATAACATCTCCTGCACTGATCGCATGCTGCACACCTTTCCTTCGAGGCATCCTGAGCAGAATCGTGAAGAGACAACAATGTTCAGTTTGAATTAAGAACAACTATATTTATCAGTGCTGCTGCAGTGGTTTCCCTGGCGATGGCTAACGCGTACGACTACGGGTCCTGTCTCTGTTGCCCCAGGTTACGAATCTTAATTAGATTTCTCTCACTTCGTTCCACTTTTCCTCCAAACGAAGTGTGATAGCACGTCTGTCACGAGGCCCTGTGACTTCTAATCTCTCAACAAGTTTGGAGACAAAATGAGCTCACCTGGTATCACGTGCTGTTGTTCTATCTTTGCTTTTAGTGAAAGTAATTTCGTCAGTGAGGTTCTGTACACTCTGTACAATCTCTATACGATCTCTATACAATCTCTATACAATCTATACGATCTATATACAATCTCTATACAATCTCTATACAATCTCTATACGATCTATATACAATCTCTATACGATCTCTATACGATCTCTATACGATCTCTAGACAATCTCTAGACAATCTATACAATCTCTATACAATCTATACAATCTATACGATCTCTATACAATCTCTATACAATCTATACGATCTCTATACAATCTCTATACGATCTCTATACGATCTCTATACGATCTCTAGACAATCTCTAGACAATCTATACAATCTCTATACAATCTATACAATCTATACGATCTCTATACAATCTCTATACAATCTATACGATCTCTATACAATCTATATGATCTCTATACGATCTCTATACGATCTATACGATCTCTATACGATCTCTATACGATCTCTATACAATCTCTATACAATCTCTATACAATCTATACGATCTCTATACAATCTATACGATCTCTATACAATCTCTATACAATCTCTATACAATCTCTATACAATCTCTAGACAATCTCTATACAATCGTATTGCAGTGAACGAAAGAGGAGATTGTCTTTTAAGTGTCGTGAAAAGCTAAATAAACTGCCAGGGTTGTGTAACATCATATGTGTGCTAGGAAATACTGCTAATGTCCATTTCAGCCTGCAATTTAATGTGTTTTCTAATCATATTTTTTTTTTAAATAATTCTAAAGTATTTATTATTAATGAATCAACTTGAATTATTTTTGTATGTACCTTAGCTATATAGTCCAAGTGAACTCATGAACTCAACCCTAAATGTATAATGCAATCACAAAACGTTCTTTTAATGTTTTATGTCTGTTTTGTGAAGCATCTCCTTTGCTTCTCTCCTTGACAGATATCATCCTGAATTTCCGTACCACCTATGTGAGTCAGTCGGGTCAGGTGGTGTACGACGCCCGCTCCATCTACCTCCATTACTGCACCACTTGGTTCTTTGTGGATCTGATCGCAGCGCTGCCCTTTGATCTTCTCTATGCTTTCAACATCACTGTGGTGAGATTACATATCTCGAAGTACAGCATGCCCCAAGGTTTTATACTTTATTCAGGGCCATAGCCACCAATGTCTTAGTAGTGTTGCTCCCTCAGAGCATTGGACTGGAGATGATTATCCCGCTACACTCAACCACCTCACTGAGCATTGTCGTTTGTCTGCTCGCCTCCGTTTTATCCTGTAGATAAACACTAGTGCTTCTCATGCATTAGTCTTACTTTGCTGCAGGCCTCAGCTGACTCACAAAGACATCTCTCTATCAGACTTTGAACCTTTCTGTTTGCCACCGCATTTTATGAAGTAAAACTTTTTTTTTCTTATTGTATTTTTAATCTTCTATTTTATTTTGTTTAAATCTTTATAAAATAATATTGATGTGTGCCTATTTACGTCATCTTTGTGTTTCTTTCATATCTTTTCTTATTGCCTTTCTGTCTCATGTCTAACTTGCCTTGCCTCTAATTACAGCCTTGGTTTTGTTGACCCTGGATAACAACTTCCCTGCTCACTGTAACATTAAATTCAGAGCAAGTGCTTGACAAAAGGGAAAATTGGAAAACACTGAATAAAGATTATAAGTGAAAAGAGGATGGGTCACAGGTTATACTTACAAATATGCAATACAAAATGATAGATACATAAATTAGACACAAAATGATCCAGCTTGCATGTTTTGCTCTCTCTCTCTCTCTCTCTCTCTCTCTCTCTCTCCTCTCTCTCTCTCTCTCTCTCTCTCTCTCTCTCTCTCTCTCTCTCTCTCTCTCTCTCTCTCTTCACTCAGACCTCGCTGGTGCACTTGTTGAAGACGGTTCGTTTGCTGCGTCTGCTGCGCCTGTTACAGAAACTGGATCGCTACTCCCAGTACAGCGCTGTGGTGCTGACCCTGCTCATGTCTGTGTTTGCTCTGCTGGCCCACTGGATGGCTTGTGTCTGGTACGTCATCGGACGCAAGGAGATAGAGAGCAGTAACCCCGTTACCTGGGAAATAGGTGAGCACATTGTGTGTGTTTGACAGCTCCAACACCACTGAATCAAGAATATAATGTTCTTCCTTGCTCACTAAGCTTTGCTGAGACCAAAGGGCCAGGACTGCACATCTCTAGTCATGCTTGAATGCCCGAAGGCCTAAGCATCATAACAACCTCTAGCTTGTCTCCTCTCAGCACGGAGGAAGTTTAGGTCACAGACTAATTCCATTATATCACCAGTAATACGTTATATCATTTTATTACATCACCCATTTTACTACCTACAAAAGGAGAAAGGGTCATCCATCGAAGCAGATAAGTCGCCTATGACCCCCCCCCCCCCATTATTCTTACACAACCATCTTCTGACCTCTTCCACCAGGCTGGCTTCAAGAGCTGGGAAAGCGTCTGGAGACCCCATACATCAACCGCACCATGGGTGGCCCCTCCATCCCTAGTGCCTACATCGCCTCTCTCTACTTCACCCTCAGTAGCCTCACCAGTGTCGGTTTTGGCAACGTGTGTGCCAATACAGATGCCGAGAAAATCTTCTCCATCTGCATTATGCTCATGGGTGGTGAGTTTACTTGTGATCGCAGCAAAATTCCCTGGAATTAAAAAGAAATGCCGTGAGAATATCGTAATGTTGCATCCCTCTCCCGCCTCCAGCCCTGATGCACGCAGTGGTCTTCGGCAACGTGACAGCCATTATCCAGCGCATGTACTCACGGCGCTCTCTCTACCACACCCGAATGAAGGATCTCAAGGACTTCATCCGTGTGCATCGGCTCCCTCAGCTGCTGAAGCAGCGGATGTTGGAGTACTTTCAGGCCACTTGGTCTGTTAACAATGGCATCAACGCCAATGAGGTGGGTGAAGAATCACAAGGAAGCCACCATTTGCCTGTGATCTCTTCAAACATTTAAGACCCTCATAAGATTTGTTTCTGTTAAAGTTACTGTGAAGACCCTTCATGAGACAGTCTCATACTATACTGATGCAGCTGTATGATATGATCTACATAAGTAAACGAGACCATCAGCGAGAGGATTGGCTTTTTCTATAAAGTCATTTTTTAATGCTTGTCATCGGTGCCACCGGGTTGGATTCGGGTGAAATCAGTCGAAATCATGCAAGTTCACCAGATATTCCCTCAGTTCAGACAGACCCACGTCCGTCAGAGGCAAAATAAGAGTTCCTCGTAGTAGCTTTAAAGTGAGTAAACTGAACATTATGTGAGCTGAAGAAATGTCTTTTCCATGAAGAAAAATTACATTTAGTGCGGGTACTAGATTCTAGATTCGGAAACGTCATCCTCAAATTGTGGGTCACCTCAAATTCTCTGGTGTCTCATTCCATTTCCTTAAGTAGACGACGCTTTGTTGCAAATAGAACTTCAGTAACGATGCCAGAACCGATCGAGGAGAAGTTTCCTGTAATTATAGGAGTAGGAGTTGAAATAGAGAGAATACTCATTAACACCCTCACAGCCCACCATCTGTACATAATTAATTCACTGTTGAAGGTAACAGACAGAGCCACTGAGTTCTGAGAACATGCTGGCTTTAACACTTTGTGTCTGTTTGCTTGGCACGTCATGTGAGTGCATCAACCTTATTAACCACAATCTGTGCCTTTTTTCCTTCTTTTTTTTTGCTCCAGCATTTAGTAGAAACATTCAAATCCTCATTTATACAGTTTCAAGTACCTCAAGGTGAATATGTTAAATTCAAAATAGAAGTCTTTTAGTAAAGTCCCTTTTTGGAGCTGGACCAAGTGATTTTTGACCACAGGGGCAGAGAGAGACTCCTGAAATAGAGCAACATGAGTATCCCACTGTAGTCACATGCCTTTTACAGTAGCACTTAACTATAATATATGTGTGTTCAGCTTGCTTGATGCAAAGATCAACCTCAGCTGGCCTCGAGATTCAATCATACGGTTGATGTGTGGACTGAACGACTAAAACTATGAGCTGAAAGTGTCTTAAGTCTGCATAAAGCTGCAGAGATGGGTGTTCATTCCTGCCCCCTGTCTACAACATATGTCTTCCATTCATGTTTTCAGTTGTTTTAAGCTTAAAGTATATATTTTCCAATTTAAACAGGTAACCACAAATATAGTGTAATAGGCTATAAGTGGTGTCTAAACACGTCTGGCAGAATACTTGAACAGATCCAGTGATAAGGACCCTAGCTGCTGCTGTCGTCAAGGCCACGTTAAAGTTCCATGGGCCCCGGAGGTACGACTTTTTCAAGGCCCTACCCCACTCCCCCAAGCACCATCACAACTCAGCTATTGCCCCATCCAACCAACACAAAGTCAAACCCTGAATTTGATTCCCACCACCCCTCGTGGGCCCTTCACCATCGTCGTGCCCCGGCGGTGGATGTTATCGTGCTGACGTACTGCTTTCGCTATTGCGGCCAGTGTAGACAAGAAGTTAGTGTTTGAGTCAATTAGTGACACATTTAGAAGTAATTTGATTCAGTGTTAGAGTAAAGGTTTTCCCTAATAGAGCTACATAATACAGAGCCTTACATTGTCTATTTTTTTATAGACACTACGCAGTTTGTTGCTTTTACGAGTTTCTGAAGTGCTGATTTTCATCCTTTTCATGAAAGTTTGTGTAAAAGCTTGCATTGTAGGAAAGCACATCAATAAGAAGAGGCAGTGATCACTTAGAGAGGTGGGGGTATTTTGTAAGTCCTGAGGAAATGTAGTAGATGCATTCCAGTGGTGATTAAAAACGTTCCTCTCCTCTTTCTTAGCTGCTGCATGACTTCCCAGATGAACTGCGAGCTGACATCGCCATGCACCTGAACAAAGACATCCTGCAGCTGCCTGTGTTCGAGCGAGCCAGCAGAGGGTGTCTGCGCTCCCTCTCCCTGCACATCAAGACCTCTTTCTGTGCACCTGGGGAATACCTTATACGCCACGGAGATGCACTACAAGCCGACTATTTTGTCTGCTCTGGCTCCCTGGAGGTTCTGAAAGATGGCATGGTCCTGGCCATCCTGGGTCAGTGTGCACCAAGTGTTAAACATTTCCTTTCTTGCTCATTCTGCACCTTTCAGATTGTTTCAATTGACGATCCCTACAGGCAAAGGTGACCTTATTGGGGCTGATCTCCCGGAACATGACCAGGTGATCAAGACCAATGCAGATGTGAAGGCGCTGACCTACTGTGACTTGCAGTACATCAGTGTTAAGGCTTTGAGGGAGGTCCTTGGGCTGTACCCCGAGTACGGCAGCCGGTTCAGCTCCGACATCCATCACAACCTCACCTACAACCTGAGAGAGGGCAGTGAATCTGACGTAAGGCATTGGCTCTCACATTTAAAGAGTGGAAAACACTTGCTCATTAACAACAACATATATACGTTGCCACCAAATATAGAATGTGTGTGTAATACCTTGTTCATTTTGACTTGAATATCTCTAGGGAGTAACAAAATGTCCATGGTCTTCCAGGCTGCCTCAGGTATGTGTGCCTCACTGAGGTAATTACTTCAGCCGTCATCTGCTTGATGCATCTGGCAATCAGTTACAGATACACAATCTATGTTTACATCCTACGGCATGAATGTGCTTTACTGAAAACGTCGAACTGTTGTGGTAAATGTGGTAAACATGGCACACTAACTGCCTGAATTTGTATAGCTGAGATAAAGATGATGCTGCTCAGTACAGTGATGGAACCTATATATGGACTACATAGACGAGACCAATTAGGTAATCAAGAGATTAAAATTTAAGCTTTCAAAAAATGTAAGCTAAAGGATTCTGCAAGAGGAGCCTAAAATATGCCTGCATGGCACTGTAAGAATCAATAAGACAACACTTTTAAATGAATAAGAGGCAAAGAAGACTTTGCTACATTTGGCGATTCAACAGAAACTTAACCTTGCACGCTGACAAAAAATAGAAATGACAACAATATCTAAACGTCACTTACAATGCCAGGCTGTAGCTGTTTGTTTTATATTTTGGGTTTCTAGTCTGTTGCAGAGGAGAAGGCTCTGCTTTTACATTTAGATTTTTGCACTCTCTGAACATGTAAATATGTGTTAGTTTACCATAATTGACACCAGAAATGAAATTGGCCTCATGGTGGGATTTCTTACATCAAATGGAATGCCACTCTATTGTATGTTTAATCCCTAATCTGACATGATGGGTATATCGTTAAAGCAAACAAACAAACTAAATATTTTAGATCTTGCAGCTTCAATTCATTACCACAAACAGGAGACAACGTCTAACTTTCCATCCATCGTCTCCTCAGGGTTGTACTTCTATGGACCATAAACTACCCTATATTGTTGAGGCAGATGAAGATGCCGAACATGGAGAAGACATGAGACACTCTCAGCAGAGGAGAGTGCCTCTGTTACAAGGATTAGGCAGCCCTGTTCATCAGCCCTGCCTCAGCACCCTGTTAGGAGAGGAGCTCCGCCACATCAACGCACTCCGCATCTGTCGGTCCCCCGTTCAGGGCGGCAGCAGAGGCCACAGCCCCACTCTTCAGCCATTCGCCAATCAGGAGCTCTCACTTTCTCCTTTGCCCAGTGTTATCAGTGACCCAGACTTGAACCATCGGCCTGACAATCTGCTCATGCCATCCTTGTCTTGTGTTAGTCCATTGGACCTTAGCCCCAGGTAACCAGTTCATCCTGCTTTACCCAAACACGATTGAGTAATCCGTCTGCAAATATTTAAAATGACGTAACCCTGATTTGTGTCTCTGCTTAGGGTCGTGGATGGAATTGAGGACAATGGTCACACATTTCAATTTAATGTAGAGCAGAACGAGACAAAGTCTAATGTAACAGGTAAAGTCTACCCGGGCTGCACAGTGGATGAAACATGAAATATATGGGATTGGGGCAGCAAAAATATGAATTCAAAACACTTCAGGAACAAATCCTTAACTCTAAATTATGTATGATCGAATACATGAAGGCAAATGTCAGATTTTTACACTTTGTGACTCATTTGTTGGTCTATATTGAAGCAGTAACTATAATCCTACTCATTTGGGGTTATAATATGACGTATATTATATGGTGCGTATAGAGGGTTATCTCAGATCAGCTGTATTGTATAGCTCTGTTTTTTCATCCCTTTTCAGATCGGTTCCAGTTGAGTGCGAACCTGCTTCTGGAGACAGAGGAGGTGAGACAGAACATCAGCAAACTGAACAAAGAGGTATGGTATAATATTAGACCCAACGCATTAATATGAAAATGGAAAATGAAAATGATATCAATGCATTCATTTTTGGTTTACAAAATAGTGTTAGATACACTGTTAGAAGTTTTAACTGCTATAATAATTGTCCTCACTGTTTTTTTGTCATTTAGGAGTTACATAAAATGCTTAATTGACAAATATGTTCGACAGACAACTTTGATTTTTTTTGTCTCAGGTGAGCAACTTGAACCAAGAAGTATCCAATCTGGCCAAAGAGCTCCACGACATAATGCTTTTCCTACAGTCTCATATGGCCATGCTCCATACCCCTCCAGTCTCCTCGTACTCCTGTGGCATTCAGATGGTTCCCAGTCCTAGTGTGACATCTTCCAGCAACTGGCAGCCCCATGCCCCTTTAAATATCGCCACGGGTCTGCACCTCCATCATGAAACAATTAGCCACCCTGCCAGAAATGTGTGGGGCTGCAGTGGGATGCCCACCCAGGGCAGAAGTCCCACCTTGCTGCACTCTTCAAGCCCTGCGTCATCCTGTTTACACCTGTGCTGCTCTGAGCGAGAAGGGGCCGCAGCCCATAGGTGTGGCCCCTTCCAAACCTCGAGAACGACTCCAAACTCTCCCTACATGACTCACTTGCATGGAGGTGCATCCCTCCTGGGCCTCAGCTCTGCCTTCAGCAGCATCCCAGTGATTTGTCAGGCCCCACATGTGCCGTACAATGCCTCTATTCCCACAATGAGCAACTCTCACCCTCTCTGTTCCCCAGTAAATTCTGCCTACGCTCATCCATCTCTGAGTGTTCAAACCAACTCTGCTCCCACACATAATCAGACCAACTCCCAGACACCCATCCATTCCTCCATCACTTACTCTGGCCAGCCACAGTATCACACTGCCTTCAGCCCCCTCACCCCTTCAGCAGTCCACACTTCAACATGCATAGCACACAACCAGAGCCAACAGGGCTCTAGCAATGCCCCCAGGCAAAATGACCCCGTAGGATGCAGCCCTGTCCACACACAGGACCTTGCATGTTCGCTGCTGAGCCAGGTGACAGATAGAGACTGTAGAGCTTCACTGTATCAAGAGAGGACAGACAGTCTTGAATCTCAGGATACGAGCAGCAATACTCCAACTGTAGAAGTTCAATCACCTCGCTTGGATGTGGAGGGAATGCAAAGCCCACAGTGACGACCTCATTATCTTGTTGTGATGGATAATGCACAGTGGGCCGCTCACTATTGTGAAATAAACCGCGACAGGCTGAGCAGGTCAGGCGAAATAACACACTCACTGTGTATTAGCCTGCTTTTCACACAGATACTACAGAAATTAATATTTTGACTCAACATATATGATTTAAAACTGATTTTATTGCTGCTAAAAAAATAGTCCTTTTCTGTGCACGGACATCAGAGCTGCGTCCATAGCAACAGTCTGTTATCCATAGCAGCGGCCTGCTAATAACAGACCATATCGCCCCTTAACTTACCAATCAGAGTCGATCAGGCTATTCGACAAAGCTGTGTAATAATGTATGATAACTTAATTGTTCCTTCAAAATGGCAATCTCAGAGATTTTCATTAAAATCAATGTCTGTTAAGACACTATCCGACCGTGGCTACGTGGAGAGCAGGGCTCTGGCTCTACATGTCGATGTGTCCTTGAGCAAGGCACTTAACCCCAAAAATTGCTCCTGTTACGGTGTCCCGTAGCTGTGCCTACGGTGTATGAAGTATCTGAATTGTAAGTCGCTTTGTATAAAAGCGTCGGCTAAATCAGTGATTCTCAACTGGTAGGTCGCGGACCCGTTTTCAGTGGGTCACGAACTTTGCCTGACAAAAAAAAAAGAAAAAAAAAATTGTTGGGATTTTATTTTGAATGGCATTTTTTATGCAGCGGTATTATTCCAGCATTTACGGCACTTGTTCAGCGGTGCAGGAAAAACACCGACCAATGCATTGTGAATCACATCACGTGATGCAGCTCAGCCAATCAAATATGGGCATTCTGACAAGTTTCCTGACTTGAGTGAGATGTACACACACCGTGACACACGGGGGAGAGACGAGGATATAGATAGCAGAGCAGGACTATTGTAGTGTGAGTTGTGAAAGTCAAATCATAGGACGATCTCCAAAAGAGAAAAATGGCCAGAGAGACCAGAGTCATTAGACTCTGACTGGACAGACTCATATAGGTGAATTCTTCCCACACTGATTTCTCTTTGTAGAAGATGAGAAAAATATAATATTGTGGCTTTTTCACTTCATCCTGAATGAACTGAATTGAAAGCTGCAAGGCAATTCAGTGGAAATAATTTTTCTTAAATGAATTCTGTTATGTAATTTATTTTTTAATCCAGCCATTTATATATATATAATTTGGGTCGCGGCTTGTCATTAAGGGGTGATAGTGGGTCCCGCAGCCAGACCAGGTGAGCTGGAACCACTGGGCTAAATGACTGTAATGTAATTGGTAATTGAGCCTATGGCCAACTGATGAAAGTATTGCAATTTTTATATATTTGCAGTATATTAAAAACTGTCTGCGGCGACATTCCTGGAAAAAATACCGTATTGCAGTTTTTTCTCCATTTGTATACACCCACAAAAAAATGCAAACAATTCTAAAAACTTGAATCTCCTTTATCAGAGAAAAATAGAAATTCTAAATCAACTAAGACTGAAATCTGCCACTTTAAAGACTTTCGGTGTAAAGTTTAAATTGAGTAATGCTCCCTGCCCAAATGCACAAACAACTGCTGAAACTTTACTGCCACAACAGAATAAAACATTTTGTAAATCATTTTGTATTCCTGTTTTATATATGACAATGTCAGCCAATATGTACACCACTCTCTTTCTCTCTTTAGCATCCAACACAGGGATTATTTGGATATTTAAAAAAGAAAGTTATCATGTACACTGAAAAGCATCAGCACAAGGGAGAGTTGTATTGTTATTATCACCTGTACGGGTGTGCAGCGCCGCTCAGTGGTGAGAGGGGGTTACAACTACAAAAGGCTGACATTTCGTCAGGCAGAGCACAGCATATGATACTCATCTAATTGTTCACCCTGAAACTGAGATAAAAGTCTGACAAACAGAAAGGAGTACAACTGTGCAGTTGATGGATACAAATCACAATATTTTGCATTGTATATTTGCATTGGGGGGTTATTTTTATTATATGTTTTCTTTATTTTTATTTTAGCCTTCATACAAGAAAAAAAACACTCACGAGACCGAAGTCCCACTATGGGCATTGCCACACTGTGATTAATTTAATTGTATTAAAGTTTCATCGGTAGCATGATTTTTATTTTTTTTAAATCATTAATTTAAAGAAGAAACAGTCATGCAGATTGTTACATGCATCATTTGTATAGTACTCCTTCCATGGTAAGTACCATCATAGTGAGTAAAGTTATACATATACAAGTTACACAAGTTATAATATATAACATATTGGAGGGGGCAATATATCTCAGTCACATATGTGACATATCTCAGTCACATAAATATATATTTGATTTCGGTGAACCAGAATTCAAGCAAGATAAGTTCATTAGACCATGTGCCGCTTAATGATTCAAGCCTTGATCTCATCGTTCCTTAGGGAGTGACAGTTCTGATACTTCTACTTCCTTTTGCGCATTAATAATGATTAACAGTTCACTCAACTTTTAAAATGTTTAGGGCATAATAAAAACACTCAAACACACTAACACATCCTCCCCAGTGCGTCATACACTTGTGGTCAGCCTCACTAACGACAACAGCTCATTTTAATTGCTTTATATACTTATGGTAATATTTGATGAGTTGATTTATACTTTGTATTAATCATCTAAATCTGCAAAGCAACCAGCAACTAAAGTTGGCAAATAAATGTAGTGGAGTCAAATACAAAGTAGCATAATACGGAAATGCTAAAATTTTAGTAAAGTACAGTAATAAACGTACTTTGTTACATTCAACCAATAATCCAATTAAACTTGTCAGTATTTTAGCTTTAAAAGTCTGTTTGCAGAGTTCAGGTTTTATCTTAAACATACATTAGGTAAATGATTAAGTTTAAATTAAGTATTCATGACATACTGCTGACTGATGCTATATTTGTACATTTGACATCTGACTAAAAGGCCCTGTAGTGCAGAAAGTGGTGTCTCGTGCAGACAGCTGTTGTAATTGGTCAAACAGCCGCTGACTAAAAGTGGGACGTTCCCGGAAAAATCGCTAACCGGAAGGGAAGGCCAGAGCCTCAGAAGAAGAAGAAAACAGCCGCCGCCGATGAGACCAGCGACAGAAGAAAAAGTATTGTAAGTCAAACAACTTGAAATTATTGAAGATTGTGGTAAAGAGGAACACTGAACGCATGTTGCGCTTTCTTTGTCGACGAGCTGTTAACCGTGTTTAGACACGCGCTGTCACATTTTGGTCAACCGATCAGCCAAGTCCGGGTTCAGTCGACACGTCCATCAGACAGGCGCGAGACAGGCTACGAGTCTCGCCCTGAGAGACCACATAACGGGTCCAAAGAGCCTCGGCACAAACATCGCTGAGCAGAATATGACATGTTTTATTCCAGCTGCAGACACGATAACAAGTCACATTACCAGAGTTTGTTAAAATGCCAAACAGCTGACGACGTGTGACGGAGAAAAGGAAAGTTGACTAATGACGTTATCGCTGCTAACCTAGCTAAAGCTATCAAGTTGTCGTTTCCACAGTTTAGCACAAACGTTTGTTGTCTGTTGTCGATAATAGACGTTAGCAAGCTAGTGCTAATGCTACGCAAATTAACGCTGAATTATCAATATCAGACGTTAGCTATGCGACGTTAGTCACTAAGCTGCTTAGCACGAGTAACGTTAACGGTGTTGTGTTAACAGTCAGTGCCCTAGTTATTGATGGCGGTCGCTTTATTGTGACCGGCTTTCATAGCCAACTATAACGTCATATCTTACCATCCACCATAGCTACGTTACTGTAGTAACAGCGAGCCTGTCCACTACATATCACTCCGCTTTATACTTTAGAGTTGTACATGTAGTTCCACTGTAACCATGAATGACAACATTGGTAGCAGTGCACTAGCTTTAGTGGACTGCTATGCTCACTTCAAGGTTTCCTTGAAGCCTTAACTTGCGCACTCATCTGAGGTATAGTTAACAGGTTTCAGTTTCTCACACTCTGGCCACTAAATGCCTGCTAGCTTGTACTTTCACACGTTCAGTAGAGATGTCATTACTGCTGCTGACAGCATTTGTCTTGTAATTGTGCCAGTTAACATTGTTGTGTGAAGGTGTGCCTCCTGGCATTTAACAGCAGATGCATTTTCACATGTTTTGTATCGTCTTGGCTCCTTTTTTTTTATGGCTGAATAAGGGGAACAGAGCGTGGACCTTTGAGACGGAGAAGAGAGTTACTTTGTCTCTTGTCGGTTTTATGGCGTATGGACCTTGTCCTTCTCAAGTGGTGACGCATCTTGACAAACCAGCTCTGAAAGAAGCACTGCGACTTTGCCCCCCCCCCCCCCCCCCCCCCAATCAGTATACATAATATTTTGGTTTATGCGAGGACACCCCTCACTGTGTCTAAAGTTGTAGATCAGTACTGTTGAGCTGACAACTAGGGCCTAGTGATGTCTTCTATTTTCCTAAAGTGTGTTATGGTCGCAATATGTGTATTTAGGCCGCTGGCGCTGAGCTGCCATCAACAAGGCCCCAACCTACATTTGTTATACCTGCAGGAAGGAGCAAATGTTGAAATGAAGCGCCTGTTTTCATGATTCACTAAAAACCTACTTGGAGAGAAACATGAAAGAGGAAGGGGACCAGGGCTCTTTTAGATAACTAGAATGACCGTTTCTTGGAAGGCTTTCACGGCTGCAGATGGTATTTTGTTTGAATTTCAACTAGACTGCACTTTGGTTTTAATGCATGAAGGAAGAATTTGTAAGAGACGGTCTTTTTCGTGTGTCTTTGCAAATGCCGTGTTTAGAAAAACTGCAAGACTCAGCATTTATTATAAGATGCATCTCATACAGTGAGCAATTATGTAACTTGGTACCTTTTTAATATTTAACTGCTTCAGTTGGTAAACTTTTTATTAGTTTTGATTTTTTTTTTGTGTGCAGGTTTTGACTGGGCCTTCGGTTAGCTTTATTTTCCTGTTTGGCTACAGAGCGGTTTAAACTCATGAGAAAAGGAAGTGACTGTGATTTCCTACTGGCCTTGCTAAACTGCTAGTGATGAGTATCACGTTTGCTTTTCCTGTGTTACGTCCCCAGTTTCCCCGTCACTGTTTCCAAGGCCATTCTCTATTAGAAAGCTGAGCTGTCGAAGGCCTTTACCTTGGATCAACACCACTTCCTGTTTCATTAGAGCGCTCAAGGATTGTTCTGCATTTGTGTCTGTTGTTGACGCCTTGGTAGCAAAAAAAATGTTACGCATGAAATATTGTCTTGGGTCTTGAATGCACGGCTTCACTACATGGGAGTTTGCCACTTCCAGGTTAAAGTCTGGCCATTTGACATAATTGATGTCAAAGCAGCCCCTCGTATCAGACACCACCAGTTCTTCTGGGACCCCACCCTTTAAATGAAGTGAGCAGCACAAGTCCCTGCTTGTCTTCGTGAAACTGGTGTAGCGATGCCAACTGCAAAAGGTTTTGACTGACACTTAAATGGAATGTGTGACTGAGTTCAGATTTTCTCATTACATGATTACAATTTGAGTAAACACGGCCATGAATTGGCTCCGTGTATCTATACATCTATTTAATTTGTGCACACGCTCTCATGTTTAGGCGTTCGATGCCCCCGCTAAGTGCTTGGATGTCACGCTGGCAGCAGAGCATACAGGAGGCCGCGATGAATATTTCACAGGCTCTCCCTCTAGTCTGCTCCTGCCTCCCCCCCCTCTCCTTTCCTTTCGGTGACCCGTGTGCCGCTGTCTCTCCGTGACCCACTTGCCTGTGGAGGTCTTCAGAGCCCATTAGGGACGCCATCAAAGAGCATCCGTCTCAGGCTGCTTAAGATGTGTGCAGGTCTGTCTCTGTGCCACAAAAGAGCCTCTGATGGGCAGACAGACGCGTCTTCTTCCTTCTCTAAATGGTGCGCTCATTATTGATGTCACTTAACCGTTACTACGCCGCCGGTCAGCAGGTAGCAGACTGTGTGTGTGTGTGTGTGTGTGTGTGTGTGTGTGTGTGTGTGTGTGTGTGTGTGTGTGTGTGTGTGTGTGTGTGTGTGTGTGTGTGTGTGTGTGTGTGTGTGTGTGTGTGTGTGTTTTGCTATTAATAGTTGTATTCTGCGGCATCTGTTGGAAGCAAAAAACAAATCTTCAGCCCAGGACACATCTGTTTTGCTCTTTATGTCTTTTGAGACCTTCTTTGCTAGTCGGGGTGTTTTCTAGGTCTGTTCCCACTAACCCAGTCCGTCCATCCCTCGCTCATCTTTGCTTCCTCTCGTGCGGAATGTGAACAGGTGAGAGCTCATCTCTGCTGCTTGCAGTCAGATGAGCACAGCCCTCATGTCTGTTGGGCCCGGGGAACAGAGTGCCTTTTTATCTCCTTTCTGCTGCCGCTGTGAAGCCTTCCCTCGGCTCTTTAGAGCCTTGTGATGCTGTGTGTCTGCCAGTTAAAGAGTCCAGAGAGACCTGAAGTGCACCGCTGATGGTGTCTGCTGTAGTTGGATAGATCAATTTGGTGACATGCTGACGTTGGACACTATTTCTTTAACCATTAAGCCGACTTATTTTTACGTTTGAGTGAAGGGCAAGCACTGTAAAAGAACTGGTATGTTCTGTGACAGGGATTTCTAAAATTCAACTAAAGCTGCAAACACACAATAGTAGCCGTAGACCTGCACAACAAAATGTGTTCATATAATGAACGTATGCAGCATGTCTAATGAAGAATGCCAGTTCTGACAGATCTCCTGTCACATGCTGAAGCTTAAGTCCGGCTCAGCAACGAGCCGAGAGAAGAAAAAAAACAGCCTCGCACCAAACTCTTAATTATTCAAGTATTAAGTTAACCCTACAGACTGTCAGCAGCGACGTCTTTACTTCTTCTCACTCTCAACATTTCCCTTCTAACTTGTAAATGGTCTGAAGTCTTCGGTGTGCGTTGTGTTTCTGTGTGCCAGCGACACAGCCGAGGCTATCCCCAAGTTTTAATGTGCTCAGCAGTAAACGGTCTTCTGCAATCTTCACTTCCTGCTTTGAGCTGAGTTGTTTCCTGTCCTTTTGGCTGACCTCATGTGTATCAGCCAACTGAAAATAAAACGATTAGGCAAGGTTTCATACATGCAAAGCAGGCTGACGGCTCTTTTCTACCGTTTGTGGATCATTTGGGCCGTAGCGTACACCTCATTGTAGCACCGAGAGTAAACTGCCTGAGTCATTGCGTAGATAAATGCCACCTGGTCCTTTAAAAAAAACAAAACAAAACATGGTCACTGGAAGTTGCATATTTAACTTAATGAAGTATTTCACTATCTGATTTTTGTCGTTGCTACGTCCGTGGAAGCAGCCACAGAGATCTTAACGCTACACGAGCTCGTCATGGCTTCAGACTGTGGCCAGAGATGACTAACAGGAGGAAATGTGTTTCAGACTTAATACTAACTTCTATGGTTTCGACATGCGTTTGTTTTTCATTTCTTCAGTGTTCTCCCTACTTCTGTAGATTTGCACCATCAATCCTCCAGATGCACATCCTTTTATTTGTGTATTATAATTGTATAATGCTACGCTGAAGGTAAAGTACCTCGAGTGTTCTCCTCCAGCACTTGTTTATACTAAACACGGTTTGAGGATAAACTCGTTATCTGAGGCCCCGTCCAGTGGGATGCATGTTTCTGTGTCAACAACGTGTCTGTTGTTGTAATCTTGGCTCAAACAAAAGTTTTAGTGCAGACGTATTTAACACAAACACTGTAGTTAACGCGACTCTTTACTCTTCCAGCTCGTAACAACTGTACTAATAATGAACGACCTCAATATTCTACTATTGTAGTCGTTTGAAATGAAGCGTAACGTCCTAAACGATGTGTTGTGTTTTACAGCTCCCACCGGTGAGGCCTCCTCTTCCTCTGGCTCGTCTACCTGCCTGAACTCAACGTGCCCCCCCTCCCTCCCCCCCCTCACCGCCCCCCCGCGGGACCAAGACCCGGGGCCTAAAGTCAACCAGACTTCCTCCCTCTTCTCCCGGCTTCTTGTTCTTCTCCCTCCCGATCCTCCACACTTGCGCGATGGCAGGGCGAGGTGGACCGGCGCGGACCAACGGCACCGCAGCGAGCAACAAGATCTGCCAGTTCAAGCTGGTGCTGCTGGGGGAGTCGGCGGTGGGCAAGTCCAGCTTGGTGCTGCGCTTCGTCAAGGGCCAGTTCCACGAGTACCAGGAGAGCACCATCGGAGGTGAGGCGTTCGTGTCCGAGTCCCATTACTGTGGAATCGCGTCTTCTTGTCACGTGGTACTCGCTCTAAAACACTTTCAGCATGTCGGTTGACATTAAAAACGTGTCTCTGCCGGTCCAGAGGAACTGATGACTCGCTTGTCGGTGCAGGAGAAGGAGCGGCAGAACCGGTTCTTTGCACGCATGTTTTTGCAGAAATGAATTACATTTTGAAAATATCTGTGGCTAACAAAGAGCTGAGAAAGGACCGAACATGACTAGAGTGTCCTCTTCAGTCTTTAGGCAGCTGGAGGAGTGAGGTTACTTGAAACAGGAAGGAATTGAGCCAACAATGGGGATTTCCTGGACCTCCTGCAGATCAGTGAGGCTGCTGATAGAGAGCAAGAATGTTCCGTCTGTAGCTTTAAGTGTTGGGTTAAATGTGTTTCTACATCATGGTGATTACAGCTTGAGGGCTACAGAAGTAAACTTTTAACTTGAGTTAAACCGTTAAGTGCAACTCCTCGGGCCAGGCTGGGACATGAACTGCGACAGGCTGGTGCGTGTGCGTGTGTGTCATAAAACATCATGCGGCACACGTGTGTAAAATTTGACGAAATATGAGACTGAAGCGATTCATTTCCTGTCTATTATTTGACGACATGTTTCAGCTCTACACGTAGACTGTTTATAATTCTATGAAGACAATAACATGTTAACTAGCAACAGATCTATTTTTTAATGTAATGTCTATGTAGTTTAACGTTGTCTCCTACATGTTGTGAGTAATGTGTTTGTAGGATGTAGGAACAGGATGCTCAGTGCTTACACTCTCGCCGAGTCAGCATGTTTTCTATACTACAGAACCGTGTGGTCAGCTGAACGCCTGGTCAAAGATTACAAAGCTTTAAACTCTGTGCGAGTGAGTGCTCTGTTTCCTCCGTCATGTGACGGCTTTGCTGAGTAAGCGGGTTGTAAGCAGCAGTGCCTCCTAGTGGTGTGGCACGGAGCATTTTAACTTCACAATGATTTGTGCTCTGATGTTTCGTTCTAATACGTACTCTTTTTCTCTCCAGCTGCCTTCCTCACCCAGACGGTATGTTTGGACGATACAACGGTGAAGTTTGAGATCTGGGACACTGCGGGACAGGAGCGGTATCACAGCCTGGCTCCCATGTACTACAGGGGAGCCCAGGCCGCCATCGTGGTCTACGACATCACCAACACAGTAAGTCACCTGGACACCAGCCGGCCTCGTGTCACCTTGTAGGCTGAACCCGTGTCTTCCGGTTTGGCTCCAGACCTTTGGTCTGAACTCCCACGTCAAACGTACATCAGGGATTTAAAGTTCGAAAGCACTTTATCTCATGTTTATGCACTTTTTTTTGTTTTCAAGGATACATTCACACGTGCAAAGAACTGGGTGAAGGAGCTCCAGCGGCAAGCCAGCCCAAATATTGTCATTGCCCTGGCAGGAAACAAAGCAGACCTGGCCAACAAGAGAGCCATAGACTTCCAGGTAAAGATGCTGTCTGATGCTGAAGTCTACAATCCTTTTAATGACATTTCTGAATGAAAATAAGCTCCAAATCTGTTTGTTTCTGTGTTGTATCTTTAGGAAGCACAGGCATATGCAGATGACAACAGCTTGCTCTTCATGGAGACTTCAGCCAAGACTGCGATGAATGTCAACGAGATCTTTATGGCCATAGGTGAGCGCTCCACACATTTCACTGCTCTCATCAACAGAACACAGATCGGTGACTCTCTTGATAGTGTTAAGACTCCAGGGCTGCAACTGATCAATTCATCTGCCAATCATCTTTTGGGATTAATCACTTTAAATATTTGGGAATATCATTTCCCAGAGCCGGAGAATGTTTGTTTACTTAAAGCTGCTGTGAGGAACATTTCCCTGCTGCAGTACGATGAGATGTTTTCTACATGGACTGTGGTGCTGTTAAACACTGCTGATCCCCGTCAGGGAGCACAAATACCAACACATGATGATTTAAAGGATTACTTGGTTATCAAAATAGTTAGCGATTCATTTTACGTTAAAGGTTTCAGCTCTGTTAAAGTAAAAGTAGAATTTTTGGCTTTTTCTTGTCGAGCTTTACAGTAAATTGAATATCTTTCATGTTTTGGACTCTGGGTCAAACACAAGACATTTGATGATGTCACCTCGGACTTTAGGAAAATAGTTTCACTATTTCCTGATGATTTATTGACAAAACTATCGAGAAAATAATCGCCCGAATAATCAATAATGAAACTGGTCAGTTGTCGCCATAGCGCAGTAATTCATTTGTTGTACTCCAAACAGCCAAGAAGCTCCCTAAGAACGAGCCTCAGGGTGGACCGGGCGCCGGCGGACGAACCCGAGGCGGCGTGGACCTGCAGGAGGCCGCACCGCAGGGCAGGAGTAGCCATTGCTGTGGGGGCGGGAACTAACGAGTCAGCTGATCCGACCAATCCTCAGCCTCGATCAACCAGACCAGATATTCGCCAGCTGTCAAACAATGTCCCGTCGGTCAAACCGAACCACGGTCAGACCAACCACCCTACGAGCAACACGCCACCAATTAACTGTTCGGCAAACGAGTCCACTGGCCAGTGAACTGCCAGGTGAACCGACCCACCGGCTTATTTACACAATCCTATTCGAACCCCAGGACCAATCCATGACCTCGCTATTGATGATGGACACTTGACGTCACCTTAGGAGGGAGAAAAAAACATCCCATTCATGGATGAAGAAAAAAAAAAAAAAAAAAAGATCCGTCTTTACCAGTGGCTCTTTAAACGGCCTTCTTGCTCATCGCTTTTTTTCTGTATTTGTGTAGAGGAAAAAAAAATGAAAGCAACCGGAATTGCTATAAACAGGCTCATTGGCCCCGTCCCCTCTCTTCTGTCCCCTGCTTTCTCATGCACCGTAAACGTATGAAGTATTTCCATCATGGTCGTGTGACACTGTTTAAAGCTCCAGCTGCATGCAGCAGTCCTTCGCTTCTCCGTCTTGTTCCTGGAGAAGACGGAGAGGGAAGGGTCGTCACAGGAGAACGGGAACGGACAGATGTTTCCTTCTTGGTAGAGCTGTGTAGATTGAATTATTACATTGTTATTGTTGTCACTATTATTATTATTATTATTATTATTACTTCTCTTGACGCAGGCTGTTCAATATGATTTTAAAGCCTTTAAGGTTCTACAATCGCCCGTCTGTTATCAAACCATACACAGTAAATAGTACTTTAATATCATCGTCACTCATAAGTAATTTTAGCATTAATGTAATGTTTTTGAATCCTCATTGTACAATGACAAAATACATAACACAAGTTTTTCTTGACCAAAATCCCAGCTGTGTGTTGACAAGCGTTGCTGTATTTGTATCAGACTTTTCAAGTTTATAATCAATCAGTAGTTACTGTCGAACATTATCTTCCCAATCTCTACATGATGTTTTGTCAACCTTAATTATTTTGTGATGGATTTGGGGTTTTTTTCTCTTCATTTTTTTTCTTTCTGAAGATCTATGGTATTAAATGCACTGGTTGTGTCTCATCATCTTTGTGAATCGAGATGTCATCGTCTGCTTCCTTTCCTTTTTTCTCTTTTGTTTTTACTCTTCGTATTGGGAGGGATTGCTTTCACCTGTAATGACATCATGCTATGACATCGACAACTAGCACAGCAGCCACTGCTGTTAGGTGGGGGGGTAATGGGTAATGGGGAGGGTGGGGTCATGGGTAGATAAAGAAGAAGAAAACAATGTAATTTTACCAATAAACAAGGGGAACATATCTTTTCTGTATGCCTGTTTGATCATTTTTTGATGTCCAAATATTGTTGACTGGGATTATTTTAAACTAATCTTTTATTTAAACCATCATAGCTCCGCGATCAAAAAATACAAAAGGCCAATATGAAAGAAATTCCTAATCTAAAATTTACATAATTAGAATTTAATAATTTCTACGTATTTGTAAATATATCTGACTTGTAATACTTGTTCATAATCACCACAGACAAGGCGTGGTGCCTTCAAGTGCTACAACCTTTTCTCCACCAAGTCTAAGCCAGATGTGCTGACACTTCTAGTGAGGCTTCCTCTGCAAAATATTTAGAAATAATATAGAGCAGGAGACTGCAGTATTCCTAATATTCTGTCTAGTAGGTAGCATCAAGGCTGTTTATTGTAATCTATTACATGGAGTAGTAAACATTATTACCGATATTTTGTACCAACGAGACACACCACCCTTATTCATGCAGCTAAAGAATATTGATAAAGATAACTATTAATGTTCTTACTGAGACGGTAACTACTGAATGAATAAACTAATTATTTAAAGATAATTTATCATTTACCTTATGAAAACATACAACCGAAAGTGATAGTATGGTATTTTATGTGCATTCCCGTCAACTTTACCAATTTATGGTGGTGTAGTTCATGACATCGACCACTGGAGGGCAGTGAACACATGATTTTAAATAGACTCGCGTGTAACTGTCATCTCCACTTAACGGCGATTTTTAAACGCCTTCATTTTACTGGTGAAGGCCTTTAAATATGGCCAGAGGTGTAGTGACGCACTGTGACCACTGGAGGGCTAAAGACAACCACCAACTACACAAGTATAAAGTCAGACATTAAAGCATACTATAATTTCCGGTGGAGACATTCAGAATAATACATTCAAGTTAGTCAGAGGCGCAAATATCAGTGATTACGGGAATATTGTGGTACATGGATGATTTGAGGCCTCTTCCGGCGTGGTCACGTAATGTTGTGACGTTGAAGCAACAACTATTGGTGACATATTACTTTGAAAGGTTGATACTGTGTCAAAAATTAAGTGTTTGCATTACTTCCATTCTTGATGTGTGTTCTTAACGCCTTTTTTTCATGAGAAGATCTCAAAAAGGAATTTTAATTTCTAAACATTGCTGCGGTTCTCTGAAATTTCCTTTTCCCGACAGCACTTGAACGCAGCATGTGAGGTAAACGAGAGCAGAGGACGAGTCTAGCGCGTGGACATGTCGGACCCGGCGGCGCAGGCCTTGCAACCTCGGCTTCTCCAAGCTCAGACCGCTGGGTCAGCTGGGTCCAGTACCGCCGCGACAGGCTCCGGGTCGGGAAACAGTGACCCGGCAAGACCGGGACTTAGCCAGCAGCAACGTGCAAGCCAGAAGAAAGCCCAAGTCCGAGCTTTCCCACGGGCGAAAAAGCTCGAGAAACTTGGCGTATTCTCCGCATGCAAGGTAGCTAGCTTAGCTTAGCTAGCCAAAGTTCACCACAACAAAGCACTCCTCGGGCAGTATTAGCATTAATGGAGGAGGGGGAGCAAATTGTAGCGCAATCAAGGCACCGCAAACAAAAACATAAACGATAGCGTGCTGACGTGTCGTAACTGTTAACTTTTGTAGCTAGCTAGCTAGGTAGACTGTTTGTGTTATTCACATTAACGTTGGTTCTTTGAAGCATTATCAGCTAGCTTAACTTAACCGTTTAGTCATTCATTGACGTACAAGAACACCAGCAAGTTACTGTGTACGCCGTTTTATTGTGTGTTCAGCATATTCTGCCTTTTCTCAGGCTAGTGACACATGCAAGTGCAATGGATGGAAAAACCCAAATCCACCGTCAGCCACACGTATGGACCTGCAACAGCAAGCAGCCAGTCTGAGCGAGCCGTGCCGCAGCTGTGGACATGCTCTGGGTACAAACCAATCAACCTCCACAAATACACACCTGTCCTTCTTCCTTATATATCCCGATACGTTTGATCTCTGGCTTCAATAGTCTTTCATGTTTTTACTCACAGCTGACCATGTGTCCCACTTGGAGAACGTGTCTGAGGAGGAGATTAACAGGCTGCTGGGGATGGTGGTGGACGTGGAGAACCTTTTCATGTCCGTGCACAAAGAGGAGGACACTGACACCAAGCAGGTCTACTTCTACCTTTTCAAGGTAAGCAAAGTGTGTCTCACATCTGTGTAACGGGTGAAACAAACCACCGTGGCCCAGTTCTTATCCACCCTGTTCTCCTTAGCTGCTGAGGAAATGCATCCTGCAGATGAGCCAGCCGGTCGTAGAGGGATCCCTTGGAAGTCCACCCTTTGGGAAGCCCAACATTGAGCAGGTAAACATGATACTAGAAGAATCTCCAGGTTATGTTTATGCTTGTTATTTATCCTATAGTTTTGTAATATGACAATAGGTGGTGGCCCGTGTGCACAACCCGTAGAAAATAGACAAACTGATGTCACATTTCTCATTCATCGTACGCCGTCTCTTTCCCCCCCTGCCTCCTTTTCTTTATCTTTCGTTTCCTTTTCCTTCAAAGGGGGTTTTGAATTTTGTTCAGTACAAGTTCAGCCACCTGGCACCGAAGGAAAGGCAGACCATGTTTGAGCTGTCAAAGATGTTCCTCTTGTGCCTAAATTACTGGAAGCTGGAGACGCCAACGCAGTATCGCCAGCGCATCCAGAAAGATGACGGGACGGCATACAAAGTGGACTACACAAGGTGTGTTGTTGTTGTTGTTGTTAAAGGGAAGCATGGACATGCTTTTACTTGTACTATGTGTGTAGATGCTGATGTCTGTCTGTAGAATAACAGCATCTTCCCGTGTGGCTCCTAGGTGGCTGTGCTACTGCCACGTCCCCCAGAGCAACGACAGCCTGCCGCGCTATGAAACCACTCACGTGTTCGGACGCAGCCTGCTCAAGTCCATCTTCACTGTGACCCGACGGCAGCTCCTGGAGAAGTTCAGAGTGGAGAAGGACAAGCTGCTCCCAGAGAAACGCACTCTCATCCTCACACACTTCCCCAAGTAAGCTGACTCTCTCTCGTGTGTGTGTGTGTGTGTGTGTGTGTGTGTGTGTGTGTGTGTGTGTGTGTGTGTGTGTGTGTGTGTGTGTGTGTGTGTGTGTGTGTGTGTGTGTGTGTGTGTGTGTGTGTGTGTGTGTGTGTGTGTGTGTGTGTGTGTGTGTGTGTGTGTGTGTGTGTGTGTGTGTGTGTGTGTGTGTGTGTGTGTGTGTGTGTGTGTGTGTGTGTGTGTGGCATATATGTGGTTCAGTTAAGATGGACTGAGAGAAAAATCGATATTGGTTAAACAATACTTTAATGTTCGGGCAGATACTTAATGTTACGTTGTTCTCTGCGTGAGGTAACGTCAGACTCCTGCTGTCAATATGTAGGCCGTGTTTTTCTGCAGTTTATTCTTTCTATATATATATATATATATATATATATATATCCATTCAGACATTCATTTAGGTAGCATATGGTATTTTATGTTTGAACTTGTCGCTTTGTGACTGGTGCCTGTGAAAGATCTGATATAATGTTATATAAATACACTTTGCTTGCTTGTATGCTTTATTATTGCAAAGACTTAATTTGTCAAATAAAATGTTTTAAATTGCTCACAAATAATTTTGAAAGAAGGAACCGAACATCAAAATTGTTATTTGGGTTTTTATTGACAATATATTATTTTAGGTTTAATTCAGGCTTTAAAGAACCAATCACAGTGTGCACATATTGTTTATGTTGTAATCAAGTCTATAGAGAGTATATAAATAGCACAATTGATGTAATGCTATAGCTACCCTCTTGATATTTCCCCTTGTACTAACCTTTCCCTCTGAACGTCGTCAGGTTTTTGTCCATGCTGGAGGAGGAGATCTACGGAGACAATTCACCGATCTGGGAGGCTGACTTCACCATGCCGGCCTCTGACGGCACACCACTGGGCCATCAGATAGGTGAGGCAGGTGTGCCGCCCGCTAGCCAATTAACTATGATTAACTAACTATTTATAGGGATGAGACCAGACAATTTGATATCAATAAACAGTTCTCTACTCAAATCCTCAATCAGGCCACTTGATCATGGGCCTGTAAACGTACTGCTGCTCTCAAGCAGGAAGTAACTATGACTATAAAACACAGATGTTTCAGCCTGTTAGATACTACAGAATGTAAAACGATGACACGTTACAACATGCAAAAAAACCCAGGGTAAATGATGAGGAAACAGATTAAGAACAAAAAACAAAGACTGAATCAGAGAAATTGTATTCAACAAGCTATTTAAATACCATCGGACCATCACAACTATACACATGTGCAGAAACAATGTGCCTAGCAGTGTTACTCCAAAAGCCTAATTGAAGTGGTATTGTACCTTGTTAGGAGTCACACAGAATAGATGTGTATTTATAGTTTATGTAATGTATATTATATGTCACAACAGTTCCTGTTGTGCGGTTTGTAATCATGAACATGTGTGTTGCAGTGATCAGTCCTGCTGCCGGGTCCGGCTCCCCCGCACTGCCCAAAGGTCTGAGCAGCATCTCCTCTCTGGGCAGCATGGACACCGGAGCTGCAGAGCCCATCACAGGTCTGTCAGCTCTGACTATGTGGAGTATTGTGTAATCTTGAAAGCCACCATGAAACACACACACACACCTGCGACTACATGCGTTAGGGGGGTGATGGTAATAAACCCTCACAAACCGCAATGCGGGTTTAATGATGGCTCTAAAATCCTTGTTAGCCGACTCCTCTCATTGTTTTGATCGGAGCAATGTCGCCGTTTGTTCAGGAGAGAAACGCAAACTCCCGGAGGCGCTGACCCTGGAGGATGCCAAGCGGATCCGTGTGATGGGAGACATTCCTATGGAGCTGGTCAATGAAGTCATGATGACGATCACCGACCCTGCTGCTATGCTCGGACCAGAGGTACGTCGTTCAGTCTCCGATGAAGGCCAAAGGTCTTATTTAATCCAAATATTGACTTTTTTTTATTTCATCTTGCTAGACTAATCTTCTGACTCCAAACGCTGCCCGTGACGAGACTGCCAGGCTGGAGGAGAGGCGGGGCATCATAGAGTTCCACGTCATTGGAAACTCGCTCTCCCAGAAGTCCAACAAGAAGATCCTGATGTGGCTGGTTGGCCTGCAGAACGTCTTCTCTCATCAATTACCTCGCATGCCCAAAGAGTACATCACACGGCTGGTGTTTGACCCGTAAGTAGATCTATTCTAGTTCTCTTGTGTCGCCATCGCACATCTGCACACTGTTCTGACGTCTCCCGACTTTCACAGGAAGCACAAGACCCTAGCCCTTATCAAAGATGGCCGCGTCATCGGAGGCATCTGTTTTAGGATGTTTCCCACTCAGGGCTTCACGGAGATCGTCTTCTGTGCCGTCACATCCAACGAGCAGGTTAAGGTAAACGATGAGCGTTTACTTTACTGAGAGTTGTGGTGGGCCAAGCAGACTAACAAGTAGCAAACATTTGTTGTAGCTTTAGCACCCCGTTGCTTCATGTATGAGATGAAATGATAAGGAGAAAACTCTTAGTTGGGAACATTTAGCAGGACTCCTAGTGTTAAGATAGCGTGATTTGGGAATTTGGCAACAAATAGTGTTCAGAGAAAACACATTTTTGACAGTCTTTTCTCTGTTTTTTTAATTTTAGGGCTACGGGACCCACCTGATGAATCACCTGAAGGAGTACCACATCAAACACAACATCCTCTATTTCCTCACTTACGCTGACGAGTACGCCATCGGCTACTTCAAGAAGCAGGTACTGCAGGCGTGAGCCGTGCATTAGCTCTGCTGCTGTCCTCTCCCTAGACCTCGTCCGTTCACTGACTTGCTCTCTCCTCGCAGGGCTTTTCCAAAGACATCAAAGTGCCGAAGAGTCGATACCTGGGATACATCAAAGACTACGAGGGAGCGACCCTCATGGAGTGTGAGCTGAACCCCAGGATCCCCTACACGGAGCTCTCTCACATCATTAAGAGACAGAAGGAGGTAACGTGAGGCTGCGAGAGCTTCTCATTCAAGCCAAAAACACCCGTTTACTGCGGTGGATCTTTGAGTTTTTAACATCACATATTTCTTAAATGTCATAACAGATTATTAAGAAGCTGATAGAGAGGAAACAGATCCAGATCAGGAAGGTCTACCCAGGCCTGACCTGCTTCAAAGAGGGCGTACGGCAGATCCCGGTGGAGAGCATTCCCGGCATAAGTGAGTGTTTGGTTAGTGTGAAATAAATAATAATAATCTGTATTATCATATTACTTAAATTAGTTTTTTCTTCCAGGAGAGACGGGATGGAAACCCAGTAACAAGGACAAAGGGTAAACATTAAGCACCGTTTGCCGTCTTCCCTCTGGGTCCCACACTGACCGTTTCAATAACAAGACGTTCAGTCCATATTTGACTCGCTTACCTTTCTACGTGTTTTGCAGGAAAGAGGTGAAGGACCCTGACGTGTTGTACAACATGTTAAAGAACCTCCTGGCCCAGATAAAGGTACGAGTCAACAGGAACACACGCATGCACCTACAGGAGTAACGAGAACAGAGACTAACCACCGGCTTTATCCCTCCAGACTCATCCCGATGCCTGGCCCTTCATGGAGCCGGTGAAGAAATCAGAGGCTCCGGATTACTACGAGATCATCCGCTTTCCCATCGGTGAGCGAGCGAGCGATTACGCAGCAGCTTTTATTCTCTCCGATTACATTCCTGTTAAAGGTGCTCAATGCGGAATTCAGAGCACATCCGTTATTCTCTTCTTTTCAATTTCTTCCCGCAGACCTGAAGACCATGACCGAGAGACTTAAGAATAGATACTATGTGACCAAGAAGCTCTTCATTGCCGACCTGCAGCGAATCATCACCAACTGCCGCGAGTACAACCCTCCAGACAGCGAGTACTGCAAGAGTGCCAACACCTTGGAGAAGTTCTTCTACTTCAAATTAAAAGACGGAGGACTGATCGAGAAATGAGATGAGATGAGAGAGTTATTTACCGATTTCTAAACCGTCGCGGGGGCGACTTTCACTCACCCGGATGACGAGGAAAACGTCGCTATTGTCATATCTGGGTTAATAAAAGGGTATGTACATGACTGGAATAGTTGGACAAACATAACCGTTTTGGTAATATCGGATCAAGTTGAGCGTTACAAAGTGTCAGAATGGCATCACCGTTAAGTTAGCTTCTGTCACTTCCTCTTTTCCAGTTCTCACAGACGACGCGTTTCATTAAGTGTACCAAAGTTCTAACAATGACACACTTTCCACCATTATTTATAGTCCGATTGATTTGGTTTCGTCGCATGCAATGACATTTGTTCATTCCACTTTGCTTACAACTCGTCACTCCAGCAGAAGTACGCGTAGTGTAGAGTTCTTTCACCGAAAACTGGACCTCGGGACCTAAAGCCACGTTGCCTTTCGTTACTGACAGACACTTGAACATCCCGCCACCTTCATGATGGGTATAAAGACGAGCGTTGTCTGAGGGGTGGAGTCCTTGAAATACTTAAAAACACGCTGCTTTGACTCTCGAGTAGTCGGGTAACGATTCGATCAGTTGGTGAATAATTAATCGAACACGGTTGTGAGTTGTTGTGCAAAATACCGAACATGTGATGGTTACAGCTTTAGTGTATTTTGAGTATTTTTTGAGACTGAAATTATTTATCATTTAGCAACATTATTTTCAACATTCTTCCCAAAAGAAAAAAGGATTGATAATAAAAAACGTTTGTTGCTAATGATAGTCTGGGCATTAAATATGTCAAAACTAAATAATTTCCCCAATCGTTCACGAAAACCCTGTTTTCCTGTCGACACCACAGTGGAGCTACACGGTTAACATGATGCACACTGTTCACACATCGTTGTCCACTGGCAGGGCTTTATTCCAACCCTTCAGGATGAGGTCACACGTTAGTTTAGCTCGCAGGTGATAGTTTGGTTCTGTTGCTAGACTCTGTAGTACAGTCGTATGCACACACACACACACACACACACATGCTAAGTCGTGTCTTTAGTGTACAGCCACACTGTCTGTGGTGGTCACCGGGTTACTGGATTGTTTATGTTGACATGGGGGGGGGGGGGGGGGCTTTTGGAAAGAAGATAACTGGTTTATTTATCGCACCATACACGAGCTGTAGCGGGTGGTTAAGCTAGGACAGTTAACAATTTGAATTCATTAAAAAAAAAAAAAAAAACTTTTAGCCATAGTTGTTGCAGGTTGTTACTTTTTTTTTTTTCTTCTTTTTTTTACAGTGACAAACATTTGAATGTTTGGTCAGTGCTTCTTTTATTGAAAGTAATCGTCTTGAGCCTGCTTGTTGAATGTTTCATTGACTTGTGTGTGTGTTTATTTTGTACTTGATTCATGACTAGCTTGGAATTACTGAAGTGATGTCAGCGTTGCATTATTCAGGGTTGTCTGTTCCGTACTTTTCCCTCAATCTACCTATGCTGCATTTCAGATTTTCTTAATAAGTCTGAGTGAAGTTTCCACCTGTTTGAGGATGGCTACTGTCTCTAGTTTTACTGTAAAACTGTTCATGACAAAGTTGTCATATATATATATATATATATGTTTATATAATATATATATAAACAAAGGTTGTGAACTTCAGTCACTTGACTTTGGCTGAAAGATTTTGAGGATATCAGACATGACAAAATAAAAGACCTGCAAGAAAACGTTTCACTCGTGACCTCACATGACACTGCCACGATATCATAGATGAGATGTCACAGCGTAGACGGAAACAACTTCCACTATATCTAATTTCATGTTTAATTATAGTACAACAGATATCTTAAATGTGTTGCATGTCATTGTGTCCGTCCAGGCTGTTCACCAATTAAACTATCAAATGTACACGCTAACCTTTCATTCTGGAGACCCCTGGGCCGCCTCCTTCGACTTGACGGCGTCCCCAGCTGGTTCTAAGGTTGCCGCGATGTCCGGCACCGATGACCTCCTGACCACAACTCCTTGCAGCTGCTTCCACAATGGAGGCTTTGAACATGGCCCACTTTGATTCCATGTCCCCAGCCTCCTTCAGATGCATGGAAAAAGTCTTCTGGAGGTGGGAGTTGAAGACCTCGTGGATAGGGGCCCTCACACGTTTTGATTGGTAGACTCAAGCCCCTCTCCAGGAGTTTGATTCCAGAACAAGCGCTATGCGTGGAAGTGAGTCCACCTCCTGTACTTCTGTTTGAGTCTATTGTAGTAACCTTTAGGTTTTCTTTTCCTGATGCAACAAGAAGCAGGACCCATTCAGGGTGTACTGTACACAAAACCTGACTAACCTTTTTCAGTTTCAGTGAAACACCCAACTGCAAGCCACATAATGTATATTTTAAGATAAATGTAAGATTACATATGGCTAGATTATAAAGGGTTTGTGAAAGGCTTACTTATTATCAGTGCTGTTCAAGCTTCCGCTGTCACTGCAAAGTGAAGAGCAGCTGTCGTTGCTCCAGAGCCTCCCTCAGTAGGGGACCATTCTGTGGACACATTACACAGGTTTAAGTTTCGTTTCTCCGTTTCACACATCTGATCACGGATATAAAGCATAGTGGATGAGTGCTTTCTGCATGTAAATCCCTTTATGGTTAATATTGTAAATATGCAATACATTTAAGAAGAAAATAACTCCGGAAGTATATGTATTGTTTTGAATAAAGTATATTTATCATACCTTTTCCTAATTATGCTGTGATGTTTCTTTCACCCCTACTTTCATACACAGGTAGAGATAATTCATCCGTTATGGCATTGTGCTTATTTTCAATTTCTACTTTTGCATTAATCCTGTGATTCTCCTTGTGCCTAGTTTTGTATACAGGTGTAGTCAAGCCCAGAATGTGTTGTAAACTTAGCATGTTCCTTATGTAGAGATGTTAATATTTTAATATACTATTTATGTATAAATACAGCATTTAATTTTTATTCAGGTTATTAATATTATTTCTGTCCATCTGATTGCTCCATATGCAATTTACAATATGTTATTCTACATTACTTCTTATCACTCTAAAAAAGGTGTTATAAGTGTAAATTCACACAGCTTCTTTCAAATTCCAACGTTTAGCTTGACTTAAAATTGACTTTACCCAAGTCCTGCAAAACAAAGTTTATGTGGGCAGAAAAGATCGAGTTACATAAGTTACAGTTAAAGCAGACATGGGGATTTCCTGCTTCACCACAAGCAACAATAGTAAGTTTTGTTTTCCTGACAGAATGATGAACAAGTAGGGCCCATTTAAGGGGTAAGCAAAGACTCAGGACGTTTTCAACACTCTACAAACACACCTTGGCTGTACGCCACTAATTGAATAAATACATAGATAGGATGTACACTAAATATAGAAGTGGGCCTAAAAGTGCCTTTGTTTTTTATTTTTAACTATTACTATAAGCTGTTGTCTTTGTAGTTCAGGCTTCCCCTGTCACTGCGTAAAGAGCTATATCTGTCGTTCCTCCAGAGCCTCCCTTAGTAGCAAAACCAGTCAGTTCAAAGTTCTTTTACTTTCGTTTTCCCGTTTCCACATCACACAGCTGATCAGCAGAGTTTAACACCCCACGACAGACACTGTGTGATGGTAGTGGACCAGGAGAAGCTGGAAACGCCACACAGCTGAGCGGTGAGTGAATAAAGGCTGACTTTTTAACAGTTTAAAGATACATGACGCATGGCTTCTCAGATTGCTTGTTTATTGTGTCAATGATCACAGTCTTTGATGTACTGGTATGATCTTGTGTCCCTTTTTCATGATATTATATTTCTGATGTGTTGTCAAACAGGAGGGAAGTGCAGGATGGCAGAGTTAGGACTGCGGTCATACCAGAAGGAAGTGGTTGAAAGGGCTCTTCAGAGAGACAACATCATCATCTGGCTGCCGACGGGAGGTGGAAAGACCCGTGCTGCCGTCTATGTGGCCAAAAAACACCTGGAGACAACGCCACAGGCTAAGGTGGTGGTCCTGGTAAACAAGGTACACAGAAGGCACACAGCAGACAGGACAGAATCATCGTAAAAAGACTTCCAGTGTGGCCAAAATACAATGCGTTTAATTGTAATGTATTCTATATTGTAGGTCCACCTTGTAGACCAACATTACACCAAAGAGTTCAAGCCTCACCTGGGCCGTGACTACAAACTGGTGGCAGTCAGTGGGGAGAGTCAGGACAAGGACTTCTTCGGGCCAGTGGTCAAGAATTCAGACGTGGTCATCTGCACAGCACAGATCTTGTACAATGCTCTGACTAACATGGAGGAGACCAAACATGTTGAGTTCTCAGGTCAGTAGAAGTGAGCTTTAACGTCCATGATTATAATGTCGGGATGACTGGCTGAATTGATGAAGGTTTTCTAATTGAGTCGTACATAGAAATTGTACCCATGGTGCATTCATTCCTCCCTACAGATATTACTCTACTGATAATCGATGAGTGTCACCACACCCACAAGGACTCAGTCTACAACAAGGTGATGGCGTGCTACGTGGAGAAAAAGTTGAAAGGAGAACAACCATTACCACAGATCTTGGGTCTCACTGCCTCACCGGGAACAGGGGGCGCAAAGATCCTGGAAAAGGCGGTTGATCATGTACTGGAGGTCAGGGTTTACTGATTCACCTTTGGTTTTTACTGAATTTGTCACTAAAATTAGATAGTCTGTCTGATCTCCCACACGTGTTTTCATCTTCATCTTTATGTCCTTCTCAGATTTGTGCCAACCTGGACTCAGCCATAGTTTCAACTAAAAACTATGTCTCCGAGCTGAAGCAGAACGTACCCAGACCCGTCAAGAAGTTTGACATTGTGGACAAAAGGCTTGAGGTAAACTACATTTGTTATTTGGTCTTTAAAACAACTAATGTTTCCAATTAATAACTGCTGTGGTAGACAGTAATCCACCCTAATATAATAAACTGACCTGGGCACACCAAGATAAATGTTTTTTTTAACTGCTTTGGCTCATATTTTAACAAACAAAAACTTCAAAACAATGTGAAAGATGGTATATTCACATAACATAACATTTGTTCTTCTAGGATCCATTCGGGGATCATCTTAAGTACATGATGCAGATGATCCATGAGTACATGAACGTTCCTCCAGACTTCACACTGAGAGAGTGTGGCACACAAGAGTATGAGGCAGATGTGGTGATACTAGAGCAGCGAGGTAAGAACCCATTTACATTTTTACTTGTGATGGCAAGGAGAACACAATTGAAGCAAATTAAATGTAAAATCAAATGTGTGGAGAAAGCAATGCTACTGTTGATGCTGGTACATACTTTGTTTATATTTGGATCAGGAGTAAGAGATGACAACAGACTGCTGGCACAATGTGCTCTCCACCTTAGACAGTACAACGATGCCTTGCTCATCAACGACACCCTGCGAATGATGGATGCTCATAGCTCCCTAGAAGAGTTCTACAACAATAAGTTTACCAGAGCAATTGATGGAACAGACTTCTTCCTGGTCGGACTTTTCCAAGGTAGGAGTCCAAAAAGCATAGTTACATGTCTATTTTAATGCACATGACTTATATGTTAAGGTCACAATTCTGTCAATACAAGCAATAATTAATATCACTGTCCTTAAACACAGAGAACCAGTTGGAGCTGCAGAAACTGGCAAGAGATTCTCGCTATGAGAACCCAAAGATGGGCCAACTTGAGAGCACTCTGCTGAAACAGTTTGGTCCAAGTGTGAATTCAAAGGGAATCCTCTTCAGTAAAACACGTAAAAGCATCCATTGCCTAAACGACTGGGTCCTCCACAATAAAGCCTTGCAGGAAGCTGGCATCAAGGCAGCCATCCTCACCGGGGCTGGCAATGGTAGCACTTACATGACGCTGGTGTGTTCACACACAATCCCTGAGCATTAAGTAATTCCAATTCAGTCACAACTTGTCTATAGATGGGTTTCTGTTTTTCATGACTCAGTCCTTACATGCTTTCCTCGCAGCACGAGCAGACGGACACGATCCGCAATTTTCGCAACGATAGTGTCAACCTCCTGATCTCCACCAGTGTGGCCGAAGAAGGCCTTGACATCCCCGAATGCAACCTGGTGGTACGCTATGGACTGCTTACAAATGAGATTGCCCAGCAGCAGGCCAGCGGACGTGCCAGAGCGAAAAACAGCCAGTACTCTGTGGTCGCCGAGAAAGGGGGAAAGGAAGTGAAGCGGGAGCTCACCAATGAATATCTGGAAGAGCTGACAAAAATAGCCATTGCCAAGGTCCAAGAGATGAGCATCCGAGAGTTTCGCAAAAAGGTGAGGCTGCGGTGCTCCGTACATCTTCATCCTTTACTCTCACTGCTTTGTGTTTCTGCCATCACCTTTTGTTCATCTTTGTCTCCAGATTACTGAGCTACAAAAGCAGGCAGTTATTGTCAGAAAACTTACAGAGGCACGCAAAGTAGAGAAGAAGAGTCTCTACACAGCTGATAGCGTCCAGCTCTTGTGCCGAAACTGTTTAAAGTCTGTGGCCTCAGGCAGTGACATTAAACTTCTTGAGAACGCGCACTATGTCAATGTCAATCCTGACTTTAAGTGAGTTGAACTCTTTGTGGTGTAAGAGTACATGCAAAACCATATGTAGAATGAAGTGTTTACAAACTGTCTTAACTGCTCTAATCATGGCTGATCTTTGCTCTCAGGAAACACTACAAAGTCGGTGGAGAAGTGATGCTGGGAAAGAGTTTTGAGGACTGGGAGCCCGGGCGTACGATCAGTTGTAGCAAGTGCAACAAGGTACAGTGGGTCCTCTGCCAATTAAAGTTAATTTAAAACTCAGAAAAGAGTTCAAGGCAGGTCATCAACAGCGTTGATCTGGTTGGGTTGTCAGTTTTATTCTTCTTTGAATTCACAGGACTGGGGATTTGAGATGAAGTACAAGGGGGTTGCCCTGCTGCCCAATCTAGCCATTAAGAAATTGGCCCTGGACACCCCTAAAGGCAGGACGACTGTGAAGAAGTGGAAGGATGTCTCTTTCACTGTCGAGGACTTCAGCTTTGAAGAGTACTGCCAAGACAACTTCCCTGACCTCCTTGATTGAGACACCAGCAAGAGAGCTCTGTGCGGGTTTCCCCCCCTACTTCACATGTGCATCTTTATCTTCTATTGGTGTTGGATTACCTGTCCTCATTTAGAGAAAGCGTCATTGTATTGTTAAGGTGCTTATATGCATTAATTTGTGCTGCTGGGCCAGTGAGGCAGCAGTATTTTTAAACCCGTTACATATCGATCATGCTTGAAATTAGCATGACAGCTTTGTTCATGCCCAAGGTCCTAACTCCCTTTGCATGTTTTTGTGCGTATTTCCTCCGCTTCATGCCAAGTCAAGCACAGAAACAAAGCACACAATGAACTCTGCTGTAACATGAACCTTAACCATCATGAACACTCGATATGTCATCACGAAGTTTAACTCTCTTTTAGCTATTTTAAGTTATGTTTTTAACTAGTAAATTACTTTTCACAGTAGATGCATGTATGTGTGTCTGTGGTACGTGGATATTGTGTATGTACTGATAATCTCAAAAATTGTATGTACTTATTCAAGTGTTTTATAGGATATAAACACTTTAATTTAATTTTGTTGCTGTATACTATTTTATAACAAATTATGGACAATATAAAGAAACTTTAACTGCAGAGATGACATTTTAATAAACATTCCTCTTAAAATGCCAAACAGATCTTTTGTAATTATTTTTGCACTTATTAACCACTAGGTGTCAGTGTTGATTAACCAATCAAGTCAATTTCTCTACTTCAGACTTTCTGTAAAAATGCAGTTGAGGCAGACAAACGTGTAACTCTTTTTTATACAGGTGTAGGGGTAGTCAAGCCCAGAATGTGTTGTAATTTTAGCATGTTTTTTATTAGAGGTGTAACAATACACGTATTCGTATTGAACCGTTCGGTACGAGGCTCACGGTTCAGTACGTTTTATTAACCGAACAATACGTTTGAATAATACTATTGCGTTTGGAAAATGCAGAATCTTAAATTGTGGGAAATATAATGTTCTCTCGGTGGAGCCACTGCGCTCAACATGGCAACCCACCCAAAGTAATAGACAAAATGCTGTCTGACACGCCCACCACGGAAGAACAACATTGTACTCTGGTGAGCCACGTTTGTTCTGGGAGGCGCGCCACGCTAAACAGCAGCTCACACGCTACAAACTGTCCCTGCAGCGTTTAGGTAGCTATTTCCTACCGATTCAAACAGAGATAAAGGTATATTCATAACCGAAGATATGAAACCCTACTCTGGAGTGGAAAACCAGGCTGTACAAACATGCTTAATGCTATTGAGCCCCATGACACTACTCATTCACGAGCCCATTTCACCAGACCACACTGAATGAAAACAAAAACCCAAACAAAAACAAAAATTTCCAAAGCACCCGCTGTTGCTCTGACAACAGACGGCCGGACGTCACGGACTACACAAAGCTACCTGACTGTAACGACACATTACCTCACTACTGAATGGGAGATGTCGAGCCATGTTCTTCAGACACGCCCCCTTGAGAGTCTCACCAGCGAGGATTTGGCATTTCTACTTTTCTTGCTGTATTGAAAACGTACCGAAACATACCGAACCGTGGCACCACTGTATCGTATTGGACTGAACCGACAATTTTGGGAACCGTTACACCCCTATTGCTTATATAGGGATGGTACAGGATGGTATGGTATGATGGGATGGTAAGGACATTGAGCTGTTAGCCATTAGCATGAGGCCAAACTACGTACCAATGGAATTCTTGCATGTTATCGCGATAGTTGCGTATATTCCCCCCTCTGCTAACGCTGAGGCAGCCTGTGACGTCATCCACTCGGCGACAATCAGGCCGCTGACACAACACCCCAGTGCCCTCCTCCTTCTCTCTGGTGACTTTAATCATGCCCCTCCATCCTCCACTCTGCCCACATTCCCCCAATATGTCACATGCCACACGAGAGACAATAAAACACTGGGTCTCTTCTATGCCAACACCAAGGAGGCATACACTTCATCACCTCTCCCTCCCCTGTGAAGATCTGATCACAACCTGGTGCACCTCCTGCCTGTGTACAAATCTCTTGTACAAAGGCAGCCAGCTGTAACTCGCACAGTAAAAAGATGGTCCGAGGAAGCCGAGGAGGCTCTGAAAGACTGTTTTGACTCTACTGTGTGGGAAGTATTCAGTGATGCCCATGGGGAGGACATTGACAGTCTCACTCACTGCATAACGGACTACATCAACTTCTGTGTGGAGCACACCGTACCCACCAGGACTGTACAGTGTTTTTCCAATAGCAAACCTTGGATCACTCCTGAAATGAAGGCCCTCCTCAAGGAAAAGAAGAGGGTTTTTAGATCAGGAAACAAAGAGGAGCTGAAGACTGTGCAGAGAGAGCTGAGGAGGAAGATCAGGGAAGGGAAAAAAGTCTACAGGACGAAGATGGAGGAGCAGCTGCAGCAGAACAACATCAGCGGGGTCTGGAAGGGCCTCAATGCGATGTCTGGCTACAAGGGTCCCAACCAACAGCCTACGGGGGACCAAAAGTGGATGAATGACCTGAACTTATTCTTTAATAAGTTCAGGTCAATCACTGAATGAGGGAAGGAAGCTGAACTCTCTCCCTCCTCTCTTTAAGATTCCGTATGTCTGACTGCTGCTAAAATACAGAATGATAGTTTTTTTCTTTTTTATGTTGACTTAAAAGTTTTTCGATTTATTTGCACTTCATTATCTGTATTCATTTTGTTGGACTGGAGAGAAACGTTTTTTCAACTCCTCTGTATGTAAAGTATTGAGAAATTGACAATAAAGCTGACTTTGACTTTGACTTAACAGATTCGATCAGTCATCCACCCCTCCCCCATCCAGTCCTCCCTGCTGCTGCAACCTCCATTGTCTGCACCCCCTGTAGATTGCCCCCCTCCTCCACCCCCTTCCCCACAACCATGAACAGTGCCCCACCCCCCCTCCAACAACCTACGCCACACACCCCCCACCCCCCAACTTGTCCCTCACAACTGACCAGGTGAGGAAAGAACTGAGAAAGATCAAGGTGAGAAAGGCCACGGGTCCAGACGGCACCAGCTCAAGGCTCCGCAGGTCCAGCGCAGACCAGATGTGCGGGATAGTGGAGCACGTCTTCAACTTGAGCTAGAAGCTGGGGAGAGTACCACAGCTGTGGAAAACATCCTGCGTGGTGCCAGTCCCAAAGACCCTGCGACCCAAGGACTTCAACAGCTTCAGGCCGGTGGCGTTAACATCCCACCTGGTGAAGACGCTAGAGAGGCTGTTCCTTGTACATCTCCGCCCCCTGGTGAGCTCATCTTTGGACCCACTTCTGTTCGCCTATCAATCTGGCATCGGGGGTGGATGACGCTGTCATCTACCTTCTACACAGATGCTTTTCTCAACTGGAAAAGGCTGGAAGCACTGTGAGAGTCATGTTTTTTGATTTCTCCAGTGCCTTCAACACCATCCAGCCTTTGCTTCTGAGGGACAAGCTGGAGCAGACCAGGGTGGACCACCACCTCACTGCATGGATCTTGGACTACCTCACCAACCGTCCACAATATGTGTGGATACAGGAGTGTGAGTCCGACCTGGTGTCCTGCAGCACAGGGGCCCCACAAGGAACCGTTCTAGCTCCATTCCTTTTCACCATATACACCTCGGACTTCAAACATAACTCTGCTAACTGTCACCTACAAAAGTTCTCTGACGACTCTGCAATCGTCGGCCTCATTTCCACCGGTGATGACAGGGAATACAGGAAACTGAACCAGGACTTTATAGGATGGTGCCAGCAGAACCGCCTCCAGATCAACTCTGGTAAAACTAAAGAGCTGGTGGTGGACTTCCACCGGGGTAAACACTCTCCTCCGGTACCAGTGAACATCCAGGGAATGGACATTGAGATTGTGAGATCTCATAAGTACCTGGGTGTTCACTTGAACAATAAACTGGACTGGACTGACCATACACACTCACTTTACAAAAAGGGTCAGAACAGACTCTATCTGCTGAGGAGACTGAGGTCTTTTGGAGTGCAGGGAGCACTCCTGAGCACCTTCTTCGACTCTGTGGTGCCATCAGTCATTTTTATGGAGTGGTCTGCTGGGCCAGCAGCATCTCGACAGCCGACAGGAACAGACTAAACAAACTTATCAAGAAGGCCAGCAGTGTGCTGGGGTGTCCACTGGATACGGTGGAAGTGGTGGGAGACAGGAGGATGATGGCTAAGCTATCATCCCTGATGGACAACTCCTCCCACCCCATGCGGGACGCCCTGGCAGCTCTGTGCAGCTCCTTCAGTCACCGGCTGATTCACCCCCGGTGTGTGAAGGAGAGGTACCGCAGGTCCTTCCTTCCTGCCGCTGTCAGGCTGCACAACCACCTGTGCTCCTAGTAGACCACACAACTCTAACAACACTAAAAATCTGTGCAATATAAATAAACAGTGCTATAAAAAAAATTCTGTCTGTATATATAATATTTTTAGTTTTTTAGTTATATTTAGATATTGTGGATTTTTTACTTTTTTACTTAGTTAATATTCTTTACTGTTAATTACTAATTTATAATACTTATTTACAATACTTGATACATTGTTTTTTTTTACTGTATCTTGTTTGCACTATCCACTATGCTGCTGTAATCCTGTAAATTTCCCCGCTGCGGGACTAATAAAGGATTATCTTATTTTATCTTAATATTTTTATATATTATTTATTGTTGTGTATGAATATGGAGTTTCTGAATTTGTATTCAGGTTATTGATATTTCTGTGCATCTGATTGCTCCATAAGCAATTTACAATATGTTATACATTACTTTATCACTCTAAAAAAGGAGGTATATGTGTAAATTCACACAGCTTCTTTCAAATTCCAACGTTTAGCTTGACTTAAAATTGACTTTACCCAAGTCCTGCAAAACAATGACTTGCAACTGAAATCAAAAAGTGTATGCGGGCAGAAAAGATCCAGTAAGTTACAATTAAAGCCGACATGGGGATTTCCTGCTTCCGACAAGCAACAACAAGTAGGGCCCATTGAAGGGCAAAGACTCAGGACGTTTTCAACACTCTACAAACACACCTTGGCTGTACGCCACTAATTGAATAAATACATAGATAGGATGTACACTAAATATAGAAGACGGCCTAAAAGGGCCTTTATTTTTAATTTTGTAACTATTACTATAATTAAGCTGTTGTCTTTGTAGTTCAGGCTTCCCCTGTCACTGCGTAAAGAGCTATATCTGTCGTTCCTCCAGAGCCTCCCTCAGTAGCAAAACCAGTCAGAGTTCAAAGTTCTTTTACTTTTGTTTTCCCGTTTCCACATCACACAGCTGATCAGCAGAGTTTAAAACCCCACGACAGACACTGTGTGATGGTAGTGGACCAGGAGAAGCTGGAAACGCCACACAGCTGAGCGGTGGGTGAATAAAGGCTGACTTTTTAACAGTTTAAAGATACCTGACGCATGGCTTCTCAGATTGCTTGTTTGTTTTCTCAGAGCGACTCTACTCTGATCCAGTCCGACTTTATTGTGTCAATGATCACAGTCTTTGATGTACTGGTATGATCTTGTGTCCTTTTTTCACGATATTATAATTTCTGATGTGTTGTCAAACAGGAGGGAAGTGCAGGATGGCAGAGTTAGGACTGCGGTCATACCAGGAGGAAGTGGTTGAAAGGGCTCTTCAGAGAGAAAACATCATCATCTGGCTGCCGACGGGAGGTGGAAAGACCCGTGCTGCCGTCTATGTGGCCAAAAAACACCTGGAGACAACGCCACAGGCTAAGGTGGTGGTCCTGGTAAACAAGGTACACAGAAGGCACACAGCAGACAGGACAGAATCATCATGAATAGACTTCCAGTGTGGCCAAAATACAATGCGTTTAATTGTAATGTATTCTATATTGTAGGTCCACCTTGTAGACCAACATTACACCAAAGAGTTCAAGCCTCACCTGGGCCGTGACTACAAACTGGTGGCAGTCAGTGGGGAGAGTAAGGAGAAGGACTTCTTCGGGCCAGTGGTCAAGAATTATGACGTGGTCATCTGCACAGCACAGATCTTGTACAATGCTCTGACTAACATGGAGGAGACCAAACATGTTGAGTTCTCAGGTCAGTAGAAGTGAGCTTTAACGTCCATGATTATAATGTCGGGATGACTGGCTGAATTGATGAAGGTTTTCTAATTGAGTCGTACATAGAAATTGTACCCATGGTGCATTCATGCCTCCCTACAGATATTACTCTACTGATAATCGATGAGTGTCACCACACCCACAAGGACTCAGTCTACAACAAGGTGATGGCGTGCTACGTGGAGAAAAAGTTGAAAGGAGAACAACCATTGCCACAGATCTTGGGTCTCACTGCCTCACCGGGAACAGGGGGCGCAAAGATCCTGGAAAAGGCGGTTGATCATGTACTGGAGGTCAGGGTTTACTGATTCACCTTTGGTTTTTACTGAATTTGTCACTAAAATTAGATAGTCTGTCTGATCTCCCACAAGTGTTTTCATCTTCATCTTTATGTCCTTCTCAGATTTGTGCCAACCTGGACTCAGCCATAGTTTCAACTAAAAACTATGTCTCCGAGCTGAACCAGAACGTACCCAGACCCGCCAAGACGTTTGACATTGTGGACAAAATGCTTGAGGTAAACTACATTTGTTATTTGGTCTTTAAAACAACTGATGTTTCCAAATAAAAACATATTCTGTGGTAGACATTAATCCACCCTAATATAATAAACTGACCTGGGCACACCAAGATAAATTATTTTGATTTGGATTGGCTCAAAACAATGTGAAAGATGGTATATTCACATAATATAACATTTGTTCTTCTAGGATCCATTCGGGGATCATCTTAAGTACATGATGCAGATGATCCATGAGTACATAAACGTTCCTCCAGACTTCACACTGAGAGAGTGTGGCACACAAGAGTATGAGGCAGATGTGGTGAAACTAGAGCAGCGAGGTAAGAACCGATTTACATTTTTTTACGTGTGATGGCAAGGAGAACACAATTGAAGCAAATTAAATGTAAAATCAAATGTGTGGAGAAAGCAATGCTTCTGTTGATGCTGGTACATAATTTGTCTATTTGGATCAGGAGTAAGAGAGGGCAACAGACTGCTGGCACAAGGTGCTCTCCACCTCAGAGAGTACAACGATGCCTTGATCATCAACGACACCCTGCGAATGATGGATGCTTATCGCTCCCTAGAAGAGTTCTACAACAAGTTTACAACAGCAATTGATGGAACAGACTTCTTCCTGGTCGGACTTTTCCAAGGTAGGAGTCCAAAAAGGATAGTTACATTTCTTATTTTTATGCACATGACTTATATGTTAAGGTCACAATTCTGTCCATACAAGCAATCATTAATATCACTGTCCTTAAACACAGAGAACCAGGAGGAGCTGCAGAAAGTGGCAAGAGATTCTCGCTATGAGAACGCGAAGATGGGCCAACTTGAGAGCACTCTGCTAAAACAGTTTGGTCCAAGTGTGAATTCAAAGGGAATCCTCTTCAGTAAAACACGTAAAAGCATCCATTGCCTAAACGACTGGGTCCTCCACAATGAAGCCTTGCAGGAAGCTGGCATCAAGGCAGCCATCCTCACCGGGGCTGGCAATGGTAGCACTTACATGACGCTGGTGTGTTCACACACAATCCCTGAGCATTAAGTCATTCCAATTCAGTCACAACTTGTCTATAGATGGGTTTCTGTTTTTCATGACTCAGTCCTTACATGCTTTCCTCGCAGCACGAGCAGACGGACACGATCCGCAATTTTCGCAACCATACTGTCAACCTCCTGATCTCCACCAGTGTGGCAGAAGAAGGCCTTGACATCCCCGAATGCAACCTGGTGGTACGCTATGGACTGCTTACAAATGAAACAGAAAAAGCCATTGCCAAGGTCCAAGAGATGAGCGACCCAGAGTTTCGCAAAAAGGTGAGGCTGCGGTGCTCCGTACATCTTCATCCTTTACTCTCACTGCTTTGTGTTTCTGCCATCACCTTTTGTTCATCTTTGTCTCCAGATTACTGAGCTACAAACGCAGGCAGTTATTGTCAGAAAACTTACAGAGGCACGCAAAGTAGAGAAGAGGAGTCTCTACACAGCTGATAGCGTCCAGCTCTTGTGCCGAAACTGTTTTAAGTCTGTGGCCTCAGGCAGTGACATTAAACTTCTTGACAACGCGCACTATGTCAATGTCAATCCTGCCTTCAAGTGAGTTGAACTCTTTGTGGTGTAAGAGTACATGCAAAACCATATGCAGGCTGAAGTGTTTACAAAATGTCTTAACTGCTCTAATCATGGCTGATCTTTGCTCTCAGGAAACACTACAAAGTCGGTGGAGAAGTAATGCTGGGAAAGAGTTTTGAGGACTGGGAGCCCGGGCGTACGATCAGTTGTAGCAAGTGCAACCAGGTACAGTGGGTCCTCTGCCAATTAAAGTTAATTTAAAACTCAGAAAAGAGTTCAAGGCAGGTCATCAACAGCGTTGATCTGGTTGGGATGTCAGTTTTATTCTTCTTTGAATTCACAGGACTGGGGATTTGAGATGAAGTACAAGGGGGTTGCCCTGCTGCCCAATCTAGCGATTAAGAAATTGGCCCTGGACACCCCTGATGGCAGGACTACTGTGAAGAAGTGGAAGGATGTCTCTTTCACTGTCGAGGACTTCAGCTTTGAAGAGTACTGCCAAGACAACTTCCCTGACCTCCTTGATTGAGACACCAGCAAGAGAGCTCTGTGTGGTTTCCCCACCTACTTCACATGTGCATCTTTATCTTCTATTGGTGTTGGATTACCTGTGCTCATTTAGAGAAAGCGTCATTGTATTGTTAAGGTGCTGATATACAAACACAGGCTTTTTCAAAAATTCACTCCTCACGTGGTTATATTCATTTGTGCTGCTGGGCCAGTGAGGCAGCAACATTTTTAAACCCGTTACGCATTGATCATGCTTGAAATTAGCATGACAGCTTTGTTCATGCCCAAGGTCCTAACTCCCTTTGCATGTTTTTGTGCGTATTTCCTCCGCTTCATGCCAAGTCAAGCACAGAAACAAAGCACACAATGAACTCTGCTGTAACATGAACCTTAACCATCATGAACACTCGACATGTCATCACAAAGTTTAACTCTCTTTTAGCTATTTTAAGTTATGTTTTTAACTAGTAAATTACTTTTCACAGTAGATGCATGTATGTGTGTCTGTGGTACGTGGATATTGTGTATGTACTGATAATCTCAAATATTTTATGTACTTATTCAAGTGTTTTATAGGATATAAACACTTTCAATTTATTTTGTTGCTGTATACTATTTTATAACAAATTAATGACAATATGAAGAAACTTTAACTGCAGAGATGACATTTTAATAAACATTCCTCTTAAAATGCCAAACAGGTCTTTTGCAATTATCTTTGCACTTATTAACCACTAGGTGTCAGTGTTGATTAACCAATCAAGTCAATTTCTTTACTTCAAACTTGCTGTAAAAATGCAGTTGAGGCAGACAAAATCTCTTTTTTATACAGGTGTAGGGGTAGTCAAGCCCAGAATGTGTTGTAAATGTAGCATGTTTTTTATTAGAGGTGTAACAATACACGTATTCGTATTGAACCGTTCGGTACGAGGCTCACGGTTAGGTACGTTTTATGAACCGAACAATACGTTTGAATAATACTATTGCGTTTGGAAAATGCAGAATCTTAAATTGTGGGAAATATAATGTTCTCTCGGTGGAGCCACTGCGCTCAACATGGCAACCCACCCAAAGTAATAGACAACATGCTGTCTGACACGCCCACCACAAAAGAACGACATTGTACTCTGGTGAGCCACGTTTGTTCTGGGAGGCGCGCTAAGCTAAACAGCAGCTCACACGCTACAAACTCTCCACGCAGCGTTTAGGTAGCTATTTCCTACCGATTCAAACAGAGATAAAGGTATGTTCATAACCGAAGATATGAAACCCTACTCTGGAGTGGAAAACCAGGCTGTACGAACATGCTTAATGCTATTGAGCCCCATGACACTACTCATTCACGAGCCCATTTCACCAGACCACACTGAATGAAAACAAAAACCCAAACAAAAAAAAATGTCCAAAGCACCCGCTGTTTTTCTGACAACAGACGGCCGGACGTCACGGACTACACAAAGCTACCTGACTGTAACGACACATGATGTCGAGCCATGTTCTTCAGACACGCCCCCTTGAGAGTCTCACCAGCGAGGATTTGGCATTTCTACTTTTCTTGCTGTATTGAAAACGTACCGAAACGTACCGAACCGTGGCACCACTGTATCGTATTGGACCGAACCGACAATTTTGGGAACCGTTACACCCCTATTGCTAATATAGGGATGGTACAGGATGGTATGGTATGATGGGATGGTAAGGACATTGAGCTGTTAGCCGTTAGCATGAGGCCAAACTACGTACCAATGGAATTCTTGCATGTTATCGCGATAGCTGCGTATATTCCCCCCTCTGCTAACGCTGAGGCAGCCTGTGACATCATCCACTCGGCAACAAGCAGGCCGCTGACACAACACCCCAGTTCTAGCACCATTCCTCTTCACCATATACACCTCAGACTTCAAACATAACTCTGCTAACTGCCACCTCCAAAAGTTCTCTGACGACTCTGCAATCGTCGGCCTCATTTCCGCCGGTGATGACAGGGAATACAGGAAACTGAACCAGGACTTTATAGGATGGTGCCAGCAGAACCGCCTCCAGATCAACTCTGGTAAAACTAAAGAGCTGGTGGTGGACTTCCACCGGGGTAAACACTCTCCTCCGGTACCAGTGAACATCCAGGGAATGGACATTGAGATTGTGAGATCTCATAAGTACCTGGGTGTTCACTTGAACAATAAACTGTACTGGACTGACCATACACACGCACTTTACAAAAAGGGTCAGAGCAGACTCTATCTCCTGAGGAAACTGAGGTCTTTTGGAGTGCAGGGAGCACTCCTGAGCACCTTCTTCGACTCTGTGGTGGCATCAGTCATTTTTTATGGAGTGGTCTGCTGGGCCAGCAGCATCTCGACAGCCGACAGGAACAGACTAAACAAACTTATCAAGAAGGCCAGCAGTGTGCTGGGGTGTCCACTGGATACGGTGGAAGTGGTGGGAGACAGGAGGATGATGGCTAAGCTATCATCCCTGATGAACAACACCTCCCACCCCATGCGGGACGCCCTGGCAGCTCTGTGCAGCTCCTTCAGTCACCGGCTGATTCACCCCCGGTGTGTGAAGGAGAGGTACCGCAGGTCCTTCCTTCCTGCCGCTGTCAGGCTGCACAACCACCTGTGCTCCCAGTAGACCACACAACACTAACAACACTAAAAATCTGTGCAATATAAATACACAGTGCAATAAAAAAAATATTCTGTCTGTATATATAATATTTGTAGTTTTTTAGTTATATTTAGTTATTGTGGATTTTTTACTTTTTTACTTAGTTAATATTCTTTACTGTTTATTACTGATTTATAATACTTATTTACAATACTTGATACATTGTTTTTTTTTACTGTCTCTTGTTTGCACTATCTACTATGCTGCTGTAATCCTGTAAATTTCCCCGCTGCGGGACTAATAAAGGATTATCTTATTTTATCTTATCTCAATATTTTTATATATTATTTATTGTTGAGTATAAATACGGAGTTTCAGAATTTGTATTCAGGTTATTGATATTTCTGTGCATCTGATTGCTCCATAAGCAATTTACAATATGTTATACATTACTTTATCACTCTAAAAAAGGAGGTATATGTGTAAATTCACACAGCTTCTTTCAAATTCCAACGTTTAGCTTGACTTAAAATTGACTTTACCCAAGTCCTGCAAAACAATGACTTGCAACTGAAATCAAAAAGTGTATGCGGGCAGAAAAGATCCAGTAAGTTACAATTAAAGCCGACATGGGGATTTCCTGCTTCCGACAAGCAACAACAAGTAGGGCCCATTGAAGGGCAAAGACTCAGGACGTTTTCAACACTCTACAAACACACCTTGGCTGTACGCCACAAATTGAATAAATACATAGATAGGATGTACACTAAATATAGAAGACGGCCTAAAAGGGCCTTTATTTTTTATTTTTAACTATTACTATAATTAAGCTGTTGTCTTTGTAGTCCAGGCTTCCCCTGTCACTGCGTAAAGAGCTATATCTGTCGTTCCTCCAGAGCCTCCCTCAGTAGCAAAACCAGTCAGAGTTCAAAGTTCTTTTACTTTCGTTTTCCCGTTTCCACGTCACACAGCTGATCAGCAGAGTTTAACACCCCACGACAGACACTGTGTGATGGTAGTGGACCAGGAGAAGCTGGAAACGCCACACAGCTGAGCGGTGAGTGAATAAAGGCTGACTTTTTAACAGTTTAAAGATACATGACGCATGGCTTCTCAGATTGCTTGTTTGTTTTCTCAGAGCGACTCTACTCTGATCCAGTCCGACTTTATTGTGTCAATGATCACAGTCTTTGATGTACTGGTATGATCTTGTGTCCTTTTTTCACGATATTATAATTCTAATGTGTTGTCAAACAGGAGGGAAGTGCAGGATGGCAGAGTTAGGACTGCGGTCATACCAGGAGGAAGTGGTTGAAAGGGCTCTTCAGAGAGAAAACATCATCATCTGGCTGCCGACGGGAGGTGGAAAGACCCGTGCTGCCGTCTATGTGGCCAAAAAACACCTGGAGACAACGCCACAGGCTAAGGTGGTGGTCCTGGTAAACAAGGTACACAGAAGGCACACAGCAGACTGGGCAGAATCATCGTAAAAAGACTTCCAGTGTGGCCAAAATACAATGCGTTTAATTGTAATGTATTCTATATTGTAGGTCCTCCTTGTAGACCAACATTACACCAAAGAGTTCAAGCCTCACCTGGGCCGTGACTACACCCTGGTGGCAGTCAGTGGGGAGAGTCAGGAGAAGGACTTCTTCGGGCCAGTGGTCAAGAATTCAGACGTGGTCATCTGCACAGCACAGATCTTGTACAATGCTCTGACTAACATGGAGGAGACCAAACATGTTGAGTTCTCAGGTCAGTAGAAGTGAGCTTTAACGTCCATTATTATAATGTCGGGATGACTGGCTGAATTGATGAAGGTTTTCTAATTGAGTCGTACATAGAAATTGTACCCATGGTGCATTCATTCCTCCCTACAGATATTACTCTACTGATAATCGATGAGTGTCACGGCACCCACAAGGACTCAGTCTACAACAAGGTGATGGCGTGCTACATAGAGAAAAAGTTGAAAAGAGAACAACCATTGCCACAGATCTTGGGTCTCACTGCCTCACCGGGAACAGGGGGCGCAAAGATCCTGGAAAAGGCGGTTGATCATGTACTGGAGGTTAGGGTTTAACGATTCACCTTTGGTTTTTACTGAATTTGTCACTAAAATTAGATAGTCTGTCTGATCTCCCACAAGTGTTTTCATCTTCATCTTTATGTCCTTCTCAGATTTGTGCCAACCTGGACTCAGCCATAGTTTCAACTAAAAACTATGTCTCCGAGCTGAAGCAGAACGTACCCAGACCCGTCAAGAAGTTTGACATTGTGGACAAAAGGCTTGAGGTAAACTACATTTGTTATTTGGTCTTTAAAACAACTAATGTTTCCAAATAAAAACATATTCTGTGGTAGACATTAATCCACCCTAATATAATAAACTGACCTGGGCACACCAAGATAAATTATTTTTATTTGGATTGGCTCAAAACAATGTGAAAGATGGTATATTCACATAATATAACATTTGTTCTTCTAGGATCCATTCGGGGATCATCTTAAGTACATAATGCAGATGATCCATGAGTACATGAACGTTCCTCCAGACTTCACACTGAGAGAGTGTGGCACACAAGAGTATGAGGAAGATGTGGTGAAACTAGAGCAGCGAGGTAAGAACCGATTTACATTTTTTTACGTGTGATGGCAAGGAGAACACAATTGAAGCAAATTAAATGTAAAATCAAATGTGTGGAGAAAGCAATGCTTCTGTTGATGCTGGTACATAATGTGTCTATTTGGATCAGGAGTAAGAGAGGCCAACAGACTGCTGGCACAAGGTGCTCTCCACCTCAGAGAGTACAACGATGCCTTGCTCATCAACGACACCCTGCGAATGATGGATGCTTATCGCTCCCTAGAAGAGTTCTACAACAAGTTTACAACAGCAATTGATGGAACAGACTTCTTCCTGGTCGGACTTTTCCAAGGTAGGAGTCCAAAAAGGATAGTTATATGTCTTATTTTTATGCACATGACTTATATGTTAAGGTCACAATTCTGTCCATACAAGCAATAATTAATATCACTGTCCTTAAACACAGAGAACCAGGAGGAGCTGCAGAAACTGGCAAGAGATTCTCGCTATGAGAACCCAAAGATGGGCCAACTTGAGAGCACTCTGCTAAAACAGTTTGGTCCAAGTGTGAATTCAAAGGGAATCCTCTTCAGTAAAACACGTAAAAGCATCCATTGCCTAAACGACTGGGTCCTCCACAATGAAGACTTGCAGGAAGCTGGCATCAAGGCAGCCATCCTCACCGGGGCTGGCAATGGTAGCACTTACATGACGCTGGTGTGTTCACACACAATCCCTGAGCATTAAGTCATTCCAATTCAGTCACAACTTGTCTATAGATGGGTTTCTGTTTTTCATGACTCAGTCCTTACATGCTTTCCTCGCAGCACGAGCAGACGGACACGATCCGCAATTTTCGCAACGATACTGTCAACCTCCTGATCTCCACCAGTGTGGCCGAAGAAGGCCTTGACATCCCCGAATGCAACCTGGTGGTACGCTATGGACTGCTTACAAATGAGATTGCCCAGCAGCAGGCCAGCGGACGTGCCAGAGCGAAAAACAGCCAGTACTCTGTGGTCGCCGAGAAAGGGGGAAAGGAAGTGAAGCGGGAGCTCACCAATGAATATCTGGAAGAGCTGACAGAAAAAGCCATTGCCAAGGTCCAAGAGATGAGCGACCCAGAGTTTCGCAAAAAGGTGAGGCTGCGGTGCTCCGTACATCTTCATCCTTTACTCTCACTGCTTTGTGTTTCTGCCATCACCTTTTGTTCATCTTTGTCTCCAGATTAATGAGCTACAAACGCACGCAGTTAATTGCAGAAAACTTACAGAGGCACGCAAAGTAGAGAAGAGGAGTCTCTACATAGCTGATAGCGTCCAGCTCTTGTGCCGAAACTGTTTTAAGTCTGTGGCCTCAGGCAGTGACATTAAACTTCTTGACAACGCGCACTATGTCAATGTCAATCCTGCCTTCAAGTGAGTTGAACTCTTTGTGATGTAAGAGTACATGCAAAACCATATGCAGAATGAAGTGTTTACAAAATGTCTTAACTGCTCTAATCATGGCTGATCTTTGCTCTCAGGAAACACTACAAAGTCGGTGGAGAAGTGAAGCTGGAAAAGAGTTTTCAGGACTGGGAGCCCGGGCTTACGATCAATTGTAGCAAGTGCAACCAGGTACAGTGGGTCCTCTGCCAATTAAAGTTAATTTAAAACTCAGAAAAACACAGCGCTGATGTGGGTGGAGTGTCAGTTTTATTCTTCTTTGAATTCACAGGACTGGGGATATGAGATGACGTACAAGAAGGTTGCCCTGCTGCCAAAACTAAAAATCAAGAAATTGGCCCTGGTCACCCCTGAAGGCAGTAAGACTGTGAAGAAGTGGACGGATGTCCCTTTCACTGTCGAGGACATCAGCTTTGAAGAGTACTGCCGAGACAACTTCCCTGACCTCCTTGATTGAGACACCAGCAAGAGAGCTCTGTGTGGGTTTCCCCCCCTACTTCACATGTTAATCTTTATCTTCTATTGCTGTTGGATTACCTGTCCTCATTTAGAGAAAGCGTCATTGTATTGTTAAGGTGCTTATATACAAACACAGGCTTTTTAAAAAATTCACTCCTCACGTGGTTGCATTAATTTGTGCTGCTGGGCCAGTGAGGCAGCAGTGTTCTTAAACCCGTTACGCATTGATCATGCTTGAAATTAGCATGACAGCTTTGTTCATGCCCAAGGTCCTCACTCCCTTTGCATGTTTTTGTGCGTATTTCCTCCGCTTCATGCCAAGTCAAGCACAGAAACAAAGCACACAATGAACTCTGCTGTAACATGAACCTTAACCATCATGAACACTCGACATGTCATCACGAAGTTTAACTCTCTTTTAGCTATTTTAAGTTATGTTTTTAACCAGTAAATTACTTTTCACAGCAGATGCATGTATGTGTGTCTGTGGTACGTGGATATTGTGTATGTACTGATAATCTCAAATATTTTATGTACTTATTCAAGTGTTTTACAGGATATAAATGCTTTAATTTTTCATTTTGATGCTGTATACTATTTTATAACAACAAATTAATGACAATATAAAGAAACTTTAACTGCAGAGATGACATTTTAATAAACGTTCCTCTTAAAATGCCAAACAGATCTTTTGTAATTATTTTCCCCCTTTTAACCACTAGGTGTCAATGTTGATTAGCCAATCAAGTCAATTTCTCTACTTCAGACTTGCTGTAAAAATGCAGTCGAGGCAGACAAACGTGTAACTCTCTTCTCACACTCCCCAAACTTTGCTGTTATATCCTTGTGCTTCAATAGAGCGGCTCATTGTTTGCTAGTAGGAGATGGTTGATTACAGCCTGCAGATATGTGTATGTGACATCTCGAAAAAAAAAAAAAATGTACTCAGTCGACAGGAAATGGGAGTATTTCCGTCCATTAATTCTCATGCAAACAGTGGCTATAATAATGTAACTGTGTCTTTGTGCGTGTTTAGATAGTATGATGTAAAAAGATGCCTTAAACCACAACATCTGCGAGAGCTTCTCTTTGTAGAGTGAGTGAAATATTTTGACTGCAGCAGCTCACTATGCTCCTTCTGCATCAATGAATCAATACAGGGTTATGTATTCCAGTTTGGTTCATTTAACACCATCTCCACAGTCCACAAAGAGGAACAGTTGTATCAGACTTGCAAATGATCATTGATCATACATTCAAAGATGTATTTTACTGCATATTAACTTGAATCCTCAGCTTGATTTAAGCAATCCACAAAAGACAGATTTAGCCAGCTAATCGCGTAAAGCAGTCTCTGCTGAAGATATTTACAGCTTAATTTTGCTGCTGTGTTAACATGAATCAAGCTTGATATACAGCAGCACAGCTTCGGCTATAATGAGCAGTTTCCAAAACAAACCCAGATTATGGAATAAAATCAACCGTGGGGAAGCCATTAATTTTAGGCTGGCAGCTGTATTTGGTAGATCCACTTTTGACCCACGCACCACATCTTTATGTGTATTTCTGGGCAAGACATGATGAGGTCAACCTCACTGTGTCACATGTGCCGTAATCCTTTCAAAATCTGGCAGAGAGCTGGAGTCAGTAGTGCAGCCATGGATGTAATCACGCTAAAACAGGCTCTGTTCCGGTGTCATGCCTGATTCTGATTCAGGCAGGCGGAGTGGAGCCGTACAGTGTATGATTTACTCTGATCAGGTTCAGGCTCCATAATCAACGCTGATTACTTCCTTTTGCTTCCCAGCTCAACACCCCATGCATCTTAATTGCAATTAGCTCTCTTCTGAAATTAAAGCAGCTTGGAGGAGTTGAGCAAAGGATGATAACATGATGTGTTGTGTAGGTGTGTGTGTGTGTGTGAATTTAGGTGATGCACATATAGACTCACATTTATAGTATGGCCTCTTGTCATATGTATCCAGGCCACACACGACTAATCTGTCTACTGTATATGTCCCATTTAATGAGCACTACGAGCCTGTTTCTCAATTCCTTGGTTGGCTGAGGGAAAGCACGTCTTACAGCTCAGAGACTGACATCATCGGATCTTATTAATCTATGCACACAATAACTAAAATTTCCAATATACGAGGCAGCAACTTTCTAAATCGTGACATGACTTTGTCCAAATCATATATCATTCAAAATGTGAAAGCAAGATGGAGCATGTTTATAGGGACCCTCGTTCTTTTGGGGCATGTTTAAACAAGATTAAAGCTATGGGAAACTCAGGACTAATTGTGTTGGTGCTGTAATGATAAAGTGTGTAATCGATTAGTTGTTCAACAGAAAATGTACTATTTTGATAATTGTCATTTTCCAAGCAAAAAAATGCCCAAACCTGTCTTTTTTTTAATCAAATGTGAGTACTTGCTGCTCTTTTTTGTCATATAGAAGTTAAATGAATGTATTTGGGTTTTAGACTGTCAGTTGAACAAAACAAGCAATCTGAATGTCACCTTGGGAAACTAAAATGGGCATTTTTTCTAACTATTTTCTGACATTTTATTAACAAAGTCGTTATTGATTAATTGAGAAAATAATTAGCAGATTGACATCAAAATAATTTTTTTCAGGTAAGTTCGCTTTATTTGTTTTTGTTTTATTCCAGAGAGGAAATTCATTCTCATATTCCCTGGGTGTTGCCTTACGTGTCATTGACAATCTTCTGCCTAATTATGACCTATATTTGTAATGGAGGCTAGGTGATCTGAGGACCTGTGTTGAACTATGCAAAGACGGCAGCAGAGCCTTGTCGAGTTATTACAATAAAACAGGATACTGAGTGAGCATTTCAGTTCCTAAACACAAAGCAAACTGAGCTAACACAGCTAACACACAAGCTCTGTACTTGTCGTCTGGTGGTGAGTGTGTTTTCAAATGAACTGCGAATTGGCAGCATTCCTTCGCTCACGTCACGCGGTTTACTTTTACAGCTGTAACGTTGGTTCTGGGAGATCTGTAACGATAAACTGCTTTTCGTGATTCCTCAAACAAAGTGTACTCTGACCGTGTTGTCCCATTCGTGGCGTTGTGTTGAATCAGGGTGATGCACGTGCAGCTGGTGTGCCACTGTGTGTTGATGACAAGTCTGTCATCAGCATAAAGTAAAGTTTTTTGTTGTGTTGCTGTAGTCTGTAGTGGGCCTGTTTTGACTGTACATGGTTAATACACTGAAACATAAAGTGCATGGCTCAATGGCTCACAGGTTAATGGAAACCTCGACCATATTTGTTTGTTGGCCTATTTCGACCAATAAATGATTACTTGTGACCTTAGTGCAGGCAAGAGTTGTGAGCAGTTCAACCAAAGAGGTTTCCCCCCCCCTTACTCTGTTTCATTTGAAAGATTTTAAGATGCCTGAAGTTCACAATTAAAAAAGCAAAAAGTCAGCAGAAAAGTCAGCAACAAAACAAAAGTCTACAGCCAAACTAACAGCTCTGCAGGCTGTAGGTAGACGTTACTTAGACACAGTGGTAACATGTTGACAACACAAACACTGCTGTTTAGATTGATGTCTACCATCTTATTAGCATGCTAAGCGGTCACCCATATGTTCCCAGGGTCCTATGTTCCTGATTTAAACTAGTAATCAGTACTGGTAACTCGTAATTGGTACTTAAGATTGGTAAAAGCTATCCTCACAGTTTGAATTGCAAAAGAACAAAGGGACATTGATGTTTCGAATGCAATTATAATGGTAACAAATCTGTTCAGCCACTGTGAAGATATCAATGTCTAAAGTCAAGAAAACTGTATTTCCTGCCAATTTGGGGCCAAAGGTACATATTGACCAAAAGTAACATACATTGAACATTTGACCGAGGGAAAATCTTTGATGGAAGTACTGTTACTTTTGCAGCTATTTGGTCATATTTTTTGGGGGCATAAGTAGTTTTAATTGTATATTATAAGCTGCATAGAGATAGTTTTTTAGAAGTTCAGACGGGTCATCATTTCCTCTCTGATCTTTGATGTTGCTGTGAAAACATCTCCTTCAAACTGTATTTATTCAAGTTTCTCGTGCCAAAAATTATTTTACAAAATTACATTTGAACACATCATGATGACTTTGTAATTGACCTTTACCCATTATTATTTTTTACTATTTGGAGCTTGAACGCACCATAATGTAACTCAATGCAACCTCAGTTGACGTTAGCTGTTAGCTCCATTATGAACAGGAATGTGCTGTACTCTGAGCAGGATGCATGTGAATGGCTTACAATATAATACGCCTACGTGTCTCATTAAGTTAGTTGTACCAAATGCGACAATGCTGCAGGACTGTGCTGTCAACTGGCTGCTAACAGCTAACGTTAATAGCTCTCCTTTTGCCGAGTTCATCGGATTTGTTGTTCACAAATTTAGCATTATCAGGGATTAGCGAAATTTCTTTAAATGTATCTCGGGATACAGTGGGAGGTCCGTCAACCTCCAGTTCTATATCTATATATTACTTTTTTAAATAAGGAAGTACTGTAATCAGTCTGTGCATACAATTAATGTCAGGCAACATTTCTATGCGTGGACCACAAAGTCCATCACTAGCTCAGTTTCCTGGCTGCCGACAGAAATCACACCTGTCCGGCCAGTGTCACACATGAAGTAAGTAAGACAAACACACTGTCAACAGTTGCACAGTTGCTTCCTGTTTGTGTAGTCGACACACACACACACACACACACCCTCTCCAGGACACAGACAGAGACAATGACAGCCACAAATATCTCGTACAGTACAGTGAGCCGGTCACCAGGACGGGCATTCCCTCTGGGACCGATGTGTTTGCTAGCCAGCTGCTTGTGCTGTCAGAGAGTTGCTGTGTTGCTTGTCGACCCCCTTGTCGAGGCGATAGGACTTCACAGACTCTATTCTCCTGGCAACAGCGGTGGTTCAGGCTACTTTCAGTGACAAGATGGACGATGACGTTTACCTTGTCCCACTGTATGTTGTCATGTATATCACCTGTGCATATTTGTAGTTCAAAGTGGTTATCAAGGTGCCGCCCAGTCTGTGCGGATGAATTATCCTGCATGTTTGTGGTGATGTGGTTTGTAGGAAGTGTGGGTACCTCTGACAGCTCTGTTGTGTAATGACCTCTGTTGGTGCAGTCGTGTCTTGCCTGCCACCAAAAAAGGGTGAATTCAAGATGGTATTTTAATTTTACGCAAAACATTCCTTTCTATGTTTTAATTTCATGGTACGTTCCTTTTTACCGCCCGGATGCTTGAAAACATGTTTGTGTTCATTTCCCGGGCTACATGAAAGCAGTTATAGTACGCAAAGGGTGCATCTTTGTCGGCACGTATCCTTTGATTGAGGATGTCGCTCTCTGAAGTGGACTGCATCTCTGGTGTCAGGTGCCAGAGTCGAGAGTTAGCCTATTTCATGCTTTATTATAGAGCAGATAAAAGAGACTCTTGTCTTTGCTGTCTGCCACTTTGTGGCTGGGCTTTAGTCTGCTCCTCTCTGCCTCGTCCCTTTCTTCTGTCCTTGTTTTCACAGAGCTGCCTGCTAGATTATTAGATACTCAAGCATGAAATCCCAATAAGTTCTTCATCTGGACCTTTGACTCCCCCGCAGATTGTTCGGTTGTTTTACTATGGCAAAATAATTCCCTCTAAAAACCCCAAACAAGTGCAGCTTTCTATGATTTAGTCGATAAAACATTATGACATATCAGCAGTATAAATATTAGTGCTCACATCGAAATTTCTGGGAGAAGTAGATGCTGTTGACAGAGTTATGATATTTATTGCAAGTGTGTCCATGTGCATAGCTGTGTGTGTATGGTTGGTTTGGTCTGCACTAAAATAAATGTGCCTTTCTGTCCTCCCTCCTCTGTCTCTGCCATTGACTGCAGTTTGTGTCCCTCTAATCCCTGTTATTAATCCATGTTGAGTCATTCAGGCTGGAGGGGATTATTGTGGACTCGTATGACAGCCCACAGTTTTTCATTTACTCTTCTCTATGCTGATGATGGAGGATGATTGCATGTGTGACGGTTAACTGAATGAATTCAATTCAATTCAAATCAGCAACAACTTTCAGTTCGAGGAGAAACAATTAATTGATCTACAGATAATCAATCAACAACTATTCGATAATCAATTGTTTCTTTTAGAAGCCACAAACATGCCCAAAATTCACCTTTTGTCGTTTTCAAATATCTGCTTGTTTAAATTTTATTAAAATATTTGACAAACCAATTCAACATTAATTATTTAATTATTATTATTTTAATTATTTTATATTTAAATTTGTTATTAAAAATGAAAAAAAAAACATTTGGCTAAAACAGGCCCTGAGGTTGGTGCTAAGGGTGTCGATTATGAAAACCTCACCAGTATGAAGCAGTCAAGGCTTAGACATGCCGGTTTGTTATTTTCCCCCAAAAATATAATGAGTAAAAGTAAAAAAAAAATTGAATGATCTGACAGAAAGAGAGAAATAATGAAAACAGAACTATAGGGATACAAAAAGTAAAAAATGTTGATTATAGAAGGAGCATAAGGGGAACTATGAATACTTTAGAGCAGGGGTCTCAAACTCAAGGCCTGCGGGCCGAATGCGGCCCGCCACGTCATTTTATGTGGCCCGCGAATCCGCCAGCAAAAAACTAAATAGAAATAGAGATAGAAAGTCATAATTATGAGATAGAAAGTCATTATGAGATACTTAAACACACAGTCACAGAAGCAGCTCTTTGGCTGGTTACTCTACATTAAATGTATTGTGAGTACATTGAAGACTACTTTAAACGTGGCTTTACAACACATGAAATACTTCACGTGGGATTGTGCAAACGCACCCTTGAAAGGATTTGAACAAAGTTATCGTATTAACTTGTGTTTGATATTTGTCTTTGCTATTTTCTTTAATAGTTTGATGGAGTAATGTGGGTTTATTAACCCTAAATTAAAAGGATTTAAGTTATAATAACAGAAATGTGCTTAAATATATTTTAACACTTGAATAAACAATAATCAAATGCAGAGACAGTTATTTACCAATATGTTAGGAGTAGTTACATTTACACAGTCTTACATTTACAACCGGCCCTTTGAGGGCGACCATGATGCTGGTGTGGCCCAGAGTGAAGATGAGTTTCACACCCCTGCCTTAGAGGGAAGAAAGTGGGAGGTTGAATTAGAGAGGAGGAACAGCAGCATATGTCCTAAAGGGGAATATGTCCGTACAAAAGTGAAGTCATTCATCATCTCTAACCTCGCCAGGACACAAGACAGACTCACAGAAATCTAAACAGAAAGAGACAACAACAACAGTCTCATAGGGCCAGTTGATAAACAGCGTGACAAACCCCAAGCAGCTCAGTCAAACCTAGAAAAAGCCTTGTTTCTGTGTTCCAGTTGGAGCCAGAGATAAGTAGAGGGCTCATATAGCATGAAAAAGATTTCTACAGATATATGAGGCTCCGGCACAGCGAGGTATTGATTCCTTTCCCCCATCTGAGGCAGTCAAAGTGGAGTGGAGGCTACCTCAGAATGGTTGACTTACATTTTGTCTTTTGGGTTTGTAGGTTGTGTTCATTTCCAGATTAATTTACTGTAACTGGACAATAAGAGGTTAGAAATAGAAATGCTGGAGGTGCTCGCAGCAGTGTCTGTAGATTATCCTGATTAACATCTGGAAAGATTTAGCACTGTTGTGTTTTTTAAGTGTAATTTTCAGTCATTTTAGCATCGCACAAAAAATTCCATTCACCTCTATTGTATTTGGGTGCTAATACAATCACTGAGCGTGAGTGGAAAACGATTGTTTTAAATTTAAATACATGTAAAAAGAGTTAGCTAAAGGCTAAACCCCGTCCTGTAGCAGTTGTCTAATCATAGCGCAGCCATAGCGTGGTGTGGCAGACCTATCGAGCTTTGGATTTCTCCACTTGGCATCTAAAGGATTCGGGGGGTGTTGTCTTTTCTTTCTTTTTTTTATTTTCAAAAACACCAGATTTTAAAAGTATAAGGAATGTAAACATGTGGTTATCTGCTCCAAGATAAGCTGCAAACTATGTATTTGTCCATCGAACCAGTGTTCCCAACTTGGCAACTTTTTTTGCTAGATTTAGGGACTTTTCAGACCCTCTTAGCGACTTCATTTCTAAGATTTTCTACAAATTTAGCGACTCAGAGAAAAATGAAAAAATATATTCAAATATACTATCTTGTAATTAATTCCCATGCATGCTGCTCAGAGTCCAAAGCTCTTCTGCGCACAGCGTGGACTCTCTCCTTCTCCTCTTGTGCCGCGTGCAGGCAGGCGACTGTCGACTGCTGACTGACATTTCTAACCAAGTGCTTCAAAATGTTCTATTGTCATTGTGGTCATCATCACCAACAACAAAAACAACAACAGCGGCAAAATAACAAATGGAGCCATCGATCACACTGTGAGAGCTGCAGGTCATGGGCTGCAGCTTTGCCTAATAGAGGCACTACATTAACTGCTTGCGAGTTTTGACAGATCCAATTAGAACGAGCTCCATACCTCTGCCACTGCCCTGCCCTCCAAGCAACCCTCACAAAGGCAACTATATGGTAGCATCATGGCATCCCCAGTCTGACTAGTCTCTGTGGGCTTCCTGTGGTGCATCACAACTAGATGCAATAGCAAGCAACGCTGTTCAATCTTTGTTTCTGTTGTTTTTCTTGACTTTTGGTAATACACTGAATATACAGTATATTATGAAAAAAGCATGTTTCCACGCTGAATACCTTTAATGCTGCCCCCCCCCCCCACACCCCCTTTTTCACATTCCTCAAGATGTCTATTCTTGTCTCTGGTAAAGCTGCTTTTCTCTCGTCTATCCACAAATGTCCAAATGATAGGTTTTGTGTCTGAGGAGAAAAGGGAGTCATGCTTCACAAGATGGAGCGCAGCAAAACATCTGACTCCTGCCAAGGAGAGGTAACAAAGCAGGCTCATTTTTGCAAAATCTATTAATTTGTTCACATCTGAGGCCTGCTTTCTTTGTGTACCCCTCACTCTCCCTCCAGCCGCAGTCCTCCCTCTCAATTATTCCTGAGAAACAACGCACTTGTCAATCTTTTTCCCTTTTCAATAGCTAATGGTCTATTCTATCCCCCTCTGCCCAACAGTCAAGGCAATTATTGCGATCAAGCTGTTGAAAGTCATTTTCAGTCGCAGCGGGAGGGCAGTGCCAGACTGACAGCGTTGACTCACTCTATCCATTGTTAAGGTAGGAACAACACTGAGTAAACGAAGGTAAATTAGCCCGAATGGATCCAGAAGTAATTTTGTATCTGGACCAGTCAATTATGTTTTTGTGTGCATCATTTCCTTGTTATTTCTTCTCTGTCACACAATGTGTATGTGAACACATATGTGCACTTTTGCAGTCACATTCTGTGGCATGAATCAAAATGACTTGTCAGTGTGAGTACAAGAGGAAAACACAAAAGAAATCACGGTAGTGTTTCCTTGACACTCAAAATGCCAATGTTTAGGGGGGTGGGCCTGCAAACGCGAGATACATCTACACTCGTCTCACACACAGAGGGATGAGGAGAGGATGAGCCCCCACCCCGACAAAGCTTTGGAATATTCACAGTTGATAGCTACCGAAATACCAGAGCCCAGAAATTGGTGCTCGGGACAGCTCTAACATTACGTATTACGGTCCATAGAATTGTTGTATGTGAATTTAACCCTTCACTTAGCCCCGCCCCCTGCTGCTGCATCGTCCACGTCAAGCTGTCAGAGCCACCATGGAGCCCAGACTGTCACTAACTGCACTCACTGAATAAATATCATACATTTTCTGGAAAGTTTAAACGGTATTTCAAAGAGAAGCAGAAAGAAGGAACTACAATATGCTGTTTGAAGGATATATCCAAGATGTCAAACTGATTCAGCAGCAAAAACAGGTGGTCAAGCCCTATGTGACTGGAATCCCATAATGCAAGATGTAAAGTTGAATTCCTCAAAATTAAACCTAGTAGAAAATATAACCTCTGTCGCAAAGCGCAGTGAAAGATGATGAGTTGCCGAAGTACTGTTGAACGAAAATTGTGTATGAATGATTTTTCTTTCTCTTTTTTGCTGACGTGAGCTATCAAACCCCTCATGCAGGCCTTTGATGTGCTCTCCATTGTCTTGTGGAGCTGCAGGAAATTGAAAGGGAAGATCAGGGGAGTGTTAGCGAAAGGAGAGAAAGGGTGGAGGACGGTAGTGACGCGCAGCACGACAGGGTTTTCTGGGACCTGACAGACGGAAATGAACAGGCCCTGCATGACCTGCAGGGATCTTGCTCTCGAAATGTGAGGATGTACAGGGCAGATAATCAAGAATGGTTGTTTTAGAAAACACAAGATCAAAGAAGTGATTGTTTTATTCACTAAAAGAAGGTTTAATATTTCTGTAGCATCGTTCCACACCCACGCCGCCTCTCAGCGCTCCGTCTAAAGCTCTTCCATTGTAATTCAGAGAAAACACCAACCCTTTGGAGAATTACTCAAAACACACTCGCTCAGCCGTAAAAGAGCAGTTGTCCCTCGAGTGTTAAGAGTGACATTTTAATGGATGCAGGATTTGATTTAAAGTTCTCTGTGACTCTGTGAGAAGCTTCCTTTCTCTTTCATTCTCCTCAACACTGTAAGTGCTTTTTCCGTGTCTGTCAATGAACACACACTTTCCCATATTTCTTCTTGCGCTGATGAAATGTAATGACAGTACGAACTCGCTGTTTCAGGTTGGGGAGTACAAAGAGGTTTTAGGCAAGGTTAATCAGTCCATTTCTGCTCTTTTGTGAGTCCTTGAAAGTGGAATTAGCATTTTGTTTCAACATGGCTGTTTCCTATTTTTGTGAATATATTTGAATATTTCTACCATATTCCATGAGTTTGTCCATTAGAGGCTGTAAATACAAGTCACACATTGTTCCTCTTGTTGTTATAGGTTCATCCGCCTGTTTTCTACTGAATGAGATGTAATTTCTGTCCTAATAAATATTACTGCTTCTCCTGAAAACAAGCTTTTAATCGCAACATATATGAATATTTCTAGCGAGATGGCTCATCACTACGGTAAAGGGAGCAATTTCATTTGAATTTATGTCGCTCAGCTTCTCCCTCGTGAGTCTCGAGTGTTTAAATGGTGAAGAGCGAGATGAAAACACAGGACAATGGAAGCAGTCCGATATATGGGAGCGCTGTTCGTCTCCCCACTATTGTGCTCAGGTAGAGAAAAAGGTGGGAAGCGTGATGTGCAACATAGCAGGTCTGACCCGGGAAAGTGGGTTTGCTCTGGCGGGAAATGGCTATTTACGTGGCTGAAAATGGAGTGGTCCTTTCTGACATTTTCATAGCCCTGCAGGCAAGAGTAACCTTCAGCAGAAAACAGAACGATTAAAGAAACGGGAGGGGGGGAGGCAGAGCAAGAGGTGGGGCAGAAAGCAGGTGAAGTGATTGCATGGGAGAGCTGGAAATGATTGGAAACTGAGTTTCGGAGACGAGACGGGAAGGAAATGAAGATGGACAAAAATAAAGAAAAATGATTTGGAGGTCATGCAGAGCTGTGAGGGGAGAATCACCGCCATACACACATTTGACAGGTAGAAAATAAAGGACATAATGGAGGGAAGTGCTGTACAAGGTTAACAAAATACTTGCATCTAATCTACACAAATACAGTTCAATAAACAACATGGTTCAGCATTTTCCTAACAGCTTGACACATTGTTGCTCCTCTCAAGCACTGCTATCAAACTGTGCAAATCACTCAGCCTTGAAACGCCTGTGCTGATGTGACATGACAGAGAAATTATGCATGTATAAATCATGATAGCCACGCACAACAGTGCAAGTTAATATTTCAGTCTCAATAGATTTGACATGATAATGTGCATCAAAGTGTCCTCTTCCCTATTATTGTCCTGTGTGGGTGAACGACTGAATACAACCAGGTGTCTCCATCAATTACATGTGTCACACTGCGTTACCTCGACTTTCAATCACAGGTGCACTCAAAGTTTCTATATCTCTGTGGCACAAACTCAAAATGAAGAAAGAAAGACAAGAAAGAAAGAGCCAGACTCTGTATTAAATGAGTCACTGTTGAAAAGTCTGCAGTCAACAATGTAAGCAGCTCTGTGAGGCTGTACTTAGTCAGAGCGGTGCTTTGAGCTAAATGCCAACAAGCTCACAATGACGACGATAACATGTTGACGTTAAGCATGTATAATGTTAACCGTGTTCACCATCTTAGTTTATTGTGTTAGCATGCTAACATTGGCTAATTGTTACAGAGTACACAAAGTACAGCTGAGGCTGATGGGCATATCATTAGTTTAACAAGTAATTGACCCTTCGCAAAGTCCCGCCCCTCAAATGCAGACCGGCCAATCACAGCGTAGCATCGGACAGTTCTGACGAGATTCCGACAACTATCCGGCTCTGCTCCATAGACTCTATTGCAATCGTTTCAGATTTTCTTAATTTTCAGCCTGGTTTTGTGGATTTGGAGCTAGTCATGGTTAAACTAAGCGTAATAGTGATACTCCTTAACCGGAGAGTTTGGAAGGAGAGTTCTACAACGTTACGTTTCTATGTAAAAACCTGTTGAGTACGTTAGCACATCATGAACTAGCGAAAGCTTCTATGCTAAGCTAGCTACTTATGGTATACTGAATGTAAACACCTGCTGCTTTTGCCTTCTAATGATTGTAATAGTGAATAAAGACACGACTTTACAGAAACAGTGCTGTTCCTTAATTCGTTAGCGAGGGGTCAATTGCCCATAAACCAAAGTACTAATTGGAATGAAGATGGCGGTAGTCAGAGGATTACTAAAATTCAGAAAATACAGGATTTATCCTCTGGGGACGATACATGTCTGCACAAAATTGAATGACAATCCATCCAATAGTTGTTGAAATATCTCAGTCTGGACCGAACCAGTGGCATTGATCATTCTACAGACACATGGCCAAAAAAACAGGAAAACACCCTGGACAGATTGCTTGTCCACAACAGGACCACCATGTAGACAAACAAATTCATACTCGCACATTTAAAACGTTTCCACCTCAGACCTGCATGTCTTCAGGCTGTGGGGGGGAAATCAAAGCAAAAACACACCAAGGCATGGCAAGAAACCAAAACGCAAAAATGGGACATCAGAACAAAAATATTATAATTGTGTAAAATGTTTTGGGAAAAAAGCCATAGGGGACTCATTTCTAATCTTTCTCCATCTCCCACACCTTTGTTCTCCAGATATAATTGTGCAAATCACCTAGTTTCCTGATGAAAATGTTACAGCGTTGCTGGGAGAATTTATCAGGCGATCATCAGACAGACGGGATTCAGGAGAAACTGTGAGAGAAAATAAATGATTTCCATGTGCCCGTGTAGCCAAAGGAGGACCGATTATATCAGTAGATGCAGCTAATAGACCATGATTATGAGCAGCCTCATTTCCTACAAATGACTCCTTTGCTGAGCCACGAGTGCTAGAATATATTATTTTTCTTGTATGTCTTTCTTTCACAGCATAACAATGTCACCATAATGAGAAACTTGGTAAAGGCGCAAATGTATTCAACTTATCTATGAATTTTTTCTTTGCTGTAAATCGGTCCCTCTGTCTCTGCTGTGTAATTAAGTGAGGCTTCGGGTTCATGAGCTTTGACTGCTTCATTACTTTTGAATAGGCCAAGATGTGCTGATATGGGGGTGAGAATGAGATATCAATATGACCACCATTACTCCAGTCTTTATTAATTTTATTCTACCATTCACTGCATACTTTTCAGTCCGTATCCTTCTGAGGTTATACAGGGATGGTCTTTTTCTTACTTACTTACTCGTGTTGAAGCCAAGCTTTGGTTTATTTACAGCCCTAAATATGAAATATCAAGAATGACCATTTACTGTCTTATTGCAATAAATATACATGTATCATCTTGTTCAAATCAACATACAGGTTTAGCCATAGACTGGAGCAGAAAGACAAGCATTTAATGCTATATTGTTCCACAGGGAAGGCTAAAACTTCTAAATCTCCCTTCCTCTCGGTGCAACAGAGAAAGGTGGCGTGAAAATGGCTCCCGCGCGTCTCTTTGACGATTAATCCTGCTGAGACCCGGTAGGCAATCGTCTATAACGTAGGTTCAAGAGTTAAAAAGCCCCATTCTCTACAAAGTGAAGTGTTTTTCTGGAGTCTCTGCCGGGGTCATTGCCAAGACCCAGAAGATGAGAGCTTAACTGACTTTGTACAATAAACTATTTTTAGAGGTTGCACGTAGAAATATGCTCACTTAAGCTTTAAATGCCAGGAGGTGAGCTTGCTTGTAAACTGACAGCGCTCAACTCAGCAGCAGCACAAATCCTCTGTGTAAAAGGTGTGGAAATAGGCATTTCTATACTTATTAATATGTATAGCTTTTGCTTTTTTGATGGCGTGTCGTGAAAGTTGTGAGGCTTTGTTTTGCTGTTTCTCCCTCCAATGGGAAAAAAATGCTATAGAGTCACCAGCAGTGCTGGGAGGTAAAGTGACACGTTATAAATCACACAAGGCAGTTGGGCTACTGTGGGTGTTGGTATCATATGGCTGCAGTTACTCTCCTGCAATACCTTAAGGTTGTCATTTAATACTCTCAAATTAATATCCCTGTGATTTGTCACATTCCAGGTTAGGGGTGTCGTGATATACCGGTATTGATATATAACCTCGATATTTAAATGTTAATGTTGTGTAAATAATCTAATTTTTACCGTTTTTCTGCCCCCAATGCCCCACGCACAAATTAGTGAAACTAATTAAGGTGAATTTTACTGATTTATTGACTTCGGTTGCACTCATTCCAAAACTTGGATGTGTTTGTCACAAATTCATCTTGTGACCTTAAAAAATATTGACAGATACTGTAAATCTTCTTTTCTGACTAAAAGAAACATTGTCACCTGTACATTCTATCAAGAAAAGGTGAAGTTCTTTGTATTGAAACCACCACTACCCAATATCATCAACAATACATTTCTGTGTAATTATATATATTGGATGTCTTTCATGTAAATGAGGCAAGTTTTTCTTTGAAGATCATTTACCCACAAAATCTATTTAATGATAGGAAAGTTTGGCTAAAACTTTAGCACAAAATTAAATCTTAATTTATGAAAAGAATCTACTGAACAATCAACTCTGACCATCAAATACACCAAAAATGAAATTGGCACTTGACATTTAATTGAATACCTTGGTCCGACATATATTATAACATTTTAACTAACAATATGTAGATTTATACATTTTTATCATGCCGCACTTCTGTCACATCAAAGAAGCAGCTTCCCACTCCCCACTCCCCACACCCCTCTGCATCTCTAGCAGTGATTCTTCATTTGGTAAATGTCAGTCACATCAGTCTGTCCTACGGCAGACGTCTAGAAAATTGATTGAGCCTATCTGGACAACCCAAGTCTGACCGACAGTGTCTGTGGTGCAGATGATTAAGACATTTCTGCTCCAGGAAGTCAATAAATATCTGGGGAAAGTGTAACACATTGTTGACTTCTCCACTGAAACATGTTTGTTTTGATGTATCTTTGCCTTTTATCCTCTTACCCATAAGTCCGTGCTGGCCTCTCATTTGTATCAGCCTTTTTTTTTTTTGCCATTAGTGCCTCAATGGCCAGTCAACATAATTAGCTCTATGGTAATAATCCCACCGGACCCTTCTAATAAAAACCAACGCCAAGGGCAAGTGACCACGAAGGGGCGGCAGCATGCCCCTACTCTGCAGCAAGAGCGCAAGTCAACCATAATTTATGTTGCAATGGGTTTTGGGATTTAAGTGGCCTCCCATTTTGTTTTATGCAGGGACACATTAAATGCATGAGTTACTTCACAGGGAGCTCAGTGTCTTTATAATGCAGCAGCCAGGTCTGCAACACATTGAATGTTATACAAAACTATTAAATATTACTACTGACAAATGCCGTCATTTAGAAGATACAGGTGTGTCAGTGAAGCTGTGTCAGTGAAAACAACGACATTTCATTAAGAAGAGGATGTGTATCTACACATTTTATATACATTTTGTGTTTTACAGAATCACAGCCTTTTAGTGCTACATACTGTCTTTGAGAGACAGATGTTGTGGATGATGACCACAAATGAAAATCCAGAGGAAATGTTGAATCTAAATCGATTGCAGTTTTCCTGCATTCCTCTCTCTTCAGCCCTTTTTTTTTTCCCCAACATTTCCATATTCCATTTTTGTCTTCTTTCGTACCACTTTGGATGCATTCATGCTGAAGTTATTCAACTGCCTGAAGTGCCGTCTTTCCTTTAGCTGCCCTGCTTTTGTTTTGCTCGTTTCCGACTGCACTCACTCTGGTCCTTCAAAGGCTGCATTTAAAGATGTTTTTCTTTCTTTAAGTTCACGTCCATTGGACACAGCTCACCACTTTGGTTGCTGTGGAAACCAGGTTGACGCATGGACGGGTTGTTGAGAACAGTGGGAGTGGGAGTTTAAGAGGCTACAGAGGCCTGTCAAGATTTATGGATTTTACTGTACAGTTCCACAGACCTAGTGGCGATTTATCCACCAGAGGACGAGAAAGAATATACTGTACGTACGTTTGCCGGCAGATACGGAAACCACAAAAAGAAACATAAAAAAGAGGTACAAAAGAAGCACAAGACCAAAGAAATGTAATAATGAGAAATCAGATTTTTAGCTTATGGAAAAGTTATTTTTGTTGTGGTACAAAAATTAAAGAAAGGACATGATTTAAGTTATATTGTAATATGGAACTTTGTATCAATAGTTCGTCCTTTTTGGAAAATATGTTTGTTTCCTGAGAGTTGGCTGTAGAAATTGACACCACTCTCATGTGTGTATGGTGGATATGAAGCCACTAACTAAGCTTGGCACGAAGGCGAGAGAGAAACAACTGGATCAGTTCTGCAGTGACAAAATCTGCCTCACCTAAAGCTCACTGATTAGCACATTGTATCTCGTTTGTTTACTCTGTACACAAACGAGTAAAAAGGGTTATTTTCTGGACTATTTCTTATTCAGCGCCAGTTGTAAAGCAACTGGCAGAAACTCCAGGAAGTGGCTGGTCCAAGCCAAGAAATAGTCGGTACATAACCTGCCAAATTTTCACTCTGTTCTGGAGCAAGCAAGATATAACATTAATGAGCTTTAGAGGTGCTGTTATAGCTGTTATTTGCTTTTGTTACCTGTGTACAGAGCCCTGCTGTTTCCAGTCTTTAAATAGGCACTATTTTCTGGGTTGCTGCGGCATTATTCGGGGGAAAAAGAAATGATGAATGATAATAATATTGCATAGTAGTTCTCGTTGAAGCAGAGTGCTACTACCTTACTTTGGACGCTAGAAACGTTTGCTAATTTAATAAATATCAAGAGTTAGCGTCAGTTACTCCCACCTTAAGTTCATTAGGAATATTTTTGAAAGACTATTCCAGTGTTTAAGGAGTAACCTACAACATTATTTTGAGAAATGCACTTTTTTTCTTTTAAGTGTGATTTGCATATAGCTATGAAGCTATGCAGTTTCTGTGTGAGTGTATGAACACAATGATTGGTGGTGGAATTGGCTGCGATGCACAGGGCAGCAGCTAAATTCTTGCCTCGGGCAAATAGGAACTGAGCTGGCTGCTGCCTGTGCTGCATGTAGCTTCATATCTGTAATAATCTTTTCATCTAACTCTTACTAAGAAAGCAATTAAATGTATTACCCAAAACTTTTTCTTAAGGGAAAATTGGCATAATTCAAAAGTTCTGTTTTTAGGATTTCTCTTTAAATTTGAGATGAATGTTTTAAGAAGACCACTCAACAAAGGTCACAGTTTACCCACTTCCTTTATTTACAACTAAAAGCAATCTATAATCAGCACTGTCAGCACTTAAAGGGCAAGTTACACCAGCACTGTGGTCGCAAACTGTATGTGTGGCAGGTGCATGCTGGTTTGATGGGGTGCAGAGTTTGGACAGTGACCAATCGGATACCTCTTAGGGTTCTGAATCTGGTTCCTGCCCTTTAGCCATTACCAGGGACTCTGTATGCAGGCGGAGAGGACTACGGGTGCTTAGGAAACCAGGTAAAACAATTAAACGAGAGAAATGAGCCTTGCTTCTGGCATGTTTCGTTCTTCAAAGGCTGAACAAAATCTGCATTAACGAATTGAAGGCTTTTCAGGCATTTTAGTCAGAGGTGCAAACGGCTGGTATTAGTGAGAAGAGACGGTGGTGTTGTCTTTCATTCACCGTGGTCCCCATGTTCTTGACTGTGGGTTATTTTTACAACCACTGCTTGTTCGGGTGCCAGCGCATTTGCATGAAGAAGGACATATGCATCTAGTGCTCATAAATAGGACAGCCAAGGGTATCCATCACCTCACTGGTGACAAGTTGCTCTTTGCTCTCAGTTTGTCATGCTGAAGGGCCCCAAGACACTATAATCAGGCCAATTAGCCTTTCTGTTAATCACGTCGGATTGAAATCAGTTTAAAGCCAATAGGAAAATAGAATTTAATGGAACAAATTATGTTTAAGAAGGCCCTTACACTGGCGAGTATTTAAATTACATCATCGGCAAAGCTCAGCATCTAAACAATGTTTTTCTTGGATGACGAGAACAAAGCGGGCACTGTGGGGTGTTTATTGTTCCTGCAGTTACTACTTTGGAGTCTGGGAAACTGTTCAAGTATGCCAACATAAACAACTCATAGACTCCACACTGTCTGTCACATAAGATTTTACCATACTATTCACTTTCAAGGCTGATCCACATACCATTACATTACTGCGTCTAATGTTTTGCTGCCAATTATTATTTGACAGCCTGTGAGGTGCAGCGACATGAATGTCTAACTAAGAAACACAGTTAATTCGATTGGATTGATTTCTTATATTATAATTAATGAACACTCACTAAATCCCCATCGCTCAGTTTGTTTAGTCTCTTATTTGTGCAAATATAATTGAAGCCATATTACATTAAAGTGAGTGGTAAAGCCTATGACACATGCACACACAATAAATACACATAAAAGTATGTTTAATGAGAGAAAGAGAGTGACTTGTGAAACAAAATGAACCAGTTTTGCTACATTGTATATCCTGTTATTTGTAGATAAGGTTATAATATTCGATATTGTTATTGTTAATTAGCCTACAGTCAAAGTATAAAGAACAATTTAGATCTGTGATGTGCTGCTGGAGTTGGGTCAAGCAACTCTCAAAAAAAGAGCATGGTTATCCGGTCATGCATTTCAAAATAAAACTCTATTTGAGTTATGGCTATTTTGCAAGGAAGTGAACTCGAAAATATTAAATGTTGAGCTATGTTGTAATTTTTCTTTAAACATGTGTTATGTACATTCGTAAACATACGCCGATTTAAAAAGTATGTATGGCCTAAAACGACTGAAAACGTACGAGAGAAACTCAAAACCGCATTGAAGGCACAGTCTTCTCAAAAAGTCTATATAAGTTAACAGCTGTGGTATGACAGCGGCTTCTCCACCGGTGCAAACACATGTACGCCTATATTGTTAAAAGACACTTCCGCCCTAAGTGGCGTAACTGTGTCTCTCTTGACAAAACCGCTGCACTGGACAGCTCTGCTTTTTTTCTTGCGTTGCCAGCCAGTCTGTACCAATCTGTTTCCACTGTTGCTGAGCACGGACGAGCACCAGGAAAGTCGGAAACGGAACGGGACCGGTAAGACAAAGCGCTCTGACTATCTGTTTGTGCTGTCACATGTGAGGAGGATGTCTGTCACTGCAAAAGTTTTGATTTGACGGGAATTGAGCTTGATGTGATAGTTTCAGGTGGACAGTTTAGTGGAGTTCTAAAAGACGGGAGGAAATTAAACATGTGTTGTTGTAAAGTTGCATTTTGCTCGTCGCCAACTGCGCGTATGGTTTGGATAAACACCATGGGTTTTAGACGTTATGCGTAATTGCGCATCAGCAGCACCAGGCGTTTAATCCCCCTTCTCCACACTTGTCGTCCGGTAGAAAAAAAATACTTTAAAAATTGATTTATAGGTGATAAAGGAAGATATCACTGAACTGATACAACAAATTGTACAACATCATGATTAAACCAATTCAAATAAAATCATTAACTATGCGACAGAAGTAGGGAATACATAGATCACCATAAAGCCTATAATTGGGGATTTTTCATTCGGGATCTCGTTGGTATTCCAGCCATAGAAGAGGTAGATATCCTAGAACAACTATTCAAGTTACTCATATTTACAGTCAGCTGATTTGATTCACTCATGTACTCCATCCTCCTCCATACCCAACAGTATGTCCCCATCCCCACTTATGATCTTACTTAATTGTTTTCCACTGGAAATTGTCAAATGTCCCCCTCTTGGTACTATTATTTTGTATAATTATAGATAGCAAATAAAATATACAGTTTGCTCTGAAGGGAAAATCACTTTTAATATTGTTTCTCTCACCTTTGATAACAGGAATTAGTATTCAGGTGATATTATCCATTGTTACCTTTGTCAAATGTTTACATAACACTGTGTGCTATTACGTCCTCCTGTGCTGCCGATGGGCATAAAGCTACATCTTATAACCGACTGGAAGTTCAGGGTTCATTGCCTTTTAAAGTGGCCACCAATTAGACTTTGCATGCAAGATCCTGGGACATGTACCTCTTGGATGTGCTTTCATGAAAAGCATTAGTTCTACACACACACACACACACACACACACACACACACACACACACACACACACACACACACACACACACACACACACACACACACACACACACACACACAAACACTGAATATCGACTGGGACCGATAATGACAGATTTAACCGCTTTCAGCTCCGGGAGAAAATGTTGAAGTTTGACATGTCTATTTCTTCAGTGCTGGCAGTGCTTTGATAAGAAAAGTACATTTTACAATCACAACGGTACAGAGAGGGTAAGTTAGTGTACAGATGTTGGAATTAGAGTCCGTCCTTCTAAAGCAAGCAGGTATTTTGTGGAGTGTGTGAAACTGTCGCTTTTTATATTGGATTTTCTACTCAAAACCTCTTTTGCTGTAAACTCGGTGCTCAGTAGCTGTAACAAGTAAGAGGTCTTATAAATCAAGTGGAATATCACACGGTTGAACTGAAGAAATTGACATAGTTTGGCTGCTCTCTCTGTACTGACTTTATTTATGGACAGTGCCTTTTCGAGCTGGCTTCTCCCCCTGAATGGCCCTGGCTGATAAATGCTGCGATCTGTCTTGCTGTCATGATCAAGTGAGCAATAACTTTCTCACAGTTATTTTTGTTTTTCATCTTTTAAAAATCTTTTGTCAGAGGGAGTTCGGCATTTGAGAGGTAGTACCTAGACTTGTGGACGCATACAAGAGGAGATGGTGTTTTATGGTGCTGTGCACATGTTTGTCATGAGTCGTTTGGTTCTGGATTCTTTGGTTTCAGGAGTACAGCAACGTAATGTCTGTGGACATACATAACCTGTTTGTGTTCTTAGTGAGAAACTAAAATACACAGAGCAGTAACATTGCAGTCACTGATTTGATTTACTGATTTAATGTACACAAAAAGGTTAACCTTGCAACGTGTTTTGCCACCACGGAGGGAAACTTTACAAAAGTGCTCGAGTGTACAAGTGTCTCTCTGCTTCCTCAAAGCCACCTAGAAGTTCAAAGTGTGTCTTGAATTTAGGTGTGGTCAAATAGTTTCATTGAGCATTTACTCTGCTATACACAGACAGACAGACAGACAGACAGAGAGAGAGAGAGAGAGAGAGAGAGAGAGAGAGAGAGAGAGGAGAGAGAGAGGGAGAGAGAGAGAGAGAGAGAGAGAGAGAGAGAGAGAGAGAGAGAGAGAGAGAGAGAGAGAGAGAGAGAGAGAGAGAGAGAGAGAGAGAGAGAGATGAGAGAGATGAGAGAGAGAGAGAGAGAGAGAGAGGAGAGAGAGAGAGAGAGAGAGAGAGAGAGAGAGAGAGAGAGAGAGAGGATGAAGTGTTGCTGATGGTAATATTGTGGAGAGTGGATGAAAGGGATTGATATGTAAACAGGAATATTTGACAAATATCGATATGACATTTATGGCTACAATTTTTGGACCACCCCAATATTCCACAAAATCCCACCCACACCTTTATCCTATTGCCAGAGTGTGAAGATGACTATATGCAAACACTATAAAACATGATACAGGAATTTAGTGGAATAAATGGAAAATACACTGTCAAGAAAACATATGGAACAACATTACAAACTGCACTGAAACATGCCCTGGCAAAATGCAATAAAGTGTCTTCATGCTTGTTGTAGTGCTCAGTGCTGAAGACACTTATTCATCTCACCGGGTCATTTGACAGAAAGGGGTCACTCTGGGGCTGCACTCCGCATTCTGTCCTCTGGGAATTGTAAGGGCTGGCTTTTTAGAGACAGTTATCTGAGATTGTTAGTGTTACTTTGTGGTAAAGCTCATATGAAGGGGAAAATGTAAACATTTACCCCCCCACCCCCCCCTGCACCTATAAATATGTAAATAAACGGATCAAATATATATTTTTAAATCAAAAGACTGTAATAAAATAACAGTTATGTAGCTGTATTTGTAGTGTAGTATTATATATCGCTGCCTCTCACCATATCATCATTTTCTCTGTGATTTTGCTCGTCGGCTGTTCAAGTGGCCTCTCGCTATTGTGCTTTGACCTTCTTTTGATCCTCCTCCTTACTGCTGTTATCTACGGCATCACCCGCTGAGCCAAGGTGACCAGCCCGCTCACACCGAGCAACACACACAGCTGGAGCCCGCGAGGTCCAAGACTGAATGTATACACTTTTTTGTTGACCTCTGTTCTCTCTCTGTTCTCTCTCTCTCTCTCTCTGTTCTCTCTCTCTCTCTCTCTCTCTCTCTCTCTCTCTCTCTCTCTCCTCTCTCTCCTCTCTCTCTCTCTCTCTCTCTCTCTCTCTCTCTCTCTCTCTCTCTCTCTCTCTCTCTCTCTCTCTCTCTCTCTCTCTCTCTCTCTCTCACTCACTCTCTCACTGTGTGTGAGTTATACCCTCGATTTCATCCAACGCTGAAAATGGTCGGAGTCGCACAGTGACCTTCAGTTGGATTCTATGAAAAGTGTTGTGCTAAAACTGTAACGTACTCGCTGGTCGCTTTTCCAATTGCCAATACAAACACACAGTTAAGCTGGGGGAAGCTTGGCACTGGAGGACTTCACTGGCCCGTCATGGCAGAACAGCTCTGTCATAGCTGATGGTTGTCAATGTGAAGTACACAAGCAATTCATTTGAAATGAAACCAAAACATCCAGACTCTCATGCATTTATTAACATTTGTATGTGGGTTGTGCTTCATGAAATCATAGGCTACTTTTTTTAAAGTCACTGTTTAGTTATCTCCGCAGCATTTCATTTTGTTGAACATGTCTTTTGGGGGTTGCTCGTGGATAAATCAAAAGTGCCGAAAAATCCCCACATTTCTAATCAATTCAGATGTTGTCTCACACATGATTTTAACAAGAACGCTTGATAAATTATACATTTCCCCGCCACACTCGAGGGGTGGGGTGATGAGGAGTGACGGGGCAAGTCACAAGCAGTGCAGGGCTTTGCATGACGGTTACAATTAAAATTTAAAATCTCAATTAAAAAGGCATCAACACTGGTCCTTCCGGCCATGCTGTCTCTATCTCCCTGAAGGAGCAACGGTGAGGTGATGCCCGTCAACCCATAAGTCCCTCCTTCGGCCTTGGTTGGTGCCCTGTGTGAAGCTTGATGTGGTAGAGACAGGGTGGGGGGGGTCACAGATTCTGACAGCTGCACGAAGCCTGCCTCAGGGCATGCAGGCTGCCCTTTTTCCCGTTGTGAGCCCCCATTCCCTCCTCCAGTCCCCCTGCCTGGCAGACTGGCATGTCCAATTGGAGGTGCACAGCCCTGGGGATAGAATCAGCAGAGGCTGCCTGCTCCTCAGTGGGGAGCTCGAGAAGTGACACCACTGACCCTGGGGAGGCCAGGTTGCATATTTTTCAACCGACTTCAGATGAAGCCACGGCCACGTCCGTATGACGAATGCCTTGACAGCTGCGTTTTCATGGAAACCAGTAAATTGGAAAACATGGAACGAGCTAGCGTGCTATTTCCCAACTGTATGTTCAGTGGGTGTCTGGTGTTGAGAAACGTTGATTCTGAAGGTCCATGAATTAACAAGTATAGAGACTGAATTATGTGTATTTATAGCTTATCATTTAGAAAGTTATAACTGCCAGGTGAGACATTCCCTAATGATTATAATAACTTTAGCCTATGTAGCTAACGATGAAAGTGACAGAAAGTTTCCTCCATTCTTCGTTCAGTTCAAAGACCTTTTGTATGTTAACGTATTGTCATGAGGTTTCACTTTGTCCGTCTCTGTGTCTCTGCGTAATCCCCCTTACGTCCTCTCATGGCGCCTTTTACACCTCCACCCCCCCACTGAGCCTGTGCCCAAACAGGAGATCTGGCAGTGAGAAGTTATACCAGAGGAGAAAAGGTAATGGGAGTCAGGTTTTTCACCCAGAAGCAGAGGGCAGTGGCACATTGAGCTTCATTTAATCTCATCTTGATTCGTTTGTATGAAATCATTATACTCATCATTAACAGAAGTCCGCCTCAGTGCCACGAGCCTTTACTTCATGCACACTCACACCTGTGTAATGACTCGCACCGACAGTGGCCCCAGTGTTAGAGCCACGCACTCACCTACACAAACACGTCCATGCACACAGTGCTGCGTTTATGCTACTGAGCTGCTGAGTGAGTGACGGTGCTCTGGGGTTAAACACTGGCTCAGTGTGTTGGGCCAGGTAAACCTCCTCAACCACTCCGCACAACAACAACAAGTGCTAAATAGGCCGCTTGTTGGGGCCCCAACTGCACTCCAGCAGGAAGGGTGGTGGCTAAAGTCATTTGATCAGAAACATGCAGTTATAGATTGCTTTCATGAATATGCAGATATTGTGTGCGCTACTGTGTGTGTGGTATCTGGTGTGGTCTTTTCCATGTATTTGTGTAGCTATGGTTTGATGCATGGCTTTTTTTTTCGTTTCACATTCACTCAGTTACACGCAGTCACACATGTAGCTGCCCAACACAACCACATTCTTTCAGTGGAGCTCGGGTTGCTGGAGCTGTCGAGGGTTAATTGCCTTGCTCAAGGGCATAATAGTCCTCAATATTGACAGAAGGGGAGAGTGTTGCTCATTTGCTTTCTCTGTGTCAAGATTATTTATAGCTGAGAAGACTAGTTTCTCAGTCTCGGACCGTGTGTGTTGAGCTCTTGTCCTCATCATTCCAGGCTTTCCACTGCCAGGATTATAATGGCAAGAATTATGAAGGCAGTGCTGCAGTGAAAAATATTAACTATAAATAGTATAATTGTTCTGTTTGTTTGCTAAATCGGAATGAATGAAATGCATTAGTTTAAGTAAAATCATTTAGCTGCCAGGGATTATTCTGAGGTTAAATTTCAGAATTACCCTGCGCTCTAAAAGCTTTTTAATTATATTGTATATTCAAGCACAATTTGTCCTTACTTCACTTTAGCTTTGGCCCAAACAATATCTCGTATTTTGTCTGTATTGAAGAGCTACAGTAGTTTAGTAGTTTTCTTCACAAGTCAGTTATGATGAAAACAATCACTGATGTTATTGCTTCTGAGGATAAACTACTTTTTCTACCCTCTGAAATATGACTTTGATCTCACTGGAAGTACATAAAGCTTGGAATTGAAATAAACATTGTGGCCTACTGTATACATGCCTGATCGGTGAAGATGGTTTTCGAGAAAATACCAAGATCTGAAAAGCCATTTGCTGTCAAATATGAAAAACTAGCAAATGATAAATATGTTACACAAAGCAGCCATCAGCTAAGACAGGCACCCCATAGATATTCGGATCAGCTGTGTGTCATCATTTTTACATTCAGCTATCCAGGGCTTGAAGTGAACTTGTTATGGTCTGTACCTGTGAGTCACATCTTTCCGTCACAGTAACAGTCATTTTGGGTCCAATGTGTATTATTGATGATTGATGAACTATTGTCAAAGAGTCCACAATCTTTTTTTTCCTCTAAGTTCAAAATGTTCATTTTCTAAAGCTTGCTGTTGAACATGAAGCAGCATCTGTTTCATCCCCTGCTCGGCAAACAGCTCCTCTTCTGCCTCCCGCAGCTCCATATACCAGCTATCTGAGTCATTGCAGCCCGCGGGAGGTGGCACCAAAGCTTCCTCCACCCGACCAAGCCACCAACCCCCCACCTCCATCTCTCATTGATCAGGCTGAAAAGACATCTAATCCATGCTGATCACAGTAACCTCCACCGTCTGGAGGGCTGGATCTACGGCACACACTGTTGTTTTACTGTGTCTCTTATTGAACCGTGCCAACTGTGAGGAGAGGAGGCTGGATATTGATGGGTGTGGCCTCAGGTCGTCCCCAGATAGCCTGATGGCGCTGGTGATGCTGATGATGGGCCTGTGATGCCACTATTGACGTCGCAGCGGACTCAGAATCCCTGATATCATTCAGCTCCTCTTTTATTCAGGACTGCCACCTCCTCACACTGAACTGGGGCTTAGCAAATCAGTAGTGGCCTGGCCATTGATTAAAAGTCAGATTATCATCCTCTGGCCATAGTGTAAATGGGCTAAGCAGCTCTAGGAAACTGACCTTGTTTAGTCTTTCCACAGTCTCAGTATTCTTTCACAGTTTGTGCCGTTTATGTGTGTGCTTTTTGTGTGCTTTTTGTGCTTTTGGCATCTTCCTCTTCCTCCTCATTGATAGCTGAGGTGTTTTTTTCTGCATTGCACAAGTGCGTGTGGGTTATGTCCCTTTGCACTCGGCTAGGGGCCTCTTATCGTCTGTGTCGAAGTGGTGGACTGAGAGTGGGTGAAAAAAGCAAGGGCAGCTCTCTGCTCTTCAAGATCCCACATTAACTCCACCTCCTCCAGTTTAAAATCCCTCTTAGCCCTGCAGCAGCCGAGACATCAGCTCTTAACTCACACGGCAGACGCACACATCGACTCACTGATCCACTAAATCACTTCTGTTAACTACATTGATTCCCTGTCTCTCTCCTTTTTTTACCTGTTTGGTGAGTCAGTGCTTCTACAGTACATCCTGAGTTGAATAAGACTGTTTCTACCACTGACTCATCGCAAACATTTCACCGTCAATTTTTTTTAATTTTGTCGATTTCTCTTTGTGTTTTTCCAATCTGAGTTTTAAACCAAGCTGTGTTGCGTTAATGACGCAGCAAAGCTATATCCGCATAGCGCTCCACTACATTAGTTTTACTTTATCTTCCACCCCCAGCTTAGCTCAGGCCATCACAAACTCATACGGGCCTGACAGCCACTATAATTGAACCGTATATATTTTTCCACTCAGTAAAGAGAAGAAGGGGCATCTTTCAGCGCTCCGCTTCCCGGAGCATTTTTGCTGACAAAACAGAGGTGGCTGGGGTTGGGTTAGATAGATAGATATAAACTTTATTCATCCCCAGGGGGAAATTAGTTTGTAACGACAATTACAAACTAATTGTAACGACACCGCTGTCAGAGAGGGGGCACAAGATAAAGAGAGGGGAGGAATGGATATACCTGCTCTCTGGAAGAGCCACACTTAGTCTGTTCTGCCAAACCTTGGGTAGTGAGAGAGTGAGAGAGAGAGAGAGGAAAGTAAAGATACTGATTTGAAAGGCTCCCTGAAACAACAATATTGTATTAGAAAATGCTTTCACATAGCCCACCTCTGCTTCGCACTAATAACTGTCTGCTACACTGTTGGACACTCTATTTAAAAGGATGTGTTTCTTTAGAAACATTGTTGTCGGTGCATTTGAGACGTTCCACTCAAACCATCTGAGCAAATGTTGATTGCCGAATTATGTTTTGTATGCTTTATGTAACATTTGTGTAATATCTTTACACAAACATTATTTTCAAAGACTTAATGCACTTTTTACTCATAGTACAAGTTGTTTCTTCGTTCTAGTTGTTACAGTTGGCAGACCTGACATACAGAATACCAAACAACCTGAGGGGAGCTTATTGTTTCTTCGGCTAATTATCCCAGTGGTATGAACAGGCAGGAACAGGATCTGCAGCCCAGGGACACCTCAGTGTCTCTGTTTTAAGAAACAACGCATGAATCAAAACACTCTTCTTCTTCAAAGCCAAATTGAACCACAAAAGTCCGAAATAAATCAATAGCTAGACCGCTGTAGTGAAAGAGAACACACTCTTGCAGGGCGCTGCCGATGTTTTTTCATTGGTAAACTTTGAGAGAAAACACAGGAGGGAACATTAGAACAAGAGAACCCGAGGGCTGCTCATCACCTCTCGTGCTCTCACTTTCTCTTTCTCCCATATACACAATAAATACACTTGCAGACATGGACTTTAGTTTGGTTTTCATCCATTGCACACATAAATGTGACGAAATCAAAATAGATCCTAATGAAATGTCCTTGTCCACCTTCATTGGTAAACATGTCCACGTCAGTCGTAAATAACTCATGCAACATTGGTAAATTACAGGGTTTTATTTAAGCCCTCTCCCCGAGGGTTATTTGAGTGAGCGCAGGGGCCTGAAAAGTAATCAGGGCTGATTATTCAGAGATATGACAAATCCATTAAATGCTCACACAAATACAGTGCATAATATAGTGCTCCACTAGAAGAAGAAAATACACACAACTGACGAACATCAAAGAGATATTGTCGAACATTTTATTATGCTATTTATAAAAAGTAGATTATCATTTATCCATATATTCCAATATCTGTAGGCTCAAGAACAAGTGCATTAAATACACAAGCCGCTTTTAAAGGATAAGTTTGACATTTTTGGGAAATGAGCTAATGTCACATTTCCACTGCATGGTTTGTCTCGTCTCGTCTCCACTCAACTCACTTTTGGTGCAAGGTCCTTTTCTCTATTTGGTTTTCCACTGCACATAGTAGCCCCTCACTGTCTGCCCTGACATCATCTTCAACGTGACACCCGCTGAATCATTTAATCAGCCAACGATGAACAATAACAAAAACAGTGTCTCTACTTCCTCAATTTGTGTGGCATAGTTTGCCATTTTCTAAAACCCGTGTCGAGTGAAGAAGAAAATGGCGGTTGCTTTTGACCGTAGCTTGGAACTGCTTAAATGTCGGGTTTGTGCTGCATGTGTCATGCTAGAGCCTATTCTCTCTGACCAATCATCGGTCTGCAGTGTTTTAACTTCTAGTGTTTCCTCAGCTCGCTTGGAACATCGACCGAGGTGGTTCAGAATAACTACTATCTAGCTGCCTAACTAGCTTATTTAAGAGACAGATATGAGAGTGGTATTGATCTTCTCATCTAATTTTCCACTAGAAAAGGGAATAAGCATACTTCCCAAAATGTCAAGCTTCTGCTTTAACAAGCTGGCGTTTGTGAATGGAACAGCTCCTTCCTATCTCCAGGCCCTGGTCAAGCCCTACACCCCCGCCCGACCACTTCGCTCTGCTGCCTCGGGACGACTGGTTGCACCGTCGCTCAGAGGTCCCTGCGGCCGATCGACCCGGTCGCGACTGTTTTCTGTCCTGGCCCCACAGTGGTGGAATGAACTCCCCACTGACGTCAGGACAGCAGAGTGGCTGCCCATCTTTCGGCGCAGGCTGAAAACTCACCTCTTCAAGAAGGCCTACCCTGAGCCTTCCACTTAGCACTTACTGTATTCATTCTAGCTTGTTGCACTTATTGCATTAGTTTGTTTCTGCACTGTACGTTGGCTCTGGTTTATGCTCTTAGATGCTTGTTTGAAAAAAGGTGATGCACTGATGACTTCTGTTGACTAGTAGTTCTCTCGAAAACCGATGTTGAATACACTTATTGTAAGTCGCTTTGGATAAAAGCGTCTGCTAAATGACTGTAATGTAATGTAATGTTCATGTAGCTATTTTTTGGTTTATTTTCTTGTTTTGCTCATTATAAGTTTGCATGAGTAACACCTAACAATGTGAACAACATGAATCCAGCTGAGGCCCTTGTTGCATGTTATTCCCCTCTTTAAATGGGTGGAAAAGATTGGTTTGTGTGGACGGAGAAGTCGTTCATTCATCTAAATAAAATACAGCGGCATTCAAATGCTGTGCTGTTGCAGAGTTACAGGTGCTTGTTTAATTATGTAGTCTTGTTACATCCCCTTGAGTACATTTGCATAACTCCTGCTGATGTAAACACACAGTAGTTCACATTTTATAATATAATAAATACATTTGGATGGAAGCCTTTCACTTAAATGTGGAATAATTTGACGATTAAATCCAGTATATAGCCAACCAATTATTGTTAAATGTGTCAAGACAGTATGAAAAATATCAGTGGGGCACAATAAAATGACGAAATGATTAGTCGCTTTAAATTTTTCTCCCCCCTTAATTTTAGCAACGTTGCCATTTGGAGCAAACAGGAAGGCTATTTCTCACAGCATTTCATACGTTTGCATAAAATCCTCTTGACAGCAGGATGGAAAGGTATCGGGTGCATAGAGTTTATTTAATATTCTTAACACTGTGCTCAGTCATTGCCTCTGCTGGATCTCGACAGCTTGCCCACTTCACATCCTATATCAAGGCACTCCTCCTTCACTGTAAACTTTTCTGTGGCACATGAACACACAGGCCTCCTCTGGCCTGGGCTCACATCTAACCCCAAAAGCATACAGCGAAAACTGCCTGCAGGGAGTCTGACCCCTCGCAAGGTTCGGGAAACACAGAGAGGAGCCCTGTTCCCCCTCTGGCCCGGGACACAGGAGCACACTGGAGCCTTCAGAGGGATGAAGGCAGGAGGACGGGATTGGTGGGGAGGACACACATTGGAGCTCTGTATTTCTGTATTCGACTTCCCCCTCCACCTCCCTCTTTCACAGCCCTCTCTCTACACCATCCAGTTTCCCTCCTGTCCACAAATACGCCTGAGACACCAAGCCCCAGAGAGTTGCGTCTGATTTTGGCGGGTGCTGTACCGCCTGTTTTTCTCGTCTGCTGTGGCCCACATCTCCCAGGTCCTAAAAGCTCCAACCAAGTTGAGGCAACTTCCTCTCTACCTGTGACCTCAGGTCTTCTATCTACAGAGCTTTATATCGGGGAGAGAGTGAGCGGGAAGTGAGAGGCAGCCTGTCTTTCAAAGAGATGAGTAAGGGGCCCTGAGGGCACTTCTCAGCTGCACAGAAGCCTGCTAGCCCTTGCCTTTCTACATGCCTAGAGAGGTGTTTCATAAATGCCATCCTCGATGGCCACTTTCTGTATGCTAAAAGCCTTCTCCCAGGTTGGTGTTTATGTTAATGACTTTAGTCAGGGTTTTGAAGTGCCTGGATGATGAGCAGCTAGCCTAGAAACGGCTCTGACCTTGGCTCACTTCAGGGAAACGCTCTGGTTTCTGACTAATAGAGTATGCCCTATTCTTTCTCCCACAACATGCACTCAAAATAGCTCTGGCATGCCCCATTAAGCATCACTTTAATTGTTAACACGGCATACTCTGTCCTTGGCACACATTAACTACTTTATTTAAATGTCAATCCCAATTAAAGAAGGACTGAGGAGACGGGCATTTTATCCGGGAACGAGTGAGGTGCTGAAACCACGATCACCATTTTCTGCTTCTAAGGGGTTGGAGTGCAACCTCAAACTGTTTTTGGCGTCTCAACTGATGAATGATGAATGATGAATGACTCTGGGGTACCATTTGTTATAGAGTTATACAGGGGAACTCCACTGTTTTCACACTTCTAGATCTGTTTACTAGTCATGATGGGTACTACTCAGCCTGTAAAACATTTGTATAAAAATAGTATATCATCTTTTTATTAGCTTATAATCTTTTGGGGCTCTGAAGGAGCGTTTTACTGGAAAGTCTATATTACAATCTGGGGGTTAGGGGTTTGAAAGTTGTGGGTATTTACCAGGTGATGAGGGTCTAAGGGCCGGGTCATGCTGAGAAAGAGTAACAGGAATTCCCTCAAAGCAGATGTCTGAAAGGTGTGGGGGTAAGGGGTTTCCAAAGCTGTTGGACCATCCAACAAGCACTTCTGTTGAAGCATACTGGTCTCTTCACAAAGAGAGTTTTACTTCATGGTAATTTAAGGATAACAGACATTTTGAAGGTTGAGTCATACTTTAGTCTAAAAGTGACTATAACAGTTTCAACCATTATAATCTCTCTTTTGTCATTACCACAACTTTATGGAAGTACAATACTAAATTGATAGAATATTCTACCAAGTGGAACAGGGTTCCATGGGGTTAATGTGGTCTGATGCATGTCACTATTAAGTCTAAGGCTGCTCCAGTTGCTTGGAAAGGAGGTGCTTGTATGTGTCGTAATGCAGTGACAAAGCAGACACTTGTGACTGATGTGTGTTTCCTAGTGTGTACAGTGCCTCTAACTGTCGCCCTAGGCCTTACCCACAGTTGGCAACCGCCTCTTTCAGTCTGTAGCCTGCTCAGCTGTGCACAAACCCCATTTCCCCCTGGAGAGCAATAATGCCAGCATTAGGTTCTGCACAGAGTGGTGCCAGCCCAGTGGCCTGCATGCAACCGTCCACTGCTACAAAGCACGCATACACTGAATCCATTCCTAGCACTGCAGTACCAGATGGATGGCAAACAGGGATACTCCCAGGTCCAACTCACCTCCTGCAGCTGGGTGATAGAGTCCCAAAAGTATTGAGAGGGAGCAGGCAGGGATTATGACCTACTGCGTCTGTTTTTGCTGTGTTGTTGTAGCACTACCATTAGCTGCCACGCAGGTCTTTTAAGCTGTCCAGATTTTGAATCATCACCACACTCAGAATGTGCCTGTATTGCTTCGTTGTTTTTGGTGCCTATTTTTCTGTGAAGCTCTAGCTGCTTGTTATGCACCATCTGATAACGGGTAATGCATCGGTGGCTGCCTGCCTAATGACTTAGATAGGTAGAGGTGCTCGTATTGGCAAGAAGGCGTAGTGTTGTCATGGGGATGATGTGTGGGCCTGTCCTCTACTGAAGTGAACCAGTGAGCGGTGCTTGACTGCCCACCACCGAAAGGCGCAAAAACGCCACCACACGCATGCTTGCGCACACAAGTACACATGTAGAAGTACCAACATTGCAGTAGAAGCAGAGTGGATGAATCAGTGAGCGCTAGCATCTCGAAGAGGAGGAGGAGGAGGAGGATGAGGACGTGAGGAAGGGGTTGTCTAGATTGATCCAGTCTTATAGCGTGAGCAGCAATGAATCACAGTGTTACCTCGGGTTTAATCAACACACTTAGGTTACAAATGACTCACTCGTGGAAAAGCGCATCATTTACATTTCTGGTTGTTTGCTATTATAATGCTAATGTGTTCCTCAGCGCCCACCAGCCTACTTGAACACACTTCATCATTCGGTCCTTCTATTTAGAGCATCTCTCTTTCTCTATCCGTCTATCTCTTGCTCTGTCAACCCCTCCACCCACCCACCTATTTCTCCCCTGTCCCACAGCCCCCACTTCTGTGTTCTGCCATGCTCCCATGTCTCCCATTAGGAAAGGAAATGAGGCGAGGTACCGATGCAAATATCTTGGAACCCTCGCTGCTCCCTGACTCATCACCCAGAGACAGAAACAAGGATGGAGTGAGGAGGAGAGGAGGGGAGGGGAGGGAGGGAGGGAGGGAGGGAGGAAGAGGTGGTGGGGTGATTAGACAGAAAAACACAAAACATGCAGTTGATTGGTACACGATGAAAAAACTGCCTTCACATGCTGCAACCGCTTTTCCCAGAGTTTATTATCATGCAGAAAGCTTTCTCCGGCAAAGTAGAACAACAAAGGGAGCATAAACCATTCAACACAGCATTATTTCTCACTTTCACTCCCCATCCTTCTTTTTGTGTGGTGTGGCTGTCCTATCATTCAGCCTGCAGTGCTATTTCAGCAGTTCGGAGGGGTCATTCCTTTTCTCTGCCTCCTGCTTCGTCTATCTCTAACGCACATGATTGTTTTGTAGATTATATTGTTAAGGGCTCAACAAAGCAAGCTCCCCTCATTGAAAGCACAGTTTGCTCTTCATTAATATCACACTCTGTTGGATTGCTTTGTGCTTTCATGGACAGAGGGGGTCTGAAGAGATGCATTGAGATTATTGCCATTCCAAGGCTGTGTATCCGTGTACATCTGAAACTTTTTTTTCTGTCTCATTGTGTAATTATCAGAAGCTGCTGTTGCTGAAGTACTCAGTCAGGATGTGAAGACTTGAATGTTCTTCTTGGGGATGTTAAAGTCACCTCCCTTATCGGAGTGTGAGGGAGTGTATTACTGACTCATATTCACGTTCACGTCCAGAATAGTAATTGTAGAAACTAAAAGATTCCAGTTGCCCCACATATGTCTGCCTTTTCATAGCATTGAACTAACACATATTTAGAGCAGTTACATCTATATTTTATGAGATTTGTCTGGATGCAGAGACCATGAAAAAAACATTTTCAACCAATTAAATGAAAGTTCTGGACAAGCAACCTGAGCAGTGAGGCAGGCAGGCAGGTTGTAAACAAATGCCTAATTGCCCCCTAAAATGATCTAAATGAATATCGAAAACCAGATCAACTTTAAATTAATACATTTTGCAAAAAATACTTAATTGTTCAACTTTGGCCTTCATATTTGGGGTGGGTTTTAAACCAACGGACTATTGTGTCAACCTCTGGGTCTGAAAAGGGAAGCCAATGCAGAAGTGACTTTTAAGTATTCTTACTAATGGCCATTGGGGGGTGACTCGCCTGGTTTTTATATACAGTCTATGGTCAGTACAGCTACATTTCAGTCCTAAAACATTAAATTAAAACAATAATAACTACAAATAATGTTTTCTTTAATAATGTTACTTGTCAAATCCCTAAACCGTGTGAATTGTCATCAATAAAACTGCTTTAAACTGACATTTTTACCAGGTGGTGGAGGTAAATTATCACAGTTATCACAGTTAATCCTGAGGGGGAGATGAATGTGTGTTCCAGAATTTAATTGCAATCTATCCGCACATGTCAACCTTGTGGTGGCACAAGAAAGGCTAAATAGACTGACATCTATACAATGCCATCCATACAGCCATGCCACTAGCATGACAAAAAAACAAGATTGTAAAGAAAACTTAAAAAAACGTCCTTCATGTTCTGCTGTTCGGTCAATAATAAGACAAAGCATCGCCATGTGAAGACATTTGTCCCAGCTGGGTGGCTGGCCCCGCGAGCTTGCCCGTGCCTCCAGCATGACAGTTTAGCTCTAAAGGCATGAGGTGCTCAATGATATGAAGACCGCACAGTGGATTCCTAATGAGGGTAATGATTATCTCTGTGGCCAGCTGGGCCATTTACCCAGCTGGTGTCCTGCACCATTCATGCTGTTTGACAAGCCATATATGAACAGAGAGGGTAAGATTTTTCTTTGTCCTCAAATGGAAAAATACATTTCATCCAGACGAGAGCTGGAGCGTCTTTTAACTGCGGTGCCAAAACTTGTGTGTGTGTCTGCCCTGTGTACACTTGTGTTTCTACCTGAGATGTGAAGACTGCAATACACTATATCTCAAGTGTCAATTCCAGCCATGTTGCGGCCTTGTCAGACATTTCCTGTGAATTCTCTCTCATTCTATGTAGCTCTCTCTCTCTCTCTCTCTCTCTCTCTCTCTCTCTCTCTCTCTCTCTCTCTCTCTCTCTGTTTAGTACTTCTAATAATAGTCTGGTCTAATTGCTGTGTTGAGTGCTATCTAAAAAGCTAATTAGGGCAGTGATTTCTGGTTAAAGAGGAGGAAGAAAGTGAACAGAGGGTTTCTATTAAAGTAACAGGGTCCCCACCCAGACCCTGGCAGTGCTGTCTTTTCCTCCTCAACAATCTGTTGAATTAGTTGTTCTAGTGCGAGTGTGTCTGCTGAAATTGCACTTCAGAAATCTGGTAATACTTCACAGAGGATGTGGTTGCCAGATCCAGAGAGATTTGTGGAGGATTATGTTCCACCACAATGTATACTATAAAAGAAGCCACATTTAAACTTTCAGAAATACATTCAGAAAGTGTCACAGTCAGCCATTTAGCTGGCAGCCTGCACTTATGCACACCGACAAAATACCTTGTGTGTAATTTTAAAAGTTATCTGACATAAATATGTTATATTATACCAATCCAATCCTTGTGTTTTGTGTTTACAAGTGTAGCTATGCAGTTGTCAGAATAACTATACTTTAGATCTGCTCTGGCGCTGTCCATGGTGTTGAAAGTTGCACTCGTTAGGTGTGCTAAGCACTGAAGTAATTGTCCCTCATCTTGAAGAAAATGCATATTGTGCATCCATAAGCGCATTCATGTGCACATGCATGAGTGTGCGGTAGGCTACACCTAAGGGTCCTCGTTTGGGGCTTTGAAAATATGTTCACCTTATCCAACATGGAGGATCCGCAGGGATAGTGTGTGTCCAGGTAATTACACAAAGATGCATTAGGACGAAGACATGTAAAAGATTATGTGTGACTTCTTTATTCACTCAAGGTGAAAATGCAATATAGAGTTTTCGCACCAATCTTCTGACTTTTGTTAACGAATCTTGTTTAAATCTTCTCCGCCTTAAGGTTTTACACTCTTTTCCCTTTTTTTTTTTTTTGTTGGTGAATTTTCCCTCCGCTTCCTCTGCTTTTTCGAGTGTGAGCAGAGTGAACAAATTAAGACCTAGCTTATTAACAAGTCAGCCTTTAAATTCCAACAGACTGGCCTTGCATGCATGGATGACTGTCGGAGCCCTCTTCCCTCCACCTCCAGCAGAAAACAAACACGACAGGGAGGGGCTGGGCCTCGCTGTCCCTTATGTTATGTCCATTCTCGGAGAGTGGCCTGATTTAACACCAATGCGTTTTAGGGTGCTGTGTCATTAGGCAGAGGGTGATGAAAGCCTTTTTTTTCACACAGGGGAAAGTCATTTTTGTTTGGCTTGATTGTGTTTGTGTGATTGTGAAGCCTCTTTTTTGTCTTTCTAAGTTGCTGATTGCTGTTAATGTTCTGTACTTATTTTTGTCTTTGTCTCTGTGTGTGGAAAGAAGATGCCTGATTTTTTTCTTGAACAGCAGGTTCAGAGGATGTAGCTGTTGCAGAGTTTTGTTTGTTCTGAGTACTGGATGCCTTTATGTCGCAACTGTTGTTGGTGCTGTGTAAGGGTCTATATTTTGTCTCATTGAGCCTTTTATATATTCTTATCCTCCCTGTCATGTGTATACTTAAACATTTCCCACTGTTTGTGTGTTTGAGAATGTGATAATGCACACTGTTAAAGAACACAGTGGAAGAAAAGCAGCTCAGTTAAAGGCGAGGTATTGAAAAACAGTTAAAAGCAATTTAGAGCATGATTTGACCAGGACTTCCTGAAAGAAGAGATCTTGTATCCAAATTTGCATTTGCGTTTCATCACAGTCCACGTCACATTCAACATCATAGCACTCCTTTTTGTGCAATCTGAACCACTGTCTGCCACCAATATGTGCATGAAACTGTTAATTACAAATCAGTATTGTTTCTGAGAATCGCCGAAGTATCAGAAAACATGATATCGCGAAACTCAAGTGTATTTACTTGCACCCCGAGTGTAGGTAAAAGTATCAAAACATGAAATCCACAACAGCGTTTGACATCTCAAAGGATAGTGGGTTTTCTTTACAGAAAGGTGTGTGACCCCATTAAACTCACTGCTGTGGTGCGCTTTGGTAGCCCAGTTGTTATAGTGCATGCCATATAATTGCAACATACTGGGTTCCATCCCGACCTTCAGACTTTTTGTTGCAATTTACACGGTCCTCTGTGAAATAGAAGTAAAAATGCCAACAAAACAAAACAAAACAAAAAACACTCTGTGTATAAATTGTACTTTCGCCATTTATCTTACAGGGAACGTACAGCAGTAAGCATAGTGTGAACACGCTAAAAATGTCGCTGGTTTAATCAGTTTGAATCTTTAGCTGCTCTCCAAAAACCCATGCATCACATCTCAAAACTGCAGTATTTAAGGTTGAGTGCTAAGGCTTTTACAAACCTCACCTAAGTAAAATGTCAAGATTTGTGAAAGCGCTCTGACTCTGTTGAGGTGGATAACAACTTTGGCTTCCGCAGGTGGGTTTTAGAGCACTTTCTTTTGCCAGTCGAGCGTGGGTTGATTCAGTGGAGCGTCTCTGTCTAATTTGAAAAAAAGAGCAGAAGGCTCAGGAGGAGAGTTACTGTGGGAGGAGTAGAAAAAGCTCTCAGGTCTTCCCTGAGCTCAGGCGTTAAGACCAGCAGTGTGTGGATGTATGGACATCTTCCAGCTCTAACACAGTGGCCTCTATGGACACGTATGGTCTGCCCAAATCGTTGCCTCCCACATTTTACTGTTAGTCTGTCAGCTGTAACTTTATAACCAGAAAGTTAGACTCATTTGCACGTGACCTCACTATTATATATTTACTTAAGGACGAGAAATGTCAGCGGGCACACTTCACGTCTTGTTCTCTGCCACTTCAGCACCAGGCCAACCCTCAGTCACATTAGCTCTTTAGCTTGCGGTGCATGTGATGCACTGAACTGCTCTCAAGAAAAATATAATGTGAGAGAGCTCTGGATGTGCCAGCAGACCGTCCACAACATGAGGTTGTGTGCCTGACAGATGCATGACTCACATATTTTATCCATGGCAGAGACCTTGCCAGTCTACATCTAGAAATGCTTGTTTAGATTTTAGTTAGGCTGTACATTTAAATGCTTCTGGCCATATTCTGTACACATCTACATGTCATATTAGGGCTGCTTGATTGTGGTAAAAATCATAATCACAATTATTTTGGTCAATATTGAGATAACAATTCTTTAACATGATCACATCATGCATTTAGAAAGAGAATGCTGTACATTTTAAAGTTAAATGCGTCAATCTGGTGCACGGAGCAGAATGAAGAGGCAAGATCTATGATTACTCTTTTGTGCCCTAGTAAGCAATTTAATCACACTGTATACAACACTTTGTTTGTATAAATATGAATGGTGATGACTTTTCCAAGCTGATCTAGAGCCGGTTGCGGCGCACCTCCAAGGGAGGAATGCGCTTGGGAGAGCTGGTCGCTGCCCCTGACCTGCAGAGACAAGACGAGAGCATCAATGCGAAACAAAATGTGGCACAATAATAATAATTTTATGTTGATTTATCTTGTTTTCATATTCGTTGGAAGCCATGGCATTAATTGCCCTATGTCATATTTAGTTTTGTATTATTTCCACCTCCTGAAAACAACTCAGATTCAGCTGTAGGAGAGTCAACAGTTGATATAATGAGATGAAATGAAGTAACACTGGATTACATGTATGCATAGTTTGCCCTACTATAGCGATAGCATTCAGACCAGGCAGCAACCTTCCGGTTCTGTCGAGTGAAGCCAATGAGGAAGTGTCTTAAAACTTGCATTCTCTCTACTGACCAGCAGGGGGCGAATTCACTGAAGTCTGATTGTATAGAAGTCTATGAGAAAATGACCCTACTTCTCACTTGATTTATTACCTCAGTAAACATTGTGAACATGAGTTTATGGTCTCAATCTCTAGTTTCAAGTCCTCTTCAATACAGCATGATGTTCATTTAGTAAATTATGGTCCATTTATAGTAAAATAGGTCATAAAGCTGAGTATGCTTTTGGGCGGACTTACTGTGATTGACAGGTCGCTGCCGCTACCAGAGCCGTATCCGGCGTCTCTACGTCAACGGGCTTAAATCAACAGTTCATAAATAAATTGGTGGCGTCGCAATGACAACGTCCACATCCTATATACAGTCTATGATTCAGACACATTCATGTCTAAATGCTATTGTCTGTCATGCTTGTCATGTTGTTACAGCTATAGTGCCGCTCCAGATTCTTTCCATAATGCAAGCTTTGCCTTTTGACCTTTTTTATTGTTGCCATTATGTGAAAGGACCATTAGCTGACTATGGTCACGCAGCCCCAGCTGAAGCCCTAAGCCTCCATACTGTCGATGAAAAGTAAGCAGAAGCTATAGAGACATATTGGAGTAGGCTCTGCCTGGGAAGCTGTGACCAATTTCCCAGAAAGTCTTTCCATCTTGTATGAAAGATAATCACTGGCTCGAGTATGTGTGTGTGTATAGAGGCCATCCATACAATAAAACCAGCAAAATACCTTCCTAAAATACATTCAGGCTCATCCAGGAATGTCAGCGGTCTCATAGGGTCTGCCGTTGTGCTTTGATTACTGAATCTGCCACATTCTCAGACTGTAATAACTATGAAAATGTTTGGAGTGACGTACTCCTTTGTTAATCCCTTGTGTCAGTGTGAGCGTAAACTAAAACCAGAATAATCCACCAGAAAATGCTTAGCTGCAGGGCTGTGGTTTGACAATGTGGAGGAGTTGAGCATCCACGAGGCACAGATGTTGTTTGAATGTAGGTGGGACAAAGAAAAGGGTCTTCAAAAGAGGCTTAGTTTTTTTTTTATCTCTTACAGTTGTTTGATTTAAACTGCTGGTGTGTCAAATAACATACATACAGTCAAGAGTAGCTGTTGCTATGGCAACAAAAAAATGGGGACCCCAATAAAAACAAACAATGGTCATACTCCTGGGACCAAAAATGATGACATAAACTAATCCACCTTGATTTACACTTGTGTGTGTCACTGTTTGTTTCTGATCATCTCTCCATGCTGATTGCCCAGTCAGTACAGCAGGTGCCCTCCCCATTGACTGGCATGTTAATCAAGTGGGATTAGGACTAAATTGAGTACAAATGTTTTGGAAAATGGTTTGAATTACATGCTAAGCCCCCAATGGCCTGTAATCCGCCGCCCTTCGCTTTGGAAGAGTCATCCACGGGGTTAAGTGTTTGTGTGTGTGTGTGTGTGTGTGTGTGTGTGTTTTCGTCCACGTGCCAACATGTGCCTCAGTGCGAGCCCCACACTCTCCCCACACATGAGGCAAATCCTAATCACAATCACATGCACTGTCATCAAAGTTTTTTTTGCTGAGGGAATGACTTCATCTGCTTATTGAGGCTCCCCTGAAAAACACGCATCAGTTAACAGAAATGTAACAGTTGGGGATGGAGGGAGTGAGACAAGAAGGAAAAGAACGGAAACATGGACGGTCTGAAAGGCTCGAGGCATCCCCTTGGTGTTTTTTGAGTGACACGTAATCAACGTGTTTGTCCCCTCTGAGCCACAGACGGCCGGGATGAAGATAAGTCTTGCAAGCAAAGCAATAGATCAGTATCTCAAGGACAGTTTACCCCCACACCCATCACTTTAAACTGGCTTTGGGACAGTTGTTTTTACCCTTTTCCTGTCACTTAGTTCTCACGGCACCTCTTAACCCTCTCTAACACAGCGACGTTTAAAAATCCCTCTGACGCTTCCCACTCATTGCCTCTCTGCCAGGTGGTCGAGGTTATATTATCATCTTGGTTAACAGATGGTAAATAATCCGCACAGAGGACTCAATGCCTTACTGGGATCACTACATAACAATAGTAAACCAAACATAATTTAATATATGTTATTCCATCACCACAGCGACATATTCGACTTGAAGTCTGCATGAGGCATTATAATTAATTGACTAGTTTGATTCTTAAATCAAACCACTTGAGAACTAATCAGTAGGTAATCCTACAAGTGGCTCTTGCATACAAGAAGGCCCAATGTCTTGGTCACTTTGGAAAATCCACACTTTCAGGTGTAAACAGTTTTGTTTCTTCTGAAGCAATAGTCCATATTTTCAGTGTAGAGATTTTGCCTTTGAATTTAAGAATCATTTTTAATGTTTCGCCACACAAACCAGATGCCATTCAGCTCTATTTTATTAGGGTGGAGGCAACCATCTAAGTGACGTGTCAAAAACTGACTGCAGGCCAATGGGCAAAAAATTAGAGCCATGTGGGCTCTAGGTTTTTGTGATTTGGGTAACTAACCCTATATTATAAATCTGTGTAACTATACAGAGATGAAGCAGGGAGTAGTTGGAAAAGAGCAACGATGCACAGTTGACTTTCCTTGGATAAATAAACCTCCAAATGATTTATTTTCACAAGCCAAGATACTGATCTCACCGCAGTGTTTCCAGTCAGTGTGTGTGCGTGTGGTGAGATACTCATGTGCCGTGCACCCTAGAGATACATAAAGGCAGCTATAAGCACAAAGAAAACTGAACACACACACACACACACACACACACACGTACAGATGCCTCATGAATAGATAGTAGGGTCATTTGAAATAAGTGTTGTCCATGTGACAAGCGGAGTGACTGTCCTCTGTGGAGGAGAGGGGTAATTCTCTTTCACGCATCATTAGCCCTCCTCATCTGCCCGAGTGTGTGTGTGTGTGTGTGTGTGTGTGTGTGTGTGTATGTGTGTGTGTGTTCAGCATCTGCCGCAGCCAATCGGAGCTGCTCATCAGTCCTGGACCACTCCAACTCCAGTTCAGTGTAGGATGGCACCTCATTTCTGTCTCATCTCTGTGTCGGGACCAGCCCTCATGTCTTTATGTTTCTCTCCCTCCTTTATGTCGTTCTCTCTTCTGCCATCTCTCCTTTCCGCTCTCAGTGATAGAGAGACACAATGAGAGTCACTCCTGTTTGTGGCTGACAGTCCATTTGGTGTTGGATTTAATTTCTCTCCTCTCATTCAGCAACCTCCGCTGCTTGTTGTTGTGCAAAATAGGTTGTAATAGCTGCCAATTTCCTACCTTGGACTGTAACTAAATGAGTTCATGATAATGGTGTAATGGGATAAAGAATTAGTGTGCGTGCTCCCCCTCTATGCACGTAGTGTGAGTCAGGTCGTTGTGGTGAACATGTAGAAATGTTGTCACTTTCACTTGGCTGCTGAGGTGCTAAGTGTAACTTTTTCACTGCTGTCCCATCTATTATCCTCATCATTTTAGATTATTTTGACAGCCACAGCCATCATAATCATTACTGGGCTAGTTGTGTATCATTAGTCACAGTCATAACCTTTCCCTGCCCCTCTCTCTGTGATCTGTTCTACGGGGAACTATACTGATGAATGCTGATATTTTTCCATTTAGTCACATTTTGACTGAATAATGAGTGCCAGGAACATAATAAGACCAGATAAGTTGGTTAATATTATACGTTTCTATGGATGTTGTTGGCAGGTCTCTTTGGGGGAACTCTTTTGTGCACAAGATAATAATACAGAACAATGAGTTTCTACAGACAACTAGTGTTGAACTCATCAGTTAATAAATAAATCACTACAGATGTTGAATCCAATCAAAAAGTTCACATTCGTCTTAATTCAAGCTGCATTTGTTCAAAGGAAATACTTAAAGCTGGGATCGGCAGCATTGTAGAAACCAGCAATAGTAAACTAGATTAAAAAAAAAAAAAGATCCTAGCAAAATACCCAGCCAAGTGTTAAAGTTGCTGAATCAAGCAAGAAAGTCACACTGGATCCCTTTAGGCCTCCCTCTAAAGCTCCCCCAAAATTATAATTATGAACTTAAATAATGAACATGGCGAGTACTTACAGCTGTCAAGCTGCTTGTGGAAGACTCAAGAGGAAGACACTGAGTGCAGGGGTAGAATAAATGCAGGAAGCAGATAGGGCATCCAATCAGGATGTAAAGAATAAAAAGAAGAACTTCAACAAATATAACAAAAAAAGGGTTTCTAAAATACATTACCCACCCTAGCGAGCGTGTTTTTTGGCCAGAAACAAACAGGATGTGTGCCAGAATCTTACAAACTGCAAAACCCTCATTGCTCTGCTGTTCTCAGCTTTAAGTGAAATGTGTGGAGACCCTTTCAGCCACTAAGAAGAAGCAGAAATGTGCTCTTTTGTCATTGTGTTTGTCATCCAGATATGGAAATAGATATGAAAAAGAATCCACCCATGGCGTCGAATGGCCTTATAGGCTGTTAGCACAAACATCTTTGCTGATGGAGAAGCTTATTAAAAAAAGAGATTGTAGACGTAGAAAGTGTTGGAGCCCTTTTAATTTGGACCAGCAGAGGTGTGGAGGATGCTGTCATACTCCTGCTGAATTTCCTACAAACATCTGGAGGGCTAATAGACTGATGCCAGACTTAATTTTGTTGACTTTTCATCAGCTTTCAAAACTATCTGCCCACACATGCTGGTTGATAAGATGCTGTCACATTTCTCTCAAGACATAAATCTTGTGTGATGGATGATATAGACTTCATGACTAACTAATCCCAATAAGTAAAAAAAAACGGAAAGCTGTTTTCCTGAGCGCTTGTGTTGGTTTGAAGTTCTCAATCTTTCCTCTCTCTCTTCCTCCTTACAGCAGCTTCACACAATAAATGCAAATGGTATCAGTCCAACGCTAGTTGATAATCCTCTGCCGGGTGGCCTGCAGGGTTTAGACTTGAGGGTTTGCTGTTCTCCAGGAGAGAGGGATTGAGCTCTGGCAGTAAGGCTTCACTCTCTTATCTCTGTGTTTAGCTGGATGTCCATCTGTTTGTCTGTGTAACTATCAGGGCATCAAGCTTGTGCAGTCAGAGTTCGAGTCAAGTTAGCAAAACCCTCCAAATCAATCAAAACTAACTAGACAGCAGGAGTGACTCTCTCCCAGTACGGAGCCAAAAGTGAATCAGAGTTTAGCTGGTGGCTGCTGCTGATTTTGAAGTTGCACTCGTCGTTGAGCCAAGGCCAACTTTCAGAGCGACTGTACAGCCATATATCACACAGCACCTAAGTATAGTGCTGTCGTGACACCCAGCGACATTCTTACTTGTCACCACTGCATCTACTGATCTACTGATCCATCACACTATTCTAAGAGCGTATCCTGTGTAACGGCCAGAGTGGAACAACAACAACCACAGCTCATCATCGTGTCACACTGACCCACTGACGTGTTAAACTTCTGGTCACCAGCCAGGTTGGAAAGGTTGGCTTTGAAGATGTATTTCTTTACAAATGATTGCCACTGTCTCATTGTGCTGCACTGCAAACGTGGTGATTAGTAGCAAATCTCGATCAAAAGGATTACTAATATTATTCTGGTCATGTGTTCTGTTCCCTGATTTTTGGCCCTCATTGTTTGTTTTATATATATTTTAAAAAAAAAGCAGGAGCTTATTATTGATCACTTTTATTGATCGCTATACATTTTTGTGATCAGTTTTATCTTAAACCAGAAAATTCTGACTTTTCAGTCCCCGCTTCTGTTGTAGCGATTTGGGAAACATGAATCAGGAAATTATAAGTAACAACAAACACAGCAACCAAAGCCTTTCATGACATTTTTGTAATATCTTTTCTTTCATAATGAAATCATACCATATATATGAAACAATAATTGATACTGCCGGTGAATAGGTACCACAATTTGTTTGAAATTGCAAGTTCCAATAACTATTCTTGAATATTGAAGTGATTAAGCATCACCCACTTCCATGGGCCTGTTGTTTACACCTCACTCCTCTCTGAAGCTCTTCATGTACAGTAGGTCCTGTATGTTCGTGCCCTCTCTGTAAACTGTCTCATCAACACCCTCTGGGCCTTTCTCGGGCTACTGGAAGTTGATCCTCTACTTCTAAATAGCCGTTAGTAACTTTATTCCTCTGCAGCGGGTGATCGATGAGCACCAGTTGGCTCTGTCACTACCACTAAGACAGTGATGAAGAGCCTTGATCCAAGCTGTTATCCCAGAAATGCATCAGGAAACCAATACATAACCAACAGTGAATTGTCTGTACGCTCACACGGAGCATGCGAAATTCTGTTTAGTGCCAAGTGATAAATAATTGATATGGTGATGAAACTATTTTCCTTCTGGAGTCATTTCAGCAGTTATGACTGTTGTGGAAGCAACAGCGGACTGTTTTGTTATTAATAGCCCGGTAATTGTGAGTGGCAACCTGATTGATTCACTTCACTTCCTGTGAGAGCAATTGACGACCCACACACGCATCTTACGCGATCATGCAAATGTGTGCTCTCTCACACACACTTTCTCACACAGTGTTAAAAGTGTCTGCTACATAATTAGCCTACTTTAACAGTGTTAATGTGTTCCTCGGGGTCTTTTACGTGCTGATAGGGGGGGGAAAAAAGGGGAAGATGTGCCAGCGATTGCGAAGAGGGAGAGGGGAAGGGTGAGTGTACTGGTGCGTGTAGGTGTGTGTTGTAGACGTACAGCTGGTACTTTTAACACTACATCATTTCAAACACAAAGACATGCTGCAAGGTTTTTCCTCGTGAGCCTGATCTGACCCCAATCTTAGCAGCTCCCCTGACCTTCTCACATAAGATATTAAACCGGCAACATGCTCAAAGGCACAGGCTCCAATAAGGTTGGCGTGTGCTGCGCCAAGTGGAGAGAGTAAGACATGATTAGTAGCTGTTCAGAGATCGATCTGATCATACTGTAAGGAGGAATGTTAAGGGGAAATTTAATTGGCCTACAGAGTTCAAAGGTTAGGCTTTTGTCTGACTGGTGTGTTTGCTATGAAAGTCTGTTGCTGTAATTGCACTTTATCAAAGCAGATACACATCCTCATCAAAGATTTGGCAATAGACAGTACGCAGATTACGGGAGCGTGCCCAGTGCCATTCACCCTCAACCCTCATCTCTGCCTCTAGTTTGGGATTCTCTGCAGGAGGCAGCCAAGTGCAGCCTGGCTCTGATTGGCACATGGGGAGCGCAGGCTCAATCACTTGCTCACAATGCAACCGTAGACCTGATTATAATCTCTGCCATACATATGCAGCAGATACACAGGGTAGCATTATGCAGTTCCTAAATGTGACGCCTGTTCAACATGGTGCAGAAATAAAACAAAACTGTAGTCATTTAAATCCTGCAATAAAATGGCAATGCTTCCACTAAGTGGAACAGCTGTGTTGATCAATGACTGTGTTGTCTGAAGTGGAAATCTAAAATCTGAATGAAGTACTTTTAAGGTAACTCCGACTATTTCTTTGCTAATGCGTGGCTTGAATCTGCAAAGCCCGCTCCAGCTCGCGCAGATTCACACTTGAACTCTAATACATCCCCATGCAATGGACTTCCCTGTATCTGGATTAGGTATATATATATATTAGACTAAATTAGATCATTGGATTAGATGAAATCAGAGATGCAGACTTGGTAAAGCCAAAGAGCTGTACAGGCGTGGGTAACAGCGGGGATGGACACACGGCCCGAGAGCTGTTTGTGAGTCTTTGTGGTGGGTGAGGTGCATGGTGATATACAGTATGTGTGCTGTTGTGGAAGCTCCATTTCAGTCGCAAGTGTTAATGTGTTTATAGGTCCAACTGAAATGAACTCAGCAGGCACTGTATGCGTCACTAGCTTTTATTCAGCACGTCAGTCTTTTTTGCAGCATTGTTCTCCTTTCACCTGATTTCCTCTCCCATGGTTGCACTGCAAAAAAGGCAATTCAAGAAAGTCCGATCACATTTTAACAAAATTAAATCTAATTTTAGGTTAATAATCGTTTCAAGCACTATTTGCATGAAATTATTACATTTTCATGGTGAAAGTATGCCAGACAGTAATAACAGCGTATTCTTTTTTCTTTTGTTGAACCTGTCAAAAGCACAGTGTGTTTCAAAGATAACTAAGAAAAAGTATATATAATAGTATTGTTAGATTAAAAAATGTAGTTCAGTTAAAGCAGATCTTACAGGGAGAGTGAGCAAGCCCTAATTTAAGAGGACACTGGCTGGTTTTTTTTTCGCCTGTAATTCTGCTCTTTTCAACCCAGTTTTTGGCTGCAGACGGCAGCTGTTTTTAGCGAAAAAAGCTCTGATAAAACATCTTCCCACCGACCACCAAATGGCAGATCGACGAAGTTTTACTAGCTGTACGTAGTGGAGCATTTAGAAGCTAAAGAGACAGATATTTTTTCAGCAGTTGGTGGAACAAAACAAAGCTAAAAGGAGCTTGAATACTTCAGCTTGGCAGAAACATGACTTCTGAATAAAAGCTAATGTTGCTCTGTGGATTCCAGATGTTTAACTGTTTGCCCTATCAATTCTGTAGGTGATAATATGTAAACGTTGTGTTCACAGCCCGTTCCGCAGCTAGCAAGTGGCCAAATAAAAGTAAAAGTCATTTTTTATCACCCTGCAGACAGATTTTTATGCATTATGATTTCAGGTTGAATGTGGTATCTCAGGAACGCCTGGAGGGAATTTCTTCAAATTTGGCACAAATGAATAAAAAAAAAATTAACTAATTAGAATTTGGTGGTCAAAGGTCAGAAAACACATTGTCGACCATAACTCAATAATTCATTTGATAACTCTAACAATAGGATAAACATGGATGTAAACTGCAACTTGACTGGTAATTGGAGGCGAAGCGGTCATTTTAGTATGTTGGATTCTAGCAATTGCTCTTGATTATACAATATTTAGCTTGGACTTTGAGGGGATTTTTTTGCATTGTACATACGGAACTTGTCAGGTCCGCTCTTCACCATTATTCTTATGCTATTTTCAGACACTGATCTCATCTTCCCAGCATCTATATCTATATATCGCGTCGCCACTAATCATTTCTGTTTCTTCGTTGTGTGTCTCTGTGACTAGCATGGCAACATAAATAACCACTCTCAGTTCTGGGCAAGTAATCCTTCCTCTTGTCGGAGCTGGCACTGGGGGTGCGACAGTGACTGATGGATGCAGAGGCAGCTTATTGGCAAGGACAGCTTGCATGCCAGCATCAACACCATCGTTGATCCCCGGATAATACGGTTGGATACTCACTCTTAGATACCACAACACACACATGCACACACACACACACACACACACACACAGTGCAGCTGAATCACACTCGCTCACCCACATGCTGAAACAGCATTTCAGCAGGAGCAGTTGTGCTATTGATCTCCCTTTATTGGGACAGCCCTGCCTTTGGTCTTTCCTCTGAGACAACTTTCTTTATCACTGATGGCGTGTGTGTGTGTCACTTTGTCTGTGTGAATGTGCATACGTTTAGTTTCATGTAGTGCGTCTCATTTGAAATCCCAGCTCCTCTACTGTATCTGCAGGCAGCCATTTCATTTCCTTTTTCCAGGAAGAAAAAAAAAATCCACATTTAATGCGAAACGCTTTGAGTCGAAGTTGCTCGTCTGTTTGTGTGCTAGTTGCGTAAATACTAGCATTACTTACTAAATTACATTTGTTTACAATGGAGCACGCAATTTGTCAGTTTGTCTAACCACATGTGAGGGAGATTGACTCCTCTCTCTGTGTCTAATGAATTTCCTCCTACAGGACTAATGTCATTAAGGATAGGTAGGGATGAAGCTAATGCAATCAAAACCTTGCAGTAATTACAGCCATCCCCAGCCGGGCCCAGATACGCCACAGCGATGAAAAGAAGCAGCTCATTAGGAGTGCTTGTAAGCAACACAGCGCCGGCATCAATGGAAGCGCCTTCCTCCGTTGAAGGTGTCATGAGTTAGATTCAGTGAGTGGAAAACACACGAGATGGGTTGAATCTGGCGGCGCAAAATGTAGCAAAGTTTTATGGTTTTTAATTGGGCAGGAGGTCCTGTCAGTGTCTTCGTGCAACATCTTACTCTCCCATTCTGAAAGTGTGTGTTTAGTTTGCAGCATGAACAGAGGAGGAGGGGGTGTGTGAGGTGATAGCTAGGTTCATGCCATTTCGTTATTTTGCATCTTCGTTTCCTTCACTTGTGTCTCTTCCTCGCGTCGTAGCTGAGATGCGAGGGCAAAGGAATCCTCAGTTGGGAAACGGGACACAGTCGTTCACTCAAGTGCTACTTTAAGCAACGTCATCTACTTATGGCGTGTGCACAGCTGTATCACCTGTCACTGGGCTTAATTCAAAGGAAATCCTACATAGACTCTCTTTTTATTCATGGGATTAAATGTACTTTACAGGACATCATCTTTTAAACAAAATATGTACATGAATGCAAATTATTCAAAAGCGCGTTTGGGTGGAAACCAGCCCAATCTAAGGCTTATTCAACACTGAGTGGTGTGGCTGCTCATGATAATGGATAACAGACCAAAACATAGGGGCAAACATGTTGAAATGAAATTTATACTGCATATAATTATATCATTCATAATTGTAAGCACCATTATCAGTGTGTGACGTGTTAAAATTAAGAATATCTTATTTTAAAGTGAGTTTATTAATACTTAATTCATTTTATAGAATACAGTACCTATAGATGCATCACTGGGTTTGATCCTATTAAAGCGACTTTAATCAAAATTTTTATAAAAACAATGTATCAAATAATAAATAAACTAGTAATAGCTGGTTTTAATTACCGGAAGCAGAAGATCTCCCTCTCAAATCTGGAAGGCTAATTCATGAAGTTAAACAAAATGTCCCAACCAGCATACTTCAAGCAAATTTCAAAAATGTAACGTCTGGTGATGTCTAAAGCTGTCACTCAGAGCACTATAAAAGCATCACAGATTTAAAGCAGAGCACTGACTTGTGAGGTGATGTGCTGTCCAAACCAGAGCTGCCTCTCTGTTGTCTGCAGAGTGCATGTAATACCTGTTTGTCACACAAGCTGTGTGGGAAAATTGCATGGTTTTCACTGGAGCTTGTATGGACGCTGCGGATTGCTATTGGAACATATTAGACAATAATTGCGTTGGTGTTTAGAGAGGGAGATGAGTTGATAGAGGCACATCATTCTTACTTAGCTTATTTTATCATTTTAAATATATGCAGGATTAGAGTCTCTTATCTGAAAGCAAAAATCCATCTACCCTCCCTGCAAAATCTGTGTCCTGTCAGCTCTGAATTAATGCCGTTCCCCAGACGTCTGGCAGAGCAAACAACACCGTCTGTATCTCGACACTGATGCGGCTGCCTGTAAATTTATGGTCAATATGAACTCAGGGTAAAGACTTTCCTCTGGGATGCTGGACGGAAATTGTCCTGCGTCAGTTAGAGTAAAAGTGGAAGCCAGTGCTAAGTCAGTACTAATAATTCTGAAAGATTCTCTGAACCACGCATGATTTAGCCAGCAGTGACAAATGTCCTTGTTGCTTCTTCTCAATCTGCTCGTCAGAATACCTCGGCATACGCCAAGCACTCTCAAAGTGCCAACTTTTTGTGTAACACCTTAGCCAAAGGCTGCCTCCTGGAATGAAGACGACCACGACATGTTGTTCAGATGTTACAGATTGAGTCACATGTTTGCTGAAGAAGGCAGAAACTGACAAGCGGTTAACAGCACTGGCACATTTACATTTTACTCAAAGCACACAAAATAAAAACCTCCTAGATAGGACTTTGGCATTCAGCATGTTTACCCTGCAGAATGAAGTTTTGTGTCTCTTCTTCTGAATGTGCAGTTTGTGCGTGTGCGTGTGCATGTGTGCGTGTGTGCATGCATGTTGTGGCTGAGCCTGGGTTTGTCCATGTCTAAGTATACCTAGTGTTGTATGGAACCTCTCCCAGTGTCTGTGGTTACTCCTACTGGGCAGTTCCCCAGTTGAGTTTGTGGTGAAATGTGAACAAGGCGAATCTGGGCCAGTTTTCCTGCATGGGCTAACTTTAGCACGCTTGTGGCCGGTGGATGTTTGAATAGTAGTGCAAAAACTGGACTGGTCTGTTTTTTTGTGGTTGAAAAATGAATAGGGCCAACCGGACGGAGTCGGCAGTAGAGTGGGTGTTGTGTGCTTTTTTGTAGATTGTGAAACCTGGGGTCCATGAAGGGAAGTCCAATAAAATATGTAGTATAATAATAACACAGTGGGGGAGAGACAGGGCACACAGCGAGCACTTGTGAGAGGCAACATTCAAGGGAAAACAAATGTAGTACATTACATTATATTACATTACAGCAGACGCTTTTATCCAAAGCGACTTAGTAAATAGTTATAGTCACAATGCAAACATTTTATCAAGTTTTTTGACGGGGGCTTTTTAGGGGATGAATAATACCCCTGTGACTGAAATGTTGCTGATGTGCTAATAATGTGTAACCCATTTGATCCTTTGTCGAATAAAACCTATAGTGAATATGTCGCAGACACCTTAGTAGACTGAAGCACTTAAAGATATTCATGCAGTTGATCACTAACAATTCTGTGGTTAGACATGTGATTTTTTTTATATTTCGATAAGTTCAATAAAGTTGATTTTGCCAAACAGCATTATACATATGATTACATGCGGATAAGCAGATGTTTCCCCTCCTCCTATGATAGATGTATTCTTAAATAACTCATTCACCACATTCATAAGGCTCCATTCATACCATCTTTTCTCCATTGCTCCATCAAGCACCACTTACATTTAAATGTTGAACAGAGTTTAATAGAATTTCAAAGAAAAGATTAAACTGCACTTCAGGGCCAATGTAGCCAGAAGATTGCCCTTTCTATATATTTTTATTCCTCGTTATTCATCGTTTTTTTTTTTTTGTCAAAACAGTTATTCTGCATAATTTGCCCAAAAGGGGGTTTGCAATTTTGTACAATTCATATAAGACGTTATACATGATTAGGCTATTGAGCATGTTGTTATCCTTTGAAACAAGAAGCATGCGCGCTTGCACATGCAACCACAGACATTGTGTTTGTGCTCACACACAACCGCGTTCAAAGGTTGAGAAAGAGAGTCTGTCTTTCACACAATTTCAGACACATTAATAGCTGCTCCCTGGTGGCTGCATGTTGGTGCCGGGAAAATATATCAGACTGAGAACAAGCAAAGAAGTCAGGGGTGAAGAATACAGACAGGCACGCTGTGTATCCCAGAGAAAGAGGGCGAAATGTAACTGCTTGTTGACTGTGTGCTCAGCATGGAAGAGGAAAACAGCATAAGAGGTTGAACAGCAAACTCCAACAGGGGGAGGTGATGAACAAAGCCCAGCTAGAGTCAGTTGACCTGGGACAGGATGGACACAATCCTGGCGGTAGACTTCAGGTATCAACTATTTAACCCAAATGCTTTCATTCATTTGGTTTACGTTTTACATTTTTAACCCATTAATGACGAGTTTTTAAGTGAGCTAATTGAGCTTTGGGTGTAGTGCAGTTTCTATCATCCGGAAGAAAGACGATGCTTGCTCTACTTGTAGATGAATACACTCGACTCTAATTTGCTCCAAATATATAAAACATAAAGCACCCCACAATGTGTGTTTGCATTGGACTGGGTGTAATTTCCTAAACTAGTGTACATTTATCTACATAAGCTCAAAGCGCAAAACATTCTGGGACAAAATGATCCCTAACATTGTTAACCTTTGCATATCTTTTCCATCAAGGCATCATATGCACGAGATGGAACAGATATGAACCTTCATCGTACCTGTTTTTCTGAAATGTAAAATTGGTGTCTTGCCCCTTCTAACTCGCCTCTCTCCTTCTCTTTTATGCTCTAAATTCTTGTTCTTTCATCTTTTCTAATACCTTCTGTCTGATTTGTGTCCTAACCTGCACAGGCGTACGCACATATGCAAGCGCATCCACACTCAGCTACACAAACAAACGCCTCAGTGATAGGATCAGTGTGTGATGCCGTATAAATTTCCCCCGGTGAAACACTGACACACTCGTGCACAAGCAAACACACGCACACAAGTAAACACCACACACACACAGACACACACACAGACACACAGACACACATAATGTGAACAAATGCCCTCCCTGTGTGTTGCCAAAGAGCTGCTGCAAACAAAGATTAGAGAAAACACATCAATTTATTTGCCACTGCTTTTTATTTACTCTCGTTGTGGAGCCGGTGGGGACAGGGTCTGCAAACACCCGGTCCAAGCTTTCGACTCCAGCCAGCCACAGTATGGTAGTAACTTATTTTTTCATTAAGCACAGAACTAATTCCTGTATAATTACTCTCATTAGAGAACCGTAGCCTGGACTTGACATATTCAACACCAATACACTGGACACAAAGACATGGAGCTTCAAAGACCTCGGGCCCGTTCTATAGTTGCAGCGGTGATGACAGTAATGATACTTTGATGATGCCAATTAAACAAGTGCCTTTATGCTCTCTCCACAAATCACTCTCTCACTTTCCATCTCTGACCTGGTGTAGTGAAATGCCTCGAGCTCTGGTTTATTTTTAGGAAAATTCTGATCCTTACCCACCTAATGCCTGTCAGACGGGTAAACCCGCCTGCAGTCATATCCCTTACAGGCCTCACTGTCAAGACTGCTTAATGGTGAGGAATGCTAACTATTGACATCTTTGGATCTAATTGTTTAGTCAAGGGGCTTTTCCTCAAACTACCTTTTCCTTCCCGCAGGTGAAATCATTTTTACCTCCTCCGAGGCAGTGTATACAGAATAAGTGTGCGTGCTCTGGCTGCTGCGATGCTTGTCGGCTTGATTGGATTTCATTTTTTGTCGATTGCGTTTGTTTATACTGCCAAGGTCAGCCCATGTGTTCTGGGCAGCAGAGGATGTATTTCATATACTCATTGTTTACAGAATCCAAGGGCAACTTATGTTTGCGATTGTGCCTGTAACTGTACACACGCATGTGCTAGCATCTTGCTAACAGTTTGTATTGTGTGGTCACGCGACCTGCGTGAGAATCACTGTGTCCCATTGGCTTGCACTTGACGTCCCCCCCCTCTTATCAGTGTGATTTAGGAGCTGCTAAACATGCGTGCAGTGTTTGCACTGGTCCATCTGGAGGCCAGTTCCTGCCTGCACCAGGGAGAGCCAACTGTGGCCAGGGTGGATGGGTGGTGGTGCTCGTCGCGGTGGGTCGGTGGTTAGAGCTGGTTTGAGCTGGGGAAAGTGCTGTAGTATTTCAGGATCAGTGAGCAGCAAACACAAGATCATAAATAGAGTTTTTATTGCTGAGCTGCTATGCCGGTTAAGCCTGGGTCTTTCACCAAGATCACAGCAGTGATTGATGGTTCCCGTGTGCCGAGGGAGGAGGGTGTGCGGTGTAGGCAGACGGGCACATCAAACAGCGGAAACAGCGGACATGGCCAAGGCTGGCAGAGCCTCCCGCCCTCACTCTCCTCCCCCAGGGTTACCCCCTGACATTCTCCTGTCCTGTGTCAGCCTACAGATCTCTGTGTGCAGACACAGCGTGGGCTCTTGTCTCACACAGCTTCTACCTAGAGCTGGATGAGTCTTTAAACTTTCTGCAGGCTATTCAGTTCAAACACACACACACACACACACACACACACACACACTACGCACAGGTGAAAGCTGCTAAAACCTCCATTCATGTAGGGGGATTCAAAGCCACCGGACACAAACGTTGCACATCCCGTTCACTCTCCAGGTACCAGACACTTCAGGGTGTAAGACACCCAGAGTGTGTTGGGTGGTGGAAATATCCTCATGACATACATTTGTGTCTCTCTCCAACAGCTCTGCTGTACCAGCAATGGACATGATGGAAAAATAATTGAGTTGGTTTAATATTTGCATATGTAATCAACCCTCTAAAGCCCTAAAGGCTCCGAATCAGAAGATTTATAACGTTAAACATTCATTACTAAATCACTAAGCAACAATTGAAGTTACAGAAACATGTTTAGAGATTATTTAACACTCAAAATGTCTCCTAATCTGTTTCATCAGCCTTCTGTGGGTGTGATTTGACATTTGAATATCAGTGACAAAACAAACCGCCATGTGTCACCACATTCTGATTCCAGTGTTACTAAATTCTGATTCGTGCACAAGAGTACGTGACAACACCTTTTTTTTTTTTCCAATTGAGTCCTTCAATAGATTGGAAATATGAAATCCCTGTTTGAAAAAGCTTTCTTGTAGCTCTGTAACAATGCGGCTAACATTCAAAATGCAGATGGTGTAAATATGCAGTAAAGTAACCTTTATTCCTTCATTTCTGCAGAAGGTTAAACTGTATCACAAAAAGGCAAGCATGAAGTCGAGAGCCACTCTTGAAGGCTAGACACCCTGCTTTTCATCCACCAAAGCACAAGCCATCCTTGAGATCGTCTTATATATGAGCGTTATAAGAACTGTCTGTTAGTGCAAGGTGATGGAGGACAGAGGCGTGTAATATGCTCTGTATGGTATGTTCTGCAGGTCTTCATTGAAGGTTTTCTGTTTTGACAACCATGCTAATTTTGGGCGGCTAGCTGTGCGGTTTGGCAGGAGTGTGAGTAGGTTGCGTGGTTAAGGACCACAGAGATTTTTTTTATTCGGTGCCAGAGAGCAGCATTGCTCAAAGCTTTTGAGAAAATATCTGATGGGGCCTCTTGAGTGCTCCCAGATTGTCAACGTGAATAGCAGCTTTCATGGAGGCTGCTCGCCCTAATGTATTTTTGAGCACTGGGGGTGTGTGTGAGTTTTCATGCATGTATGTATGTATGTATGCATCATAGACTCCACTTTACTTTGGTGTGTGTGTGTGTGTGGTGGGGGTGGGGGGGCAGTTTGTGTGTTTACATAAATAAAGAGGCAGAAAGCCAGCAGCAGAAAGGCACAGCTGGGTATATTTCAGGGACTGTTTTCCGATGGTGATGTCTCAATCCTTCACAGAGCTACCGTGGACGCACCTTTTCATTTATTTATAGAGACAGTCGCTGCATGTGAAACAAACGGCTCTTCTCTCCTGTCATGGCTTCTTCTCCGCCAGAGAGTCCTCCATGGAAAAACAGGTTCAAGCAGATGCCCTTTTTTGACAGAAATGTCACTTGGCTTGTTCGTCTCTTTTGATGTCACTATCCGGCTTATTGCTGCCCCATATATCCAGGTGCTCGCACGTATTCGTAATCCCGCCGTTCTAATTTGAACCTTAATGTCGACCGACATCATCACGAACCCCCTGCACTCCCAGTTGTTATCCTGTTTGCCAATCTGATTCAGGCACCGCTTGGCTGAGATCCTCCCCAGAGGCAGCGGGGCTGCTGCTGCAGAACCTTTGGCGTACAGGGGTGCTCAGGCAGCAAGCAGGCGTGCAGTCAGAGGGGCCTCACTGGTCCTCAGAGATCCACACTACGACACTCTGTCTCCCCCAAGTGGTGCGTCATTGCACCCCAGGACCACCACCACTTGGACTTCCCACTGCACAGTGTGATCATGTACACATTCGTGCCCAGTCTGTCTTTTGTTTTCGGATGTCTTCATTTTTCATTTGTGTGTGTGTGTGTGTGTGTATACGGTGCAGGTGTCACTTTGTTTTGAGGGTGCTGACAAGCATGACCGACAGGAATGAGGTCAGATTCCACACACTCCTCCACAAAGCTTTGGGAATCGGGGGGTATTTTTGCCCGCGTGTCCTCGTGGCGATCAGGTTTTAACAGTCTGGCTTTGTATGCTGGGTGAGCCAGGTCATGCCAGGAAAATGATACCTCCATCCACAGGAGGCAGGGCACACAGCCTCACTCTGTTCCATGCTGTGTTGCACATGCTAATGCTGGGGTGCTTCAAAAAGGAAGGGAGCATCCAACATATGTACTCTGAAAAAAGTGGAATGGAGTGGTATGACACCTGAGCTGTAAAGTGAACCTTTGAGCGATACTATTCTTTTCTCCTGTCCAGTCCGTTGTCCATCCTTTTGTATTCATCCTGTCCTCTTCCTCCATCACAGGTATGAAACGTCCGTTCAGCCCATCAGCTCTGCCGAACAACGAGCTGGACAGCAGGGGGTTTGGCGCCAGGCTGGGAGTGCAGATGGACTGCGAGCCTTGCTGCGACACCCAGGATGAAGGTTTAGTACCGGATGAGCAGTCACCAGGGGGAGCCCTGCCTTCTGCGCTCTGCAGACCCAAAAGGGAGCGAAAGCAGCGGAGCTACACTTTGTGTGAGGTTTGCAACATCCAACTCAACTCAGCCGCACAGGCCCTGATCCACTACAACGGCAAATCCCACCAGAAGAGAGTCAAGCAGATCAGCAATGGCAAGGTGCCAAGTAAGACAGGTAGGCCTGGAGCGCCACTCGACTGACCGCAATGTTAGCTTATTGTTACGGAATCTGATATAGAACATTGGATAAAGTGCTCTGCCTCTGGGTTTTGTAAGCCTGTCCCAATAGGGCCATCCACAGGAACAGAATCCCACACACTGTCACCAGCCTCTGTGCACCAATCCCCCCTACTTGTATTCAATAGAAGTCAAACAAATGCAATTCTATTTGCTGAAATGTGTTCAGACAATGCCTTGGGCTGATGAACAACACACACACACACACACACACACACACACACACACACACACACACACACACACACACACACACACACACACACACACACACACACACACACACACACACACACACACACACACACACACACACACACACACCAGTTGAGCAGAGCTGACTGAAGTCAGCAAGTGAGACACTAATTAAATGTTGGTTTTGTTTGATGGTTGTGTTCCTGGGAGTGATGCGGATGGAGTGAAGTTGGACATTTTTGTCATTGTAGTCACAGCCTCGATTAGGACTTCGCTCCGGGGGAATCAGTCTCTCTGTTAAGTTTGACTCGTTCACACTCCCGGCCTCTCTTTTTGCTCTTTTTTTCAGTCTTGCTACAATGACGCACACAAATATGGTAAAGTAAAGTAGGCAGGCGGACAGACAGGCAATAAGCTAACATAGCCCGGTAAAAAAATAATCAAGCAGAGATAAACAATTTGGAAACCCAGTTCAAGCTCATATTGACATACGAGTAGATCTTTAGCAGCGACGGGTTGACCGAAGACTTCTATAACCAATCACATGGCCTGCACTGTCAACAGCCAACAGGGCTTCGTAGACGATTTGGTCTGATGCATGTGTGCTTATATCTGGCATTTATGCGTTTCTGACGTCTGTGTTCCTGAAAGAGCTTAACAGTATTTGAACCGACCCAATCTGAAAAAGGCATTTGGGAACATCAGGATGTAAAATCCTTCAAAGCGAGTGAAATAATCTCATCCCAGCGGTGGCTCTATGTGGTTAAATGTCAAGCTCTGAAAAGATTTTTCAAAGGCAGCACTGGACTGATGCTAAAGGCATTAGGGATGTTCAATGGTTACAATTTTAAGATAGCTGGGGAAATCCATGTGGGGTCAATATACCCCTGAGCAAGGCACTTCACCATCAACACCAAGAGTAAAGGGCAGTTTCCATAAAGGCTCACAGTATTTATTTCTCCAAATGTCTTGTTGTAGCATCTGAAGCAGGTCTTAAAAAAGAGCAAATAAAAATGTATAAACCCATTAAGTGCATTTTTAAAGAACTGAAATTCCCCGAAGCTGATGTCTGAGAAATGCAGTTGGAAGAGCTATTTGTGAAACCCACTGCAGTGCTACAGTTGCATAATAGATGATGCATTATTTGTCTTCCAAATAAGTTCTCCTAATGCTTTTGAAAATAATGGATAAGTTATTTGGACATTGCTTGCCTGAAATTGATTTAGTGTTTGTAAAGAGAAAAAGTTTCTCGCATTTACATCATTTTGTTGTCACTTTCTGCAACTTTTCGAGAGAAAGTTTTGTGTGTTCAGAATTGGTTCTGTTTATTATTTCTAATGAGCACTTTTCTTGGTATTTCTTATGGATTTGCTTGTTGGGAAGCGATTATATCACAAAGACGGGGGTCTACAGCTGTTGTACCCGTGGACAGGCTAAACGTGAAGGTTTACAGTCAAGAAGCAGTGTCACTGTACTCTCAGTGAACGTACTGAACATGGTAATTCATTGTGTTTAAGCTCAGTGTACAGACATGACTTTTTCAATACGCTGACATATGATTGTCATATAATGACCTTTTCACAAACATGGCCTACATACATCAACCTGGCAGTAATGTCAAGGTGCCTTCAGTTGCCTATGACTCTTTCTGTGATTGCTTGATCTATTTTATTTTATTTTTTAGTATGAAATATTGATTTATCTAAGAAGTTCCATGCAGCACCTAAGGACTTTGTTAGGCAGCTTTCATGACAGTCGATCAAATCACTATTTTAGTCGTGATTCATCTGACAATAGAAACACAAAAAATGGGTCAACGAAAACATGTGGCTCTATTGATGCAGAAAGGTAACGATCACAGAGGAGAGCAGTATGTCATCGACTGTGATTGTCAAAAAAGTGAATGTAGCATTTAGTTGATTGCGAAGCAAAAAGAGGAGGAAAAAGAGGACATTTAAACACATTTGTCAATGTGGGCAGCACGACTTTTTAGAAATTGGTTCTGAAAATGCAAGTGTTGACAGAAAACGTTCGACAGTAAACAGTGCTTTCAGATTTATCTCCATTAGTGTGGTCACAGCCTGAGATCAGCACATATGCTTATCTTGAGCTGGAAATTGGGTTTTTAGCGGTGGTGCAAAAAAGTGCTTAGGTCCTACTTTTTTGGCGAGAACTTCTTCACCCATACAACACCCGTGAGTCGAGTATTTCTGACGGTTTTGTGTGCTCATGGGCCTATGGAAGATGATGGTCATGCATCTGTCTTACATGTGCATGTGTGTCTGCATGGATGCATGCATATCTTGTGCATGAATAAATACATGCATAACATACACAGAAATGAGTGTGTTATCCTCTTCACAAGACACAGAAATATGCATTAATCTGTTCACGCGCATATACTGTATTTGCACAGCAGCTAAGGCCCTGCCGCTGTTTGTTCTAATCAGCCCTCATCCGCGGCGTTTGCCTGATTCAGCATATTCGGGTGTGCAGCAGAGGCAGCCGGCGAGATGGAGCGGTCAGCTTTTGCCATTGGCTCTGGTCTTTAACTGTGTGTTCAAGTGCAACCTTTCGCAGAAGAAATGATGAGACGCAAAGTGTTTCCCAAGTTGCTTTTCTAGGTGCTGCTTACTGTAGCTGCAGCAGAGCGGCAAGCATGGAACAAGCTTCATAGATTCTTTAATATACCAGAAACTTAGTCAGTCATACACGTGTTCTCTAAATGACCCTTTTTGGTACACTGCTGTGATGCAGACTGCATATATAGAAGTTTGTGAGTATGTGTTTATGTGTTGTTTGTGTGGCGCAGGGACCGCTGAACTGTTGTGTTGTGCAGATTCTCTCTGACATGCAGTCACACTCACACAGCCTTATCTCTCCTCACCTTCTGCTGACTCCCTCAGGCAGCCAGCCCTGCTGTGTCCTCAGCTCCACCACAGCTTCTCTGCTGTGTGTGTGTCTGTGTGTGTGTGTGTGTGTGTGTGTGTGTGTCTGTGTACGTGTGCGTGCATCCTGCATGTCTGCTTCAGATATTTTTAGGATTCTTAAATGCTGCAGAGTCTGCAACTTTTGCTGTGGAAACATAAATACGTGTTTCGTTGCCTCTGTGTTTATGTCAGCCCCCATATGTACAGTAAGGCATCCATGCGTGGATCTTTTTCTAGGTTTATAGGTTCCTTGAACAAAAAATATAACATTCATCTTCTAAATCAATGTGTGCATGTGTGTGTGTGTGTGACTCCCAGCGAATCTTCTCCATGTCGGCGTGTGTTTTCTTCCCGCTCTGCTTCACTGAGCTGACAGTGGGTTCAGGCTCTTTTCTCCCTCCTGTCTCCCCTCCCTTCTTCCTCATCTCTCCCTCCCCTCTGGCATCGATGCTGGACATGAGGCAAAACCAGTCGCACTGAAAAAAAATGAATGTGCCACTGATTAAGTGGTTTCACCCCGTTCTAATGGAGAGTGATATTCAGAGAAGCTTGCTGACGGATCAGGATGGAGAGAAGAAATCCAGATGTTTTGGGTGACAATGTAAGTTTAGGTGTTAATTTGTGCAGTTTATGCAGTTTATGCCCGTTTTTTATCTTAATGTTTGGTAGCAAGTTCACTGTGTCAGTTTACACACATTTTAAAATGATGTGAGGATGATTTATTGATGTTAAAACACCAAATGTTGCTCCTTTTAAGGGAATGTTTAAGGTGTGGCCCACACAAGTTAGGTGGTTTTCCATCAACTTAGCTGGAGCAAATATATTTCCTAAAGATTGAATAAAGCTACTTAAAGAAAAAATAAACAAGAAATCCACAAGCTATTTTTTTTTTACCTTGGCTGCTGATGCTGGCTATATTTCATCCTGTCCAACAAGAAAACCAATCACAATGCTTGCAATATTTCAATGCCGTGGACATGTTTTGAACAAGAGCAAAAACTGGTGGCGGTGGAGATATTTGTTATACATTTATTTGTGTTTATTGTGTTTACATCACTTGCATAATTTACTCACTAAAAAACATCCAACTCAAGCGCTGGGAAACTTTGCAGTATTGAAGACTTTTGTAATGCTGTTCATCATTACATTTATAGAAATACAAAGAGGAAAGCCCAGGTGATTTGTGTGACTCATAGTTTTTCTCAAAAGCTAACTTCAAGTTAAACTTTGAGTTTTCCCTTACATCACTATCCACCTCAGTGTGATGCAAAGTTGCAGTGCATCCTAACGTGTGCACGGACACATGTATGTATCTGACAATACACCTTCAAAAGACTTGTATTTAGGCTTCTTAATTCACATCCCTCATTTCACAAGGCTATATCTATGATGGCTGACTGTTGTGACAATTATGCTGTTACATTTACATCCGCATTCCCACAGCACCCACACACTTGCTCACACTCTCTCTTACCAACATACACATGTGGCTCAGTTCTGCGTTGCTATAAATAATCCCGATGATCAAATGATGGTGGAAGGGTGTTGAGAGAGAGAGAGAGAGCGGGAAGGGAAAAGGGATGGAGAGAGTGGACAGCAGCCTGGGCCTGGCCTGATATGACCCAACAGAGGCGGCTGTGGATCTATAAATCTGACAACACAATGTTTTCCTGTATGTGGTTGTTTTTCTCGTGTTAATCTTCCTTGGCTTTGTGAGGAGGCATAAATGTGTCATGTGTGGACGTGTTTTCTGTGAGACACAGAAAGTGCGAGGAGGAGGGAGAGAGAATTTGCATAATTTCTTTTTTTCACGGACCTCCGTCTCGCATTTTCCTTTGATTTGTGCATATTTCTGTGTGTGTGTGTGTTATGTTTGAGTAATGTGAGCCTCCTCTTCATGTTAGTCTCTTCATCGTGGTCCCTGTCTGACTCCATCTCTCTGGCTCTGTTTTAATAAAGCGTGAGGAATTGGATTAAAGGCAAGGATTTTCTGCTTGAATGCATTTGCGCATCTGCGTTTTATTTTTGTGCTGCCTCGCTGTTTTCCAATTTTCTTCCCCAGCGGAGTTAAATGACTTTCCCCTCCTTTGGACATACATGTGCATACATATGTTCACTGTGTTTGGTGTTTGTGTAAAGAGTGGCCTTATCTTAATCTTTGTATATCATTGAGTATTTTCTGCCTCAGGTCGGTCTATTTGATGTTTTCATCAATTTATTTTTTAGATTTTACGGAGAAATTACTATGCAGCTGCTGGTTGTCTGCTTTATCTAACTCCAGAAAAGACACGGGCAACCATTAAAACCCCCACAAACTAGTAAATGATCAAAACAATGAGAATAGCAAAATGTGCTTTGCTTTTTGGCTGTGAACATTTACAGTAAATTAAAATCACAATGAGGACATATAGGAGATAGCAGCAACATACTTTATAACTGCATGAATTAACCATACTCTCAAATTATTTTAGAGAATTTTAGCAATTCTTTCCCTCTGTGTCTTTTCCATTTGATGGCAATTATGTAAATCTACGTAAATGCTATGTGGCTGTGGAGTCTTGCACTTTGTTCTCAACCCTCCACCTCCGATCCCTGCACTCGCTGTCCTTCTCTCTCTCCCTCCTCTCTGCTTCGCCGCAGGGTGTGACCCTCTATGCGACGGCAGTTCAAACTCTGGAAAAAGGTCGGTGGGCATACCGGGTCAACACACAAGGGCGCGTGTGGAGCGAGAAACACGAGAGGAGCCGTGCTCATAAGGCCACAGGGGGGGGAGACGGGCGCATCTCTCAGAAATCATCCGATGTCTGTTTACCCGGGTTCTGACAGGTCGACCAGCTCTTTCTGCGGATAAGGCCAAACAAATCTCACTATGAGCCCTTATCTCGCCTGTCTGATACACAAACCCATATTGCGACATCTGCCGCAGACATATCTGCGAAATGAATTGAACCGTTTGCCCGTTTGCTAAATGTCAGAAAATATCAGACAGTTTCAACAGTATTTTGTCAATTCGGTCACCTAGCACGACCCCGTCGTGCTAGGTGACTTTCTCACTCACTGTTGCCTTTGTTCCCTCTCACTGTGTCCTTTTTTTTTATTCTCAAGCTGCAAATGGAGTTTTACTCATTTGGGCTTTTTATTGGCACAAACGTGTTGTACCAGATCCTCCGCCACACACTGAGCCTCAGTAGATATGTTGTATATTTGATATATAGACAACAAAGGTACAATGTGACCTGATGAGCCTCTCTCTTTCTCTGTCACTCTCTCGTGGCCAATTTTGCCCTCTTCCCCCAGTGGCTCATTGTAAAAAGACCCATGAAAGGCTTTTTTTCCTGGGCAGAGACGAGTCCTTTTAAACCCCCCTCCATCTCGCCTCCACCTTAGCCATCCTCTGAGCCCCATCATTACAGGCCTTTAGAAGGGCAAAATTACAGCAGAGTGACTTATTACGAGCTGTGTCCAGGGACAGGGAATGGAGGTTAGAGAGGGAGAAGGTAGGTAGGAATTAAGGGGAGATAAAGAGTGATGACGCAGATGAGGCAGAGGGACAAGGAAGATGGAAGTTCTGAGGGGAAGGATCACATTGAAGAGATAGAGAGAAGGGGTAAAGATTAGAGAGGAGATTGAGAGGCTGGCTTGAATAGAGGGAGTGGGTAGTGTGTGTGTGTACGTGTGAGAGAGAGAGAGAGAGAGAGAGAGAGTCGCAGACGCAGACAAACACTGTCATTTACAGAGCGAGGCAAAGCTGTCTGCTAATGGACACATGATATATAGCCCCTAAAAGTTTGCTGCGTCTCCATAGTTCCGAAAGTTCACAACGTACCTCCCATCCCACACATCCAGTGCCTCGCCAGCGGAAGCAATGCACTATGGGATGCCACAACCAGCTCTGCGGAGGGTCGATGAGTTTTTTGACTGTCAGCTTTGCAACGTTAGAGCATCATTTTTTGGGGATTTTGATCTGATCTCATGAGAGCGCTTGTTTCACATTGCGTCAGTGGAATCAGCGGCAAAGTAGTCTGACAGTGGCAGAGCGTTTGTTAGCGTGTGGACCTCCAGAGACCCGCGCTGTGTCGTACACAAAACTGAAGCAGACAAGCTTTAGTAAACAGATGTAAACTAGGTGGGATGCGAATGGAAGTGGGAGGAGTGAACGTATGGTGCACTAACAAACACAGAAATAGACTCCTCACTGGTGTAGATGTGCGGAGCTTTTCGCCTAACACACCCACAAAGGATTTACCAACCTCAAACTGAATCACATATTAACACATTAACAAAGTGTGAACACATATTGTCTATGGAGTGGGATACACGTTACATGCATTAGGGAAACCAAATGCATGTAACTGCAATCTAATCCACTTTTCTACACAATAAACCTTTTTAAAATATAAAAATAGGCAGGTTTATTTGAAAGGCACGGTTCAAACACTGTGTTGTTATTGAGGAGTAAGGACCACACCAGCATCTAAATGGACTGCAGTGATATTTGCAGGTACTTTTATATGCTGTTTGATGTGGTGCATTTGACCAGCTAATTAGCCTAATCTAGCCTGATGTTAGCAATGCACTCTTCCCCGGTGAATGTTTGGATACCTGTTACACAAGCTAAATTGCAGGACAAGATGTGTATTCACGTTTGTAAGTTATAAGAAGGGGACTTTAGCAGGAAAAGCTGATGTGAGGAGTTGTTCAAAGTCTATACAGATACGTGAGGTGTGGCAGAATCAAAGGTTGGATTTAGGAGCACAACTAAGATGAAAGATTTCAATAAAATAAAATTCACAATCTCTGATCCTAACCACAATTGATTTGGAGAATGAAAAACCAGAAGGAACTCTTAAACAGAGGAAAAACCTACAAAAATACAAAATTATATTAAAACAGCAAAAATAAAATACAAAAAAAACAGGAAAAGCACTGGAAAAAGCAGATTTGTGTTGTAATGCCTAATGATGATCATCTTAATCTCTGCACATGTGATGTTTCTAAGGACAGGACTGAACTTGAATCCCAACATTCATGCACCTGACTTGTGCATGAATGTACTTATATGACTCACAGGTTTTATGCAAATACCGTGAGCTCCCTGGTGAGCATGGCCAAAAGAGACAACTACAGCTCCCCCTGACTCCCACACACAAACATGAATACACACACACACACACACACACACACACACACACACACACACACACACACGCAATGCCATTTAGAGAGCAAGCGAGGCAACTCATGGATGATTTTCATTGTTATTCATGTATTAATTTATTCGTTCATGGCAGATGTGAAACAGGGCAGTAATATGCAGATGTGGGTTTGTTTCTCGATTGGAATTTTCCGGTCCACTGCCTCTAGCTGCCACTAATAATAAAGACAGGCAAGGAAGGTGGAGGAGAGAGAGAGAGAGAGAGAAATGTTTGTTAGAGAGGGAAGGTTGGAGTTGTCAAGATGCCTCCAGTCATACACCAGCTCTCAAACAACTCACCTACTCAGTATTACACACACACACACATACACACACACACACACACACACACACACAAAGTCACACACATGCAAGCAGTGACCAGGTGTGATCTAGCTGTGAATGAGCTTGTCCTTGACATGAAGGTGAGCATGTAGAGTTGTACTCTCTATTGTTGACAAGACGCCTGAGCAGCTGCTCGTTGTTCCTCCTCTGTCTTTAGATCAGCAGTAGAAACTGATTTTTAACTGGCAACGTTTAATGTAGCAACACATTAAGAAACAAGGGAAATACTTTTAAATAGTTTTTATAACCTGCTACGCAGAGGAAACTTAAGACTCAAGATGTGGCTGAAAATGAGGCTTAAAAAAAACCCACAGCCAACTACTTTTCAACCCTCATCAACATCAACCTTTATTTCTCAGCTCAGAAGGAAAATGAATATCTCTGTTGTACAGCTGCTAGAAAGCTAAAGCATTGTTATGCGCTGCCGTCTTTGTAAGAATGTAAGCAGTTGAATAAACCGACCGTGTCACTGCCTGAGACATAAATGGCCGAGGACTGTGAGACACCCTGTAGGCAATTGGCTGTGAGACATGTTTTCTTTGTGTGTTGTTGTTGTGGTGTGGCACCGGAGTTAGTTCCTGCGGGAGGGTCATATGCGGGGAACATTGCCACGCCGGAGAAGTAATGATGTCAAAGACGAGATGCTAACAGGCAGCGAAGGGTTCACTCATTTTCTCTTCGCCGCTGCATTTAATACAGATATTAACCCCCTACTGTCTGGGTGATTGAGTGGTGGAATGGCACCCAGAGGAGAGTTCATGTAGAGATGGATGAAAGACAAAGCTAATCACACAGCGATATCACTCAGATGCTATTTAGAATTAAAGAGAGACGTGTAACAGACACGATGGATGCACAGCTTGGACAAAAAAAAAAAAGATATACAACCATCATATAAACCAACAATGCAAATAAAATGCTCACAAAATTATTATTTTTTACTTTTTTTTATATATAATGCCATGAAAATAAAAGGATAGTAATATATTTATAGAGGTTTTTATACAGTTTCTTTTAAGGAAATGAATTACAATTGTGTAGCAACACTGTCATGTCAAGTTGATCAGTTAATTAGCAGCATCGTCAGCTGTAGAAGCCGGATGGCAACAGACACGTTGACATGTGAGTTTTCAAAATAGCATGAGACCCCAAACAGAGCTTCAAAGAGGCTGAAACGGGAAAGAGATACCTTTATATACTGTTTTGAAAACATGGAGTCTTTCTACTTTCAGAATCTGTCCAGCGAATGTATGTGGTCAAACCATGTCTCATCATGAAGTATTTAATCCAAGGTTTTCGACGTTGTAACCCGAGCTCTGTAAGCGCTGGTGGAGCCCTCTACCAAACTCCATGGGTAGTAATACTCCAATCACGAGCACGCATCCTCCCCCTGACACTTTGTGTAAGCATATGCCAATCAGGATGTGCTTATCCAAATAAGTGTGGACCGAGAACATAAATATGCATTATCTGCCTTATGGTTGAGGAGCTATTCCTGATTCACTTTGGATATGTTATTTTACATTCTTTTTCCTGTAGGGCTACAGCACAAAAGGTTACCCTGTGGTAACCTTTTGTGCTGTTTTTGTATCAATCTGTATCTGTTAAGTATCTGTTAACTAAAGCTGCCAGATAAATGCTGTGAAAGAAACATTTGAAATGTAATGGGGTAGAAGTATACAGTGCCAGAAAATGGTAATGTTCAAGCTAAGTACCTTGAAAATTGTGCTTCATTACTTGTAAATGGACTTGGTTACATTCCACTGCTGCTTCAAATACAAACCTCACAGCATCCATCAGGCATGCTGACGTCTTGTTCCCTCCTGATTTGTAGACGCACACGCGTGGCTATCTAGAGCTGAAGCCCACAGGCATGCACCCAGGCCGGAGTCCAAGCCGTGTCAAATCAGAGGAGTCTTCACCAGAGGCCAAATCTGTAGCGTATAATTAGCTTTTAATCAGCACCCTCATTCAGGCGAGCAGTAAAAGATTAGCTCGGCTTGGGCTCTGCTTAAAATAAGCATTCATAAATGTGTGTGAAAGCCTCTGACCCATCACATCCAATCATACACACACAATACCAGGCTCCCTCCCCGCTGTCCTCTCTCTTCCCGCTTTCCCTGCTCGTGTCTCTAAAGCTCATTTTTATTTTATCTCTCTCTCTCTCTCTCTCTCCTGTCTCATCTCTGAATTTGTTAACATTTTCCAGGAATGTAGGTCTGCCCCGGATACATACAGCAACTTCTGCTGCTGATATACAGTTCATTGTTTGCCCGGTGTGCAATGGCTTTCAGACGCACACCTACACACACAAGCCAAAACATAACACAGCCAGCCTGACCTTCATGACACCTTCTTGCGCCTGGAGGGTCTATTTGGATAATCCAATATGGAGAATTTAAAGTGTGTGTCTTTATTTTAAAAAGCTGCTGGGGTTCGAGAGCGTAACATTTTAGATGAGCTTGTCGCGTCTAATCCCTGCCTCTCTCTGGGGTGAGCCGCAGCATTTATGCCAGTAATGAAGTGCAGTGAGATGAAAGCCTTTTTAATGGGATTTAGTTAAACTGGGACACAAATCAGAAAGTCGGGGAGACGGGAGGAAAACACTTCCTCATCATCGCAGCCACCGTCATTGTTATTTATGCATTACCGGCTCACCTGCTGTGATTATTTGATGAATATGTGTGTCACCTCTCATTTCTATTAGCTATGATAAATGTCAATCAAAGACATCCCGTTGTAAAATTGTAATCATGTTGCTCATGGGGTTTTTATTTTCCTTCTGTTTCATTTTTCCAATCAACTTCGTTAATTTTCCTCAGTCTTCGCTCTCAGCCCGCACAACTCCTCTTCTGTTGGTCGAAAGTGAACAAGGAGTGGCTTTAGTATATATGTCGCAGGTTGAGTCGGCACATTGTGCGAGTATACAAGTCTTTGGATGACAGGTTCAGTCTCTAACACACAGAGCACATCACAGCTTTATTAAAGCACCAAATGACCCAAACTAGCGTAAAAAGGTACCGAACTTTTCCTCGAAATTTCATAAATGTTGCTGTTCTAAAAATGGAAATGATAAGATTTTTAATACAATTTTATTACATACAATTTTTGGCTGGTTATATATTTAGTTGATAGAACTTGAATTTGTGATTTGAGCTAGTTGCAGTGGATGGTTGGGAGGAACAGTGTGCCAGTCCGAGGATTCAAATATGTTGCCAAGTTGTTGCTGCTTGTTCCAGTGTGATTGTGAGTGAAGAGCAGGAGAAATAAGAAAATCTGAAAATGTGTTGTTGTGCCAAGAGAAGGGTTTTATAATCCATTTGATCTGGTTTTCAGTACAGAAAGAAAACTGCTGAGGGGAGGTTTACCTTGGTCTTACACACTTCACTAACCTTCAGCTCTTACAAACCTTGTTGCACACATCACTCCGTGTACCATTTCACCTAAATTTGCCCTTTTCCATTGATAATTCACATAATTTGCACTATTTGCAGTGCAAATGAGCAAACGTCTTTGTATTTTGATAAAGAAGCACTCGAAATGTAATGTTTTGCAAGATTAGGAGGATTGGCTCGATGCAGACCTGTAGTTCTAGTCTAGAGGTGCTTGTATTTTCTAATGTATTTATCTTTCTGACCATCCAGACTATCTGTGTTGGTGGATGTCAGTGGTTTTGTGTGCGATGTCTGGGCTTTCTACATATATTTGAGCATTCTTCAGGTCAGTTCACAGCTTTGAGGCCTTTGCATACCAAGTCGGTATTTTTCCTAAGCGTTATCATGTGATAAAAATTGGGTAACACTTTATAATAACTACACACTATGAAGCATTAGTTAAGTATGAGTAAACACACTTAACTAATCCATCTATCTATTAACCTATCTATTGTTTGCATCTTGCAATACAGATTGATGTGTTCTTGATCACTTTGTGTTGTGTCTATTTGCCTTTTCTGTTAAAAAACTATGGGTTTTGAGGCACTGCTGGCTTTTCAATGTCATTTATAAATGCTTTATAAGGCATAAATAGTCCTCACTTTAGATGAGCTCACACAAAATACTTTACTAAGGACTAGTAACTACCTTAATAAATCATTAATTAATCATGAACTGCAGTATTAATACGCATTTATAAAGCATATATTAACATAGTCCCTAACCATTAGTGCATATCTAAATCATATATATAAATGCATGAATAATGTACATCTAAATAAGTTATTAATCATTTACTAACACTTTATAAATGATCTTATTAATCATCTACAACTCCTTAATAATTGGTTTGTAAAATATATAAATATATAATTTACAAATGGGGAATCCATCATTCATAAAGTATGAAAACACAATAATGAAACGCATAATAGACGAGCTTATTAATCAAGAATAAAACATTTATAACTGTTATGAACTGCATACTAATTAATTATTAATGTAGGAACAATGCTTTATAAATGATGAATTAAGTGTTTACTCATACTTAACTCATGCTTCATAGTGTGTAGTTATTATAAAGTGTTACCAAAAATTGTTATGTAAAAATACTTTGCACACTGAGTCTGATGAATTTGTATTTGTTGCCAAAATTTGCAATTCAAAACAAAACTGATTTAATTACATGTGTGCAGTGGATTGCGCTAGTCCCAAACGAGGCTAATGAGTGAATGACATTAGCAAGACGCCATCGTTCAGCTGCTTAGAGCACAATGACTACTGTCTAATCTTTCGAAAATCCTTTGTTTTGCGACCGTCCCTGATTCCAAGCTTTTCTGCAATCAGCTCCCACAATTTATCTTTAAATTCTGCATCTATTCTTTACTTTGTGCTTTGTGCTGGGAGACGAATGAACAAATTGAATCAGCTTATCAGATGCCATTTTGGATGGCGTTTGCACTTGCGTGGTCAAAAAACTGGTTTTGGAAGAGAAATACAGACTTGGTGTGCAAAGGCTTTCAGAAGTGTCACTATATAAACCCTGTGACAACTGCAGACAAAGCAAAAATGGAATTTGCAGGAAACAAATCATTGTGAAACGGCTGTTGCGGCAAAGCGTTCAGCCTGTGAGAGCCAGTGTGTGTGACGAGTGGCGAGTCCAGCTCGCCCCAGCCAGCCAGCGATCCTGCTGCTGCTGTGATGGGTTTGGCTCATGACCTCCTCGGGGCCGCGCTGCCTTACTGGCCCCCTGCCTATTGTTCTGTCAACAGCATCTGTTGGGCCTGATAACAGGATTAGACCAGCCCCCTATAGGCCTGCTGGAGCTAGCCTGGATTAGCCAGCAAGGCCTATGTTTTCATACGTGTGTGTGTGTGTGTGTGCGCGCGTGTGTGTGTGTGTGTGTGTGCTTGTGGATATAATATTAACTCAGAGTCAATCCCTTATATCCTGTCAGAGAACTTACACCACAGAAAAAGAGGGCTGAAACAGATTTCTCTCATCCAGCAGATAAAACCTGATTTAATTTTTTCTACCATATTGTTCCTATTATCAATATGATACCTCCCAGATCTCTTCTAGCACAGAGAGCCTATCCTTTATGGATTCACTGCAAGGATGGACATTTGTATTAAGAATGGGCTCTCAAGTGCAAAGTAAATCGAGCATTATTATCCCGACCAATGGATTGAAGGTTGTGTCAAGGTCCAGGAGTGTGTTGCTTATGAATATTACATGTTCCTCTCCAGCTTCAAACCGCCCTGGTTTTCCAGGTAATAAACAGTTTCCCGGGTCAGAGAAGCAGGCATACAAAGAAATCCATGGATTTGAATCCCATGGAAAGTAAAGCAGTACGATAATGATCTCTTTCAAACCGTTGTCTTGTTTGTTGTGGCACCTTCCAGAGTCATTTGTCAGAAAATCGGTGCAAAAGACAAGCCGACAAAGGCTCCTAACATCTGGGAGACAAACGCACGCGCGGGGTCGATGATGGCCTTGGCACCCTGTAGGGATGAGAGAGGCACACAGGAAGGGTGCGATCCCAGAGTACACAGTGGGAATCTCACGGGAGCATGGCAACGACATCCCCAGGCTCACCCCCCCCCCCTCCCTTGGGATGCACAAATCCAACCTCCCCTCACCATGTTTTTCCCCTCTGAGGGTATACCTGCCAAACTGGTCGTGATCCTGTGACATTCCTGCCAAGCCCCACACCTGCTGATATGTTTGGTTCCACTTGAAACAGGAATTTGGCTGTATTTTGGATGAAAGGTGGCAGACAGGTTCTCCGTTGCTTGTGAGACCTGGTTGACTGTGTGTGTGTTTCTGTGTCATATAAACAGATGAAGCCTTTGGTGAAAAGAAATCCGAGCAATACCCTCAGTGGCTCAGAACAGAGTAGTGACTGTGAAAAGAGAAGCTGAAGAGAAGAGTAAATAAAGTAGTTGTCAGTCACGTACCACTCTGCATCCTCTCTTCCCTGCTCTGTCTCTCTAATCTGCATGCATCTCCTTCCAGAGCTGTAATCAGGGAAAGGACCTCCAGCTGCTTAAATGATGGAGCTATTGTGCGGCTTCGTGTCATGACACACTATCATGCCCACAGTTGTTGCTCTCCTTTACCGCCATTTCTCTCCCTGCTCAGAATGACACGCACGTAGCCATGAAAATGATGCGAGACACATTTCACAGGAAAAGCAGCTTTCCCGTTTCCTCCTCCATCCCGGCTTGTCAGGAGCTGCATTTAAAATGGCTGGCAGATGCCACGCGGCAGTGGTGGTGATTGTTGGCGTGTACCGTGTGTCACCGCGACTCGCTATGTCAGGCCGCACCAATCATTTCCCACCAGTCTGATTAATCAGACACTCTTCAGAGGAGGCCACTGGTCACCATGCCTTCATCGCATGTGTCCTAACAAGAAGCAGAGCTGATGAATGAGCCTGAGAAGCTGGAGGAGAGATGCAGTTTTTTTTTTTTCATCTCGCCTGGCCGCCCGATCTCCCTCAGGCCAACCGGTCTGCTCCACACATCGCACACACATTCTCAGCTTGCGCAATATACAGCATGGACTATATTTTCATTTATAAAATATCAATCTGCAGTTTGATGAAAGATGCACATGTGTGTACACTCTGAGTTCACATAGGTCATGTATCAATGATGATATTCTGTCTGATGGATCTATATCGGAGAACATTGTTGTTGTTGGAGCTCTTTTAATACACATTAAGTACTGACAGGAGGTCGGAAGAGACATTTTCCTATCAGGTCTATTTCCAGGTTATTTCCCCCAACGGGGACCATTAATCCAGTGCTTATGTTTCAGTCAAGGTTAGATATATTGGTCCCTGTTCAGCAGCCCAGTATCTTAGTAATTGCATTCATATCAGACAATTCTGCAGTTCACAATTCACGTCCAGCGCCAACGCAGGAAGTATCGGACTTTCGTGCAGGAGACGTGAGTTGCACATTCACTTTTTTAACTCTCATCGCCACCTTTTGTACCTCAGCTCTTTGCCAAAGCATGCGTTGAGAAGCTCCAGTCGCTGCAACTCTGTACCGGTTTGATCCCTTCTTTAAATTAGCTGATATTAGACTCATCCATGAAAGCAAAAGTAATCCAAGCCCTTAAGTGTTCATTGCCATGGTGAAACCTCTCAGAGTTTAAGCCTCAGTAACTCAGGGAGGGAAATTGTAAGGAACCCGTTTAGAAAACCTCCTTTGGGCAGGCGACGTTCTCTGTTCTATGGATTAATATCTGGAGCTCCTTACACACCAAAGTGGTTTTGGTATTGCAAACTACGTCCTGGTTTTGAGCATTGGACAATCCCTATATGAGTAAATGCTATTTGAATGAATAGAAAAGGGTTAACAGTGTATGAAATGAATATATCGAGTTAGAATCCAGGTTGTGGCCCGCCTACGTAAGAAGATGATTTCTTCTGTACACAGGCCAACACATGGTCTGAGGTGAGAGACAGGGAGGAAACCAATCAATACAAACACTCCAACATCATTCTCTGACTGCCCTCTCTTCAAGCTAATTAATCAATAATAGTGAACACCTTCCTGGTGTGAAGAGAGAGGGAGAGAGCGCTGTACGGGCAGGCCGCAGACGCTCAGTTTTGCAGCTTTGAACAAAAAGGCGCAGTTTCCCTCCGCCTGCTCCTCTCTCCCTCCGCCCCCTGACGGTGCTCGTCTATCTGTGTATTGTCTCGCCATCACATTGACTACTTGTCACTGCCTCGATCTATTATTCGAACTCTTCTGGCTGTCAGTCTCTCCTGCGCTCTGTTCCTCGCCACACTGTTAGCCTGTTTCTGTCAAACACTTTCTCGTTTTGTGTCTCCTCGTCGGCCCCCCGCTCTTTATCCCGACACTTATTGTAACAGGCATTTTGTCATATGTAACCTCGCCTGCCTCTGTGTGTGCACACACCCCAGGTGTGTGTCTGTCCTGGGTCTTCTTGATGAGGAAAGTGCAAAGCGCGCATGCACACACACACACACACACACTGGTCCACGTCAGCATGAAAACCCACGCATATACACAAACAGATGGTGTGCAGGTGTAAGATGTGACATAGTCCAGATAACGGGCCACTGCCTCCTCCAGTCCACATTGCAATATGATACAGCTGAGGCTGGATTCCAGTAACACAGCTCATTCTCTCACTGCCTCTCACTGTCCCTTCTTCTTTCCTTGTCCTTCCTCCGATGGGTTTGATTTGTGTCTATCTGCTAGTGTGCATGTGCCGTCTCTGGATAATCGCTCGTGTTTTGTATTTTTGACCTGCAGCAAAGCAACTAGACAGTCTGCACCGTCCAAATAATGAAAATGAAATACAGTGTTTACCGGGTTTTATGTTTGTTGGTTAGTCTGCAATTATTCTATGATTATGCTCATTATAACAGTTATGATTCATAACTCCTACCACAAAAATACAGCTAGCTTCATGCACCATTATGCCCTCTGATATGACTCATACTTGTACTGTAGTGACACAGTTACGCATGCATGCACACTGGATTTGCACAGTGGTGCTCACACACTGTTGCCGTGGCTTGTTCTCCACAGTATGTGTGTTAGTTTATTTGTGTGTGCGGAGGGGAGAGGGGGGGGGGGGGGGGGCGAGGGGGCGGTGGTTGCAGATTGTGCTCGGTCCAGTAGACCCCTCCCAGTCAGAGCGGAGCTGTCTCAGCGCGTCAGCATTAGACTCTCGTGGCACCCTCATCCGTCCCGACAGTCAGCCAAAGGAAACGATGGGACGTAAAACTGCCCACAGCAGCCATGTGACCCGGCGTGCAGGGACGAGCGGGCAGTCAGAAGGGTGGGGGGGGGTGTTGGATGTGATGGGCAGAAACAGGGAGGCAGCAGGGTGATGTGTCCTCACAATAACAGAGGCAGAAAGCATAGCTCAGATAGGACGCGCAACACCTTTGCATGCACGCACGCACGCACACATGCACAGACAGACACATCTCACACACATGTACACAAAGCCAAAACACGCACACACACACAAACAGTGACATTGGGTGCAGGGCCACGACTGCTGTGATATTTTATCCGGTTGAATGGCAGTGAAATGAATCTCAGCATGCCTGGCTGTAGACCTTTAGGATCGTGCCGTTGTCTTTAACTCCACATGCTTCTGCTGCCACAACCAAACACATACACAAACATGGACCCACACACAAATGCACACTGGTCTGTCCAATCAGAATGTGGCACAGACAAAGAAAGCAGCCACGACTGTGAGAAGACTGTGAATACATAGACGGTGTAAAAAGCGGTTTGGTCTATTATTAACCGTCGACTCGTAGTTGTTGTTAGTGAATGCTTTATTGTTTGGTGAATGCAGCCAATATTGTATTCAAAAGAAACAATATTAAGAAATATTAAAATGATTCAATACAAGACCAGACATTTTAAGGAATATGCTTATATTTGTATAAAAATGCTTTTTATACAAACAATACTTAACTAAATTTTTAATGGATGTTTTTTTGTCGATGTTATTGAATTAGATCTCAAAACAAAAATATGCCAAACCAAAATTACATTTTTACCGAAAGTTCCTCCTACCCTGTACTTAAAAAAAATGAAGATTAAATTATTTAATAAGAGGGCCTCTTACTGTCTGTCATTCAGGGTCTCCACAGACGGGGCAGAGTGAGGTTATGGGCCGGGTGGGGCTCTAACTTGGTCTTGGTGTGAAGGGAGAGGACAGGGCAGCATGCACATACAGGGTTTTTCCACGGTCCTGACCCTATAGCCTTTCACATTTATGGCCCTTTTTTTTACAGATTTTCCAGGCCTACCATCAGGTGCGTCAGACAGGACAGAGTGAAACTCCAGTGTTTCCACTGGGCCATCCGTGGCTCAGTGCATACCTCTCAGTGGATTTCTTTCCCCTCTCACCTTCAATATCCCCTCTCATCCCTTTAGATTAAACCGCATCTCAAATCATAGCTGTTTCTCCTCTCTGTGCCTCTTTTTCCTTACTCTGTCTGATGGTCTGCTTCCACACTGTCACATTGTGTAAATCTCATGGAGAATGCCTTTGCTTTTCTGTAGTACTCAGTTTTTACTGTCATTTCAGCTGCAGTTTTGATGTGGGCGCACACAGTAACCACACTACAGCTGTGGTGTCTCTCTGTGGCGGTTTCAAGTGTAAATGATCCTCTAACGCAGCGGTCCCCAACCTTTTTTTGCCCCACGGACCGGTTTCATATAAGACAATATTTTCAAGGTGTGGCGGATAAACACGACGAAATAAAATGATACGACCGGCATGAAAACAAAAACAAAAAATACAACTCACAATAACGCTGAATCAGTGGGAGCCCTGTTTCTCTGCAACGAGACGGTCCCATCTGGGGGTAATGGGAGACAATGACACCCGAAGTGTGTTCCTCATGTCCAGTCTACTTCGTAATTTTGTTTTGAGTGCTGTCACTGCAAAAAAATCCCGCTTCACAAAGATAGGATGTTGGAAATGGAAGCAGGGTTTTCAGTGCTTTTGTGGCGATCTCAGGATACTCAGCCTTGATTTTAAACCAAAACACCAGCAGAGTTGTTGTCTCAAACATACTTTTAAGGCCACTGTCATTTACAATCTCCAGCAGCTGATCTTCCTCTGTCGCCACATATTCTGCAGAGCGGGCTTGGCGCCTGAGAATTACTCCTGATGTTTAATTAGACTCCTGATATTGTCTGTTAAATGAAGCTTTCTTTTTCTTGGAAGTTGTAGGCTCTTCTTCTGTCTCCTTAGTGGGCCTTTTCCCCTTTGCAAAGAAGCTCTACAAAAGTGTTTTACTTATTTTCGCTAGTTTGTGGGCTTAATTTTTGAGGTAACGTATCACGTGACCGAGACAAGCGTCTTGACATGTTTCAAGAGCCACAGGCGGATGAAATTAGGAGAGAATCCAGTCATTTTTCAAAATAAAACATCTTTCAGACTCTGATAATCAATAAAACGGAAATAATATAATATTTATTCTTTTCTGTGCGGCCCGGTAGTTGGGGACCGCTGCTCTAAAGCACAAAGCGAGGACGGTCACGAGCCACATTTATTATGTCTGTCAACTCTGAATAGCCTTATCTTCAATAGTACAAAGCAGCATTCTGCCACTGCAATGACTCTGCTTTCCTTTATCTGAGTCTACGAGCACACTCGCTGCCTTATTGTATTATTTATTGGACCCGAAGACACAAGCTCTTCAAGGTGAATACCACCTAAATGTACAAATATGTTAGTGCTGTGACTGTATGTATTCACTATATTTTTATATGTACACTCTGACAACCAATATGTATTATACCAAATTATTAGCCCTTTGTTTTTACCTTGATTTTACTTATTACCATATCCAAATTAAATTGAAAAATTGGTTAACGAGTTTTTAATTTGTAGGCAGAAAAAGCTAGAAAATTGAAAGCACGTGTAGACACATTTGCATATTTTTTTCTTCTTTTTTTATACTTTATAGACCAGGGCACTCTCATCTGTATGTGTGAACGTGACTAACTCTGCAAAAAAACAGAGAGAAAGAGTCTAATATGTGGTAATGTACAGCCTGGAGCCACTCCACTGATAATGAATAAGAGATTGATTTTTGGCCTCATTCAATGTTGCAACATGCACTGTAATCTTTTGTGTATTTTCCAAATGACTCACGTAGGAGCTCCACTTCAACAATACAGAGTAAAGCAGTCTTCCATTTCTGCCTTCAAGAAATACTCATGAACGTATACGCTGAGATAGTCTGAACCACACTAAAACCTAACAACAATGCATTTCAAGTCTAAGATTTAACGCAATTCCCTTTCAGATTCTTTCAAGTGTTTACATTTAGGAACAATTCTGTTTCGGGACATGTACTGTGTCACTATTCTGCGCTCCCATCACTTATAGACGGCTCTGTTTGGGACTGTCTGAGCTTGGGGAAGTGGCTCAGAGCCGCACTTTATGGGAGGTGGGGAACTTCTTTCCTATGTGCAGCAACACGGATGAATTCACATTGAAAAAAACAAGTCAAACCTATAAACCCTTTAATTACAGTTTGGAGTACCAAGGCAGTAATTAAGGAATAAAATACAATCCAGCATTACTTATTTATTGTACAGCATTAGTCACTGTCGCTGGCCTTGGAATGGGAGAGTGAAAGATAGAAGAGTTGCAGTGTAACACACTGATTCAGAATTACATTTTTTAATTTTAAAAATAAAGGAAAACAAGCGACACACTTAAGGTTGATTTATAGTTGTGCATTTAAGGCGATATCAGTCATGAGCTGTTTTCCTGCAAGCATTTCAGAGATGGCGAAGCACAAGACGGTCAGGTTCAACATACATTTTTCACGGTGCAATACATCATTTTCACACGGATCTTCCATTCAGTCAAAGCGTCCGGTTATTCTTGGCAGCAGTTACGTCAGCGTGACTGAAGATGCCGTTGTGTTTCCTTTTCCACTTGAAGCACGAAGCAGACATTAGGATTCCCACCTGCCTTTTCGTTTCCCATCTCTGTTTCACTCTCCCTCACCACCTCCTCATCTTCGCTCCCCTCCTTCATCTTCCACTTGTGAAACCAAAGCCAAGGCAACGAAACACATTGATGGTTTATTTATGTTAGGGAACCCATCTTCCCCTCTTTCCTTACAACTCTCTTTTCCTCCGTGACGCACACACTTTTGCTCTGTCTCTTCTTCTTGTTGTTGTTTGTGAAACCATATTTGACAGTGATGCTAAATGTCCTCTCTCCTGTTGTGATGGGATGAGGAATGTGCAGGTGGAAGAGCTCACACACACACACACACACACACACACACACACACACACACACACACCTCCTCAGCGATGTCATGACAGCTCTGTTGGTTAACTCTCATGATCAAGGTCTTTGACACTATCGGCACAACAAAGAAACACAATGTCTAAAGTCACACTAGGTGACAACATTTTAGTAACAGACATATGTTAGTTCTTTTAAGTGCATTAGATCAATAATTTCAAATATTATCAGCTCAACATATCTGCTGTAGCCAGGGTTATTTTTGGAACAACTTACTGCACAGCGACTGTTGGCTGCATACAGTCTCGCCAACTACCGCCCACGACATCCACGTCTTGTGTTAACAGTGGAAACCCGGTGAATCAATACCTTATGTTATCTGTTCATATCAAATCTTACTCATAAGCCAAACTGACTGGGCCTGGCCATGTATTATTTATAGTTTCTTACAGTAATATGGTTCCTAGTCAGCATACTTCACAAGGAGTTGAATGTACGCTTTTCTTAATGGCTCATAAATAATCAATCACAACTGCTTTATAGATCAAGTATTTAAAGAACAATGTCTGGGTTGCCAGGCTGTTAAAAGAATGCCCTCTTCCAGCACAACTTCCTTCTTTAAGCTCTTTAATTCAGCATTCCCATCACCACTTGCATTCTGTAAAACAGCTGAACAGCATCAAAATCCATTTATTAACAAGTTATTACTGAAACACTCCAGATGTGATGGATTATTACAACGATCTAAAAAGACAAAGGAGGCGGGTGTATTCCTGCGTTGTAAATGTTGCATTAATAACTTGTTAATACATGTGCTCTGCAGCTCCTTTACAGGAGGTAAGTAGTGGTGAATAAAATAATGTCTTTTTACACATATGGCAGTGGGGTCTGTGGGACGAAAACCCAATCTCAACAAAACACAAAGGTAAAGAGAACTCTAACTCTATCCAACTTCTCATTTCTCTTTTGAAATAATGCTTGTTGCAACAGAGTCATACATCTTTCAGGGGCACACATGAGTAATGTGCCAGTTGACCAACAACATAATCACCTAAAACACACCCTGTTAGAGTTGCCTTCGGGTGCAGTGAGTGGCATCTTACGCTGTCACCCTTAAGCATCTGTCTTTCTTGTCCACCCATCTTCAAATTACTATCGCTGCTCACAGTCACCCCCTCGAAGTCCTCCTCCAACCTCCTGTCAGTCTTTTTCTGTCACTTAGTTAGTTAGTCTCTCTGTCAGTCAGTCAGTCAGCCGGCCAAGCCGTTACGCTCCGAGGGTGTTCACACCCAATGCTCTTCAATTCATTTGTTTGTTTGTCAGAGAAAGAGGGTGAGAGAAGTGTGGGAAGGTTTTGGTCTAGTGAGAAAAAAAAAAAAAAAGAATATGCCAATGAAGTAAGCAAATTGCTGGATGGACTGAGAGAAAGGGAGATGGATGGAGAGAGATGTCAATTTAGAGAGTGAGAGCTCAGCTTAGTGTCAGCTTTTCTAAAAGAAGTGTGAGAAAGAGAAGTAAGAATTTAGAGAGTTTACTTTTAGACAAAGATGTTATTTTACATTGAGAGAGGAAGAGAGAGAGAGAGAGCTGATGGTTTAGGGAGAAAGGGGTGAGACTGAAATCTGTCAGTTTAGAGAGGGGTGGGACTGAGAGAGCGAGAAAGGAAAATTATTAGTTTAGAGCGAGAGAGTCGGGGAGAAAGATAGATGACTGTTCGCCTTGTGTGCTGCTGCCAGTCATTACCTAGCCGGGCCTCAGCGGCAGGTTGGCAGCGCCAGCTCTAATTGAGGAGGCCGGTGGCTTGGAACAGCAGAGAAAGAGGCAGGGCGAGCTTTCCTCTTTGATGGCTCATAAATTACCCTGTCACTCATTACACCCTGGCATGTGGTTGGGATAAAAAAAAAAAAAAACACCATTTCCAAAGACATTTGCATTTGTCAGAAGTTCCTGTACAAGCAGAAGCTCATAAAGCCTGGCTGTGTACATGTTCAATATTTAGTTGTATGCATGGTGAATGTCCAGATGACTTCTGTGCAATGTTGTTTGCCAGCAGAATAAAAAAACATAATCTTCAGCTATGCATCAATATCCATTAAAACCCAGAGGAGTGGCAACAGCATGTTTAGTGAACCACACAACTCCCCAACCCCCATTCCCGCACTCTCATACGCACGAGCTCATCAAACACAGCTGTGTCACTTTCATCACGCTCTTACTTTTTCCCGCCGCATATTGGAAAACAAAAAGGTGGACATTGGGAAGCTGTCACGCCATGACAGGTATTGATCAGGCTGCTGCTGAGAGACGGCTTCACATCAGCACCAAGGGAGAGAGAGGGCTTCTGGGGATGTGTTGCCATCTGTTAATGACTAACGCAAGTTGGGATATGTGAGGAGAATGTGGGCAAAAGTGGGAGGGGAGGTGGGTGGGAGGATGTCGTAGAGATGCCCAGATGCCACCGCTAAAAAGATGTCACATGGCATTAGTCTCGCACGGCGCTGTCATCTTCTCAGGTGACGGCAGCTATCTCCATATTCCGCGATTCCTCTTCCTTCCTCCCCTCGGGTCTCGTGCCCTCGCTGTCACGCTGTCCCGGGGCTCCCAACAGCTCCCCGCCACTCTCTCCCACCCATCCATACCCCACCCCACAGCCCGTCCACCCCCAACCAACCGCGGTGACTGCGCTAGGCACGCGACAGCGAACACGCACACTGCATGATAATCACAAGCCGCTCACCTCTTCTGTAGTTTCCACCTTACCCTCCCATCCTCAAAATCACATATGCGGTGTAAACAGACATCTAACATTTCTGTACATCCGTCACATTCATCACAAATCTTGTGCTTCAGTTCTAGTATTTGAAATCCAGCATTGAATCCTGTTCGTGATTGCAGACATAAAGCACAAGCACAGAGTTGTGGAAAGAATAAAAAATGTCGTAAGAGTTGAGTGTGACTGCTTGACCTTCTCCACTCCCCCAGGGTCTGGCCCTCGTCACCATAGGTACTGTGCTCTCAGCAACTCAGTAAATACCGTTAGTTTTAACAAAGTCCACCAGCGTTAGCTGCAGATTCGCATTACAGTACTTGCACCATGGCAACTTGAAATAAGCGAGTATAGTAAAAACATATATTTTACCATGACACAGTTTGAAAGAGTGTCAAACTATCACAGTCTCTCAGCTGGCTGAACAGTGTGAACAATATGAACTGTATGTGGCATCACTTAACCGTTTTCTTCCTTCTTGGCAAATCTTGCCTTAGCCGTTTTTTAAGAATAACACAATAATGCCTGGAATATGTTCCCTGGCAACATTGTAGGAAGTGGGACATTTATGGGCTGCATGTGAGTCATAGGGATCCCCGGTGGGCATGCAAAGTGCAGGACTTTGACACCAGAGACATCGACTTGTGGCTAAGTTTAGGCAACAAAAGCACCTTTTGGTTAAGGTTACAGAAGGACTGTGGTAACCCAGTAGCATTATGATTCACTCAAAACGTATTTGCTGTTTAAAAAAATGGTATTTCTAGAGGTTTGTAGATTAGTAATGGTGCAGAGGTAATATGGCCCACGTATTCCAACTCCACTGGAGTGACCGTCTTTTAACATATAGAACAAATCGGTTGGAACAAATCATCTTGGCTGAGGCTGACTGATGTAAAGCTGGGAGCCAATCCCGTGTTTCTAATTAGCCCCGGCTCTGGTGTGCCAGCCAGCCGACCGACGGTTGGCATGAGGCAGCAGGACAGCTGCACCAGTGTCCTTCACTCTTCCCCAGGGGAGAGTCTCTGGGTCCATTGCTGCCTCTGTGAATGGCAAGAAACAGAAACCTGGATCGGAGGGGAAAGGTAGCTCACACCCCACGTAACACTCTGTCAGGAGCAATATTTCATGTTTAAAGGGAAGTCTCCATCAGCAATCTGATCTCTACCACCCCTCACTGCCGCCACGCTCCACTTTCACACTTGCAGTGTAACCCTGTGGAGCAGCACTCTCATAAGAAACTGACTGATAAACAGCATAATGAGTAGGTTATTGATATGCAAGTATGAAATTAGAACATTCCAATGCCGTCTCCACAATGGAGACGGCAGATGAATCATTATTAATTCTGGTTGCACAGTGCATGTCAGGAACAATCGAGACACATTTTTGAAGGCCTTTTTCCCCACAACGATGACATGTGATCACAGCAGCACCAGCAGGCTTTTTTGCCAAACCAGCAAAAGAGGGAAGAGAGCAGTAAGAGATAAAGGCAGAGAAAGACAGAGGGAGAGGTGTACGAATAGATGGATACACAGGAGAGAGAGAGAGAGAGAGGAGGAAGAAGGAAGGAGAAGAAATGGGGAAAGAAGGGGAAATGAACTGGAGCTGGAGAGAGGCAGAGAGGGAGCAATTTAATGCTGTAATGAAGTTCCTGATAGCACCCTGGGAGATGTGCTTTGGAGTAGCTCCAGGACAGCTTAGCATTGCACCGAGGCTCTTAAACCCACTATCTATGCTTACACACACACACACACACACACACCATTTGAACAAATAGAAATTTAATACGAGCAGGCTCTCTGTGCTCTCGAGCCAATTCTGAATCCCCGAATATGTGTCAGCTCCACCAAATTATGCATCGACAAGAAGAGACACAAAGGAGGAGCAGACTGGCAAGAGAGATGGCTGTGAGAAACCATCACTTGCAGTCATTCTCCCGTCGCTCTCGCTCACACACTGACGTGCACACACGCAAGCTACCTTGACAAGTGCACACACATCATCCGTATGAGAGCACGAATGGAAACCTGTCTCAGAAAATATTCTTTTCTTCTTTCCCTTAATGTTTACAGTGCTGCTATCATGCTTCTGCCACCTGAAGCCGCTCGATGCTTCCCACTGCACCTGTTGTTTTTCTTTTCCCACTCTCTTCTTTGGCTGCATGGCGGGGCAAACATATGTCTTGAACATCAGTTACAGTGCTGACCTGTGAGACAGTAAGTTTGACAAGAGGGCTAATGTGGTGCCAAGTTGTAAAGGTATGAAGACTGTGGGAAAAAAAGCAGCAAATGTTCCCATCTGTGCATTCCTGTCAAGATCAAAAAAAAAGGTGAGAGGAGGAGGGAGAAAGAGGTAAGACTACAGAGAGGAAGGGATGACAAGGAGAGAGGACTCAGAGAGCGAAAGAGAGACAGAGAGAGAGAGAGAGAGAGAGAGAGAAGGAACAGGCAATTACACCCAGCCCCTCTCCAACAGACCCATTCCTCGCCTCCTTCAGGCCAAGCGGAGCAGCAGCACGAGCAATAGGATTTAACTGAGGATAACGCGCAGCAATAGGATCTGAGATTTCTCGGGGATTGGTCGCCAAAGACGGAGGAAAAAAGGATATAGTGTCGCAAAGAAATAGTTGTCATTACAGACACAAGAGAGGGGAACCAGTCAATCTGAATCGACTCCGATAGATTCCGTGGCTCTTTACAACTACAGGACGCCTTTCGGTTCGCACCTGTGCGTCGTGCATGTCCTCTTTCTCTGGGGATAAAAGTGCGTAAAATTTATACCGTTTTTACGCACGGTGACACGCCGAGCTGGAGAGACGCGGATACAGTCCTGGACTCACGATGCTGATCGGTAAGTGTTCAATACTCCACTCTTTACCGGTGATGATGTGGTTGCGCTGCCTATGACACATGTATGAAGGGTTCCATAAAGATCACGACCGATGTCCATGTGGATGTTATAGAAATGTTGCAGCGGTATTATTAGTAATAATGTTCTTATTCGGTCACCCTAAACTAAATAAAGTATCTGACATTAAAACACATCAATAAGAGGAACAGGCGGACTGAAAGTCGCTGTCAGGAATATTATAAATACTGATGATGAAGTAATTAATCGGGCGCGCATGCTGCGCGTTCAAAAAGAGTCGTTTTATGATGGGATTTTGAGCGAAATGTATTAATACTTTAGGTCATGTAGTCGTTTACACGTCACTGTAATGGTCACTATAGAATTTAATCTGTATCGATCCAGTTTTATGAAGCTCAGAATATATCCCGATGTCCAAATGTGCGCGTCCTGACTGGTGCGGAGTTACGGACACCTGAGCCTCCTTAGTCCTTCTCATCCCCCTATAGCTGGAAGTTTATTCTTATATTGGGAAAATAGAGCATATGGATTTTGCAAATTAATAATGAGAATGTTGAATTTGTCTCTTCTGAAAAGTGAGAAAGTCGGAAAGCATCCGGACTGCCAATAGTAGGCCTATCTGACCTGCATGTCACCTGTGCTCTAAATTGAATTTAACGACTACCTCGATGAGAAAATAATCAGCAAATTTATATTTACGTTGAAAATTGATAGTGATATAATTATTGTCTATTAAATCAGAAGTGATTTGTGTGAAACAGGGTTATGGGAGTTTATGCGCAGAGGATGACAGAACAGCGCGGTGTATGAAGGATATTTCTTTATTGAAATATGTTTGCATCTTTTCTTGATAATATATAGAGTCAAAGACGTGCTTCTAAAGTGATGGTTTTACACTTATTTATTTCACAGAGAGACTTCAGACAATTACTTGTTCATTTGTTTTTATTAATAAGATTGATCAACATGCCTTGACTTATTAAAGTGAGGTTTCCTAACGGTGGAGTAGAACATCTTGACTATATTCGACACTTTTGATTTGATTAATTTGGCATAGCTGACAATGAGAAAAAAGACCCAGTAAATCCAGAATAGAGAACTTCTTCACTTCATTTGCATAATGAACTCCATCTCATCTCTGATTATATCAGAGAATGAAGGTGTAGGTGTAGCTCTGTGTGAGCTAAATTGAGGGATGGAGCTACTTAACCTTCTCTTTCTTTCTCCCTCCAAAATGTACCAATTCTCATCGGGCTCTGAGCATTGAGCCGTTTCGTACATTTCAGCATAGAAAGAAATAGAAGACCGAAGAGTATTTAAAAAAAATGAAAATTACGGGATTATTACAAAGGTCTTAAGGGAATACGCTGATAGTTGTGCTTACTGATTTGGATGTAGTGGTTATATACTCACTCAGACAAAATCACACAGGTACACCGGGCCGCTGGATGTGATGGATCTGGCTATAGGTGAGATTGTGGGGCGCTTTGAGATCTCGGTGCTCTTAAAATGGCTTCGGTATGGGCCAATGACTCATGCAAATGGATGCCACATTAGCATTTCTCCAGATATTTACTCCTCCCAAACGCCACTTCCCAATCCCTCCGCCAGTGAGCGTGGATGTATACGCGGGGCACCAAAGCCTTCAGTGTTGAGGTGTTTCACTGAAATGTTGCCTTCATTCCTCTCATGTCGGTGTGCTCTCTCTCTCTCGCCCTTTTAGTCAGCTCATAAAAGTGCAGCTCTAATGTCAAGTGGAGCCATAACAGGCCTTTGTCTTGTGCTGATTTCAGCATGGCCATTATGTCGTCTTAAAAGGCACTTGGTGGCTCACAGGGGAGCTCTGTGGCTGCATCAGCTTCTTCTCAGTACCAGATAACAGTTACTTGACGACGACGGCCATGATAATTCACCGTGTTGTTGCCTTCTGAGAGACAGGGCTCCGTTCCTATTCGGTATTGACTTGAGGAGGAAAAAGAGCTGGTGGTGGGGGATCAACCTTGTCTCACTTTACCCATCCGTCCGTGACCCCCTGCCGTCTCCCCAGGCAGGAGACAGGTTGTGGGGCTGTGGGAGGGCTGATTATATGCCTGTCCCTCTGGGAGTGGGTGCCATTCTTCCTCTTCCACCCCTTTTTTTATCTGCAGGATCTGAGGTGTGTGTGTGTGTGTGTGTGTGTGTGTGTGTGTGTGTGGAGGGGGGGTTGGCTGGGAATGCATGGGAGACGGGGTTAATCTCTGCTAAACAGGGTCCCGAGCTTGATCAGGACTAATTACAGGGGGTTAGGGTTACAGTCCGAGACCGTAGGGGGCTGGGCACATCCTGAAAGCAGGGCTGTGAGAGATTGATGAAAATAAGTACAACGGCAATGAAAAGCAGTGTTGTTACTTAGAGATAGACGAGCGTAATGATAGCATACGTATAGACCAAACAGGCAGTTCTCGACCTTGAGGCGTCTGTGTCCGCTTGCCCTTGGTTCCAGCTTAAAGCGTATAGAGGCTGGAGGGGTTCCCAAGCAGTGGGCAGCAATAACACGTCTGTTTGAAGTGGTTGTGCAGGTGGGGGGGTGTAAATGAGGGAGTTAATTAAAAGGCCGCACAGGGTTTAGCTCCACTTCCCACCAACTCCACATCTGCACCATCCGCCTCTCAGACGAACACGCTCTTCCTCGAGTGTGTGATTTGCTTTGGTCTCTCGGGTTAAAGCAGCTGTGGGCCTGTGTGTGTGTGTGTGTGTGTGTGTGTGTGTGTGTGTGTGTCTCTGTGTCTGTGCACATGCACATGCAGGCAAAAGCAAAGTGTGAGAGGCAATGAGACATTATGATGGATGGATCTCCTGAGCCTCCTGTCTCTTTGTTCAGCCCTCGTGAGCCAGAGGGATGAAGGTGGCAGCTCTCCAGCTCCAGCTCCTGCTCAACCCATTTCAACCTTCTCTCTCTCACTCAAACACACACACACACACACACACACACACACACACACACACACATACAGCAGAGACAAATAACCCACTGCTCTATTAGCTCAGCAAACACCTCACCTCAAATGACAAATATAGTCACACTGACTTTTTTATTTTTCATTAGCTCTGCTCCTATTAGTCTGTGTCATCTCAGTAAAGACTCCTGTGAGAGTGAGAGGAATGTCTCGAGCTACCACTAACTGTATAAATATATTATTTCATATTTATTGTTTCTCATCTTACTGCATTTTATATGCTGTCCCACTGGTGTAAGGTTCTATTCCACTTTTATGCAGTAGTCGATGCATGTGTGGGGCTCTTTTTCACTTTAATGTGCCAGTCAGCCATTGCTTCCAGGAAACGGGAACAGTGGGACGTGTTATCACTCCAAAACTCCATTTTTTTAAAGTCCTGCTGTAGTCACTGTTCTTGATCTTGTTTCATCTCTCCCTGTGATCAGTCCAGGAGGTGATGTGAGTTTAAAGGAGGATTCCATTCATCGAAGCTCTCACAGTGTTGCATATCATCAACCTCTGATGCTCATTAAATTTCAGGAGTCGTTTCGTGATTAAGTGCTGGTATTCGAGCGAGAGTCTAACCTTCAATACTCGTAATACAAAGTGTCTCATGGAAGCACATTGTCTTTTGAGGTTGTTGTGGAAAAATAACAATATCTGACCCTCCTCTGATGGATTTCTTTCTGTTTGATTGTATTATGTTAAAGTGGAACTCCACCGATCTTACACACCAAAGCAATGTTTACGGGTCTGCACATGAGAAGAAAGTTGCATGAAGCCTGCACAAAAGAGGAAGCTGGACAAAAAAATCAAATGCATTTCGCCCAAGTATGAAAATGAAAGAAATTTGGGGGTGTGAAGTTAAAGAGAAGTTAGCTTTCCAGATCTCTATCGCCCGCTTCTTATCTCGTTTAAGTGTGGAATAAAAAAAGGCAATATCTCTGGTTCTGCTTCATCGATTTTGCCAATCCGATACAGGGGTGAAATGCTAGGTTGATGTAGTTTTCGTTTAAATATGGAACAACGTTTGTATTGAATTTATTCACTTATTTTCAGGGAAATCCCCTGAATGAGTTGCTGGACTTTGCTTTATCTCTTTACCAAACTCCACTGTCACTGGTACAACATCTACGTTCAGCTGAATATATATATATACAGGAATAGAACGTTAAAGCTTTTTTTGCGTGAATTTTATTCAGAAGGGCTTGGAGAGCAGGGTGAGTGGGTGGACTGATGCAGAGACAATAATTAGACCTGTCTACATGGACCTGCCGGTGCCTTTCAGACAGGTCAAAGGTCAGCAAAGAGCAGAGGTCACAAGTTAATGAAGCTGGCGAAACATGACCTATTCAGTGCTAGTTTTCCCTGATCTCCATAGATATTCATGAGATCCCTTTTCTAGTTTTCATACACACACACTTGTATGTTCTTTGTAGTGGAGGCCATTGTTGTAGTCAAACCACCTGAAACGAGACAGTAGCTGTGTCCCAATTCAGGGTCTGCATCCTTCGGAGGACCCAGCCTTCACGGTCTACGTGGGCCGCGTCCTTTGAAAACCGCAAAGGCTAGACCGTGTGGTCTCCGAAATGAGACGGCCTACGCTACAGAGGACTTCCTGTTTGCGTCAACAGCTGTTCTCGCCCCGCCCCCTCTTGCTGCTCCCATCGCCCTGCTCAATAGGATTATATATATATATATATCTTTTTTTTTATAGTGTATATACCTGTATATATATTTATAGTGTATATATATATATATATATATAATACCTGCTCAGCAGGATTATATATGTATATATATTTATAGTGTGTGTATATATATATATAATCCCTGCTCAGGATTATAAATATATACACATAAATACATTAAACTAAAATATTTTCAGTATATATACTTTGAAGTTTTTAGTTTAGTGTTTTTAATCATATATTAAAAAATTCATTCATAGTTTATTTTCATATTGTTTTTCTAAAATAATAATCAGTTAATTAAATCAGTTACTATGTTAAATAACACATTTTCAGTTATAGTTCTTGCAATTAAAACAATGTATTTATCAATAACTTTATTTCATTCACACATACATATTTACATGTACATATATATATATATATCAATCCTAAGGCAGAGGAAATCAATCAAGACAGTTAATATTAACAGCAAAACAAATGTCAGCAAACGTGTTTATTAACTTGCAGTAACATGTGCATATTCTTTATATTTTTTAAATCAGTTTCATCTCTGTGACAGCAACATTAACACATCAGAAGGATCTACTGGTTGTCTTATTAGTAAAGGCTTTGTACAGGATGAGAGCTAATGTAACTGTAACCTCAAGTACAGGATGGTGAAATGGAGACATTACAAATGGACTAATGTCTTAATTCAAAGCTACGGTTGCTGAATGTTTGTCCATCGTTCTCCCCTCAGCTCCTGGCTCTCTGTAACACAACAAGAACAGAATCAGCAAAATACTCAAATTCAGTGTATTCGTGTAATTAATCTTAACGTTACCGGACTTAAAGTGATATTTCAGGTTCACAACCTGTCTACCTGAGCTCACGTTGGTCCGTTTATGTACATGATATGAAGTATAAATCATCTGTAAAACCATCACAACATCAGTAAGATATTATTCAACCTCTGAGGTTTGAAAGTGAAGTTATTAAAAGTTACTTTAAGTCTCACTACAGTCGGATGCAGACAGCTGAGCTGCAGCTAATAGCGCTGCGGCTAACGCTAGTTAGCTTGTAAGCTACGAACGTCACGTAACTTAACGGATCACTTTAACACACATGTGATGTTATAAGATCTCTTATTTTGCTTTAACATTAGTATCGGTGACATTCGAGTGAGTTGAAACTCAATACTTACATTTAAAAGTGAATCCTGCCGCTTCTCCAGCTCTCGCATCAATCGCCGCCATGTTGGTTCAAATAAAATCTTCACCGGCACGCAATGCATCTTGGGATATGCTGGGCCACGAAGTCTCCATCAGATGTATCCTCCGAAAATGGGTGCAGAAGGCTGCGTTCGTCGGCTGCATTTGAAGGAGTCTTCAACAAACATGCGAATTGGGACAGCCTAGTCGCAGCGCTGTGACGCAACCGGTCTACGAATGCAGCCCCCGAAGGATGCAGACCCTGAATTGGGACACAGCTAATGTCATGACAAGGACCAGAGTGTTTTTGTGCTTTTGCACGTACAGCGTTTGTATGCACAGTTTGTATGTGTCCCTTTCTGGCCTTGGGGGGGGGGGCTTGTGTGTGAGTGACAGTTCAAGTAATTTCACTGAAGCGACAGCATGCGTTTGATTGGCCCGCCTGCTGGAGTGAAGGCTTCTGGATGCTGGGAGCTGCAGGCATACGTGAGGCCCAGCGGGAGCTCTGACAACATGAGAAATGGTCCCGCGCTGCACTCGGCACCAAAAACCTCACCACTTAGCCTCTCTTTCCCCGGGTGCTAAGGCTAAAGATGGAGACCTTGAAGGGAAGCAGCAGCACATCATCTCCCAGTGCTGTGTGTGTGTGTGTGTGTGTGTGTGTGTGTGTGTGTGTGTGTGTGTGTGTGTGTGTGTGTGTGTGTGTGTGTGTGTGTGTGTGTGTGTGTGTGTGTGTGTGTGTGTGTGTGTGTGTGTGTGTGTGTGTGTGTGTGTGTTTTTCTGCCCTTGTGAATTCATTGGTCTTTAGCAGGTAAGGCAGCTTCTAACTGAAATGGGTGACATCTCCTCCACTTCATTCTCTGACCTCGACCTGAATGATTGAGAGAAGAGTTAAAGGCTGTTGAGAGCGACAGACCAGAGTGAAGGATGAGAAGTAGCGCATAAAGAAAAGAGAGAGAGAGAGCGCTAGAAACTCAGACTGGTTGAAATAGAAAGCAATGAAACTTAAAGGGAATATAACTTGAATATAACCTCTCTTGTGGTTCTCAGTTCTCGAACCGTCTCAAGTGCAGTTGTAACTCATCATACCAGACTATCAGTCTCTGTAACCACCCCGGCTCTCTAAGCAGGAGGAGGATCAGCAGCTGAGAAAGTAACAAAAGACATTGATTTTACAGTCAACTCCAGCCATCAGAACCTCGTGCCCTGACCACTGATCTGCAATACTCCAGGGTCCAATGTGCATAATAGAGTGCAGCTAGTGTGTAAATGGTGGTAAGTGTAAACAGAAGACTCGGTGATCCAGCTCTAATGGCCATCTTTGCTGCAGCTCTTTGTTAGCCATCGGGATGCTGACCTACGCCTGTACTGCACTGTACTGTTTAACAGCTCACCGCTCGCCGGATTAATTACAGTGGCTGGGAATTAATGTCTGATCCTCGTACTACAGTACACACAAGCAATAATATATGGAAAGTATTGTAAACATAACAAAGGCTGTATTCACACACAAAAGACAAACTAATGAGCTGCTGTACCACCGGAAATCTGTATTGTGATCGCTCATAAATTGATCAACAGCTTTTTTAATAAACTTAGATATACTTAAAAACACATGTAGGTTATTCATGTTTTCTGTAAAGTTTTGTAATCGGCAGTAAAAACATAAAAATAAAATAAAAGTCAGTTGAGAAACAAAAAATCTATAATGTATGTGAATAGACTTCACAAAATGAAGGCTTGTACGAAATGTATAATTGATTGGAAAAATGCAATCACAATACATAAATTATAGTGTACATTTTCTGTAGACACACAAACACACAAAAAGTAGATCTCAGCATTGAATTGCTGTGCCTAAACAACAATTGAATATACATAAATCAATTGACAAAATGCAATCACCAAAGCATTTGGTTTGCATTTTCCGTGCACAAACAAACACAAGATGCAATCCCCAATATAAATAGTAAGCATTTTATGTACACACACACACACACACACACACAGGAACACATACAAATTGGCAGAGCTTGTGCACAGCAGAACACACTTCGCCAATCTATGATACACATAAATCAAATGAAAAACCACAAATGCAAATACAGAAATTCTGGCAGGCATTTCTTTTTTTTGTTCAAGCAGACACACATTTAAATGCAATCAGTGGTATAAATGTATAATGGGACTGCAATGAGTACACACAAACAGAATATGAATATACCTAAATGAGTTGGGTTGAAAAAATCTGCTCGCAAGTACATAAATACAGTGGGAGTTTTTGGGTGTGCGAACATAATTGTATATGAAACACGTAGAATATGTACAAGCTTTGTACATAAATACAGCTCACGTCACCCGCTGTTCAGTTCAGCTCTCTCACTTCTCTCTGTTGATATGTTGCACTACAAAGGTGTGTGTCGGTGTTGTTTCTGAGTGTGTCTGTGTGTTGGCTTACATCTCCTACAGAAATTGGCATTCGCTTCTTGTCGTCAGTACTGAGCCGTTGTGGAGAGAGCCTGACTGGGAATGATCAGCTCTAATGATTTTATGAGAGTCTACATGATTAATGTTGGCACAGCAGTGAGTTTGCGAACAAACCTTTCTCGCTCGATCTCTCTCTCTCTCTCTCTCGCGCTCTCTCGCTCTCTCCCCCCTGCTCTTCATCCCCTCCCACGCCACTCTCCCTCCCCCATCTCAGAGGGAATATCCAGTCTCAGTGTGTGTTGCTTTCTGTGGCGCTAGCTGCCGTTTGCCACATTAGTGTGTGACAATGAGCCTCTTTGAAGTGGGTTATTCTAGCGCGGCACACAGCCCAGCGCAGCAGAGAAGATGTGCCAGCTCGCTGTGCAGACAGGGCCAGCTATATACGAGCGCGGGAGATAGACAGAAGGCATAGACGCGCACGTGCACGCCAGCACAGACGAAATACCGGGGTCAACACAATAGCTTTTACACCCACATCCTCTAAATACGCTTTATGAAAGCACTTCCATGGCAGACAAAAGCCGCGCACTCCTCCTGTGTAGGCACGCATCTGCCTCAAAGCACCAACACCGCACCAAATAAGAGCCTGCACCATCCTCCCATCACTTCAACCACAATCTACCCGTCTATCATTCCATCCATCCATCCGTTTAGTTGTTTTTTTCCCCCCGTCCTCCTCTGTTCCCTCTGCAGGCCCAGTCCAATCTGAAAGCTTAGTTGAGCTCGGTCTCTCTCAGCTTATCTCCAAAGGCTGCCTTTCATTTGAGAAAATGCCTTCATTCCCAGCTCCTCTATGAAGAAGCTGATAAGGGATGTCTTTTATCCACAGCAGATCCCCCCCACACACACACACACCAGCCCAGTGTGGGTGCTCGGCTTGTGTGTATTTAAACGCCTGCACAGCATATGCAAAATGATGTGTGAGATTATATTTGTGAGTCTTGTGGTGAACATGTTTTTTATATATATCTATATATTCGTAAGACTTAAATTCATAGTTTTTTCTATGCATGTGAATAGCCGGTGATTCTATGGTGTGCTTTGAGCCATCTTCCCGTGCTGCTTATCATTCGAATGTGACATTTCTATGATTACCCATAATCACACAAGACTGCTGCAACCTTGCAGGTGTCTCTAATAGGAAGTGATTAAGTGGGACAAGCTAATCATCACAGTGCCTCACGCTTGTGTGTGTGTGTGTGTGTGTGTGTGTGTGTGTGTGTGTGTGTGTGTGTGTGTGTGTGTGTGTGTGTGTGTGTGTGTGTGTGTGTGTGTGTGTGTGTGTGTGTGTGTGTGTGTGTGTGTCTGTGTGTGTGTGTGTGTGTGTGTGTGCGTGCATGTATGTGTTCAAGAAGAGGCTGTCTAAGGAATTGATTGGGGCTGCAGGGTGGATTTGTTGCCAGGCATGGAGAGATACGTTTTGTCTGCGTTTGACTCGGTCTAAGTCGTTGCTGAATGAATGCTTCTGTCCCGCTTTGACACAACAAATACATTGATTGGCCTTTGATGCCGCAAATGTCACGGCGTCTTTGAAGACATTTTTAAGTGTGCAGAATGAGACTCGGGGCTGAAGTCTGTGCTCGACCGTCTCGTGTCTTGTATCTTTTAATACTCATGTCTCTGATTAGAGTCCCAGTGGACACACCCTGCTGTGTCTTGGCCATTGGCAGGTGGTAGTAATGGTGTCGCACTGCTTTTCTCTGATCTCAATCTTAGTTTTGGGCCAGAGGAGCTGCTCCCTTCTCTCGTATTAGCCTACGTGGAAGACACAGCTTGTCGTCTCAGATCTGCATTTTCCAACATCGCCCTGCCCGTTTGGAGCTCCTGCCCTCCCCACAAGCATAAGCTCGCTGCAGTCGCTTCTCTCCAGGGACCTATGAATAATATTTGTAAAGCTATAAAAAAAAAATACTCCTCACTGCTCCCCGCGGAGCCCCAACCTCATTGATTTTTTTTGTTGTTGCTTGAGGCCAACGATTGTGTTCAGGCTAATCTTAGCGGAATAGCGAGCGCATGCGTCAATGAGAGCGATGCATTAGCAGCTCTGCATCTATTAAAGCTGCTTGCTGTGGTTGAAGCCACACACCACTTTGATGGGATTTATCAAGCAGCTTACCAAAGAGAGGTGATTGAATTAATTTGCTTACTAATGAGGAGGGATTGCGAATTGTACACTTCCCGAGCTACACTTCCACCTCTTTTAAAGCCATTTCCACATTACTGCAATCAAATCCAACATTTGCTCTGTATTACAATCAAACCTTTTTGTCAGCTCATCAGCCGCCTTTGTGCCTTTTTTGGTACTCAAACTCGTTGTGCTGCTCTTTGTTGCCTTGTGTGGTTAAGGGTGAGAGCTACCTTCTGGGGATAACGGAGCAGCAGAATTTGAACCTTTTGCAAATCTATCAGTATACCACCTCATGTTTTGGGGTCAACAATACTGATTTATGTTGTTTGAAATAAGAATTGGCTCATTTCAGGGTCATATCTTTCAATTCCAAGACAGTTTAAATCATTTGTTGAGGTGTCCTATACAATCCTATACATGCATTCAAGTCTAATCAATTCCAATCAAATAACTGTTTGCTCTCGTTCTCTCTCTCGTTCTCTCAGTCAATCAGCAGCATTCATTTGATTAGAGGTAATTGTTCCCCCTTGATAATGATTAGTCCTATTCTCTGGAGTGTTATGGTGGAGTACGCACTTCTGCCGTTGTTCAGGCCAGATTAGCGGTAAATCCTCTTTGTCTCAGCAGACAGACGCAGACAGAGTGAAGTGGGCTAGCTAAGACGGGGGTTACAGTGTTATAGTCAAAGGTCAACAAAGCTCTTGTTACATCAGAGTTTTGTCAACTCAATAGCGATGACTCCATGAGATGCTGCCTTATGAATATAGGATTGATCCCCATGATGTTAGGACTGATGTAACTGTGTGGTAAGATCTTGTCCCAGCCCGCTCCACAATGGTACCATCCTCAGCTGAATTTTATATCTGCAACTCACATTTAATTTTTTTAATACGCATTTATTAAAAGTTAAACAAATTACAGCCAAAAAAACAGGCGTGTTTAGAGGTACAGTATGTTGAAATCTATGCCACACTTTATGTAAGATCTAAATTTCCAGCATGATTTTATTCAAAATATTTTTGCAAATATATTTCTTTAATTATTTATAATTGATTGCTCCTGTAATAAAATTGGAACCTAAAAAATAATATTGAAGGATCAAGTGGTTAAGGCAAGTCACCAATTAATCATTACAAAGATTTAGAAATAGATTTAGAATAAATTGAATAATGCCTTTAAAAAAGTGGCCTAACAAATAAACAAAGGTATAGATTTCAAAACTGAAAAAAGTCCCATAAACTTGTCTATGAGTAATAAATATGTTCATGTCATAAAGTATACTGACAGGGAAAAAAACAGATTTCTCCCTCTGAGCTAACCAAGACGACAAAAATCACAAATAACAATCATTCTTATATTAAACAATTGATGAGATTTTAAACATTAATACAACAGCAAACCTCTGCAGAGAATGAAGTCACACTTTTCAGCCTCGCCGGCCTCACGTGCATGTTCGTGCATGTGAATCCCTCCCTTTGAAACGGTTGGCGGCCTGATTTATGAAGTGACTAAGAAAGTGACTTCTCACACAGCAGTGCTAAGTCCAGTTCGGAGGCGTTCAGCTAAAGGCAGCCTTCCAGATTTTCCTTTAGAAAGAACACACATTCTTTGCCTCAAAAGGCCTCTTACAAAGAGAGAGAGCTAAGACCAGAGTCAACATTGGTCTGGCAGTTTCCAAGCCCTCCGAGCTGCTAAAGGTCTCCAACTTGACTCGCCCATTTGTTCTGGTCAAAGATGCTGATCAACTCTTAATGGTGTATATCGAACCTTTAAATAACATAATGCCCATTGCTGCAGTTGGATTCTGGCTGATTTTAAAAGCCCTGTAAACTATCAATGAGTGATGGGATCCATGATGAGCACATGCACTATTATGTTCTCACTGGTTTGAAGTGGGTGGCAATTAGTTAGATCAGGGTGATGTCATTATCTTCTGTGCAACAATTAGGATTCAACAACATTTTAATCAGAATCTGTTGACAGTTGGTGGGTGGATCAAAAGACACCCACACAGTCTTGATGAAGCACATTAGCTGAGGATTCAACTCCACTATAAATAATCCCTAAAGACCTTTTCATGCATTCTGTTTTTCGGGTTGTCTATCCGCCTGTCTGCACGTCTGTCCCATTCTGTAGTTTGTACTGTTAGCAATGTTAGTACCATTAGCTGCGAGCTGCCGGCTCAGTTGCTCATAAAATGCTCCCAATCCTGTGTATATATAGCACCTGTATAAGATTTGACTCCAAGTTTTCTGAGGCTTTGAACTTCAATGATAGAGATTGTGTGCATTACATATCAAACACTCAAGTTGCTGTAAAAAAAGTCAGCCATCAATAATATGTCAATTTGGTATTAGCTTGCCTCGAGGATACAATAAAATGTAGAGCTGTATTCAAAATAGACCCTGGCATTGTGTCGTAAAAGTAACAAAGAGCATCCTAATTAAGGAATGCAATGAGAAAGCAATGTAAAGCATTTTATGGTCATTATTTACACCCAAAATGCATGGATTTTAGGAACTTCTGCACTGTAAAACATTTAAGCTGCTTCAACTTCAAAACATAAGTGTCCCTGCTGCCTTAAAATAATGTTTAAAAGTCATATCATACTGTGAGTCATGATGATGTAAAACCAGTTAAGTTCACTAACTCGAGCTAACAAGTTCAATAATATAAGAACAATGTATGGAAAAGACTGTGAAGTCTGCTACTATGCTAATTATGTTTCTTTGGAAACTTAATTGACTGAATAGAACATTCACTAAACTCATCATTTCAAAGTCAAAAGACTTCAAACAGATCAAATCTATTATCATTAGGAGAATGAAAAAACATTAGTTGATTCCACTAAATATATTGTTTTACAGTAAACCTCTACTCAATGGGCTGCTTCCCTATGGTGACCTCTGACGGATGGAGAGTTTCGGCGGTGTTGCACAGTGAAGCGGTAATGTTACAGTGCCACATTAAAATCACGTTCCAGACGATTTCATGTGAGAGGAAGAGTTTCTGTCAGCAGCCCAAACAGTGGTACTAATGCTGGACTGCGTGGTGGAAACACCAAATCCATGCAGTTCCAACAGCAGCAGTCCAAGGCTTACCCCCAGACTGTCTGATAGATCAACATTTCCCACGATTAAGGTTTAATCTAGTCTGTGCGCACTTTACAGTACTGCCCGCGTTGAGGGTGTTCGTCCATCCCAAATGACCTCAGCGCTTATGTTCAGTCTTTTCATTGGATCGTCTCCGCTGTGCTCTCCCGCGATAAGTAGCGATGCTTTGACGCTTGAGGACACTTCAGCAACTTTCAATCGAGATTAATCTGTCTTTGAGATCTGCCAAGGTCTCTGTGGATGCACAGCTGAGAGAACGAGAGAGAGAGAAAGAGAAGGCGGTTATAGAGACGGGCCATTTGTAGCTGCTGTCTCGGAGATGTGGTTCCATTCCCACTTTACAACCAGAGGGGACAGCTCACTATATCATTCAGCCGTTTGTTATTTTTGTCTGAAGCAGTAGATGGCCGAAGGGGAGAAATGTCTGTCTCTTTCCCCAGTTGCCTGAAGGTGAAACCCATGCATCATACAGAGAGTGTGTGTTTGCTTTGAATGCATTCTTGTGTGTGTGTGTCCATGCAGATGTCCACATCAATACGTGTGAATAAAGGGGGAGGCTTATTCTGGAGCTATCAGGTGTCAGAGACTATTGTTCAGGCTGAGTGAACCAGATTGAATTCCTGATTCAGTTTGGTATTTCTTTAGTGTTAAACTAAACAAACCAGACGGCTTGCCTGTGTTTTTTTGACAACATCCGCTTATTTCCAGCCTGTACCCTCTTTGTCTCTCTATCTCTGTTCCCTTGGCTTTCAGCGGTGCTCCTCTTCTTTTCTTATCTGCCCATACCTCTATTACATCTCCTTTTATGCTCGCATACTGATAATAAAGTTTTCATAGAGCAGAAAGCAGGTTAGCGTTTGACTTCATGGTCCTCTCCGGGTGTTTATGGGGTCTGTGTGGCCACAGCGACGGGAGACACGTCTGTAATTCCCAGGCGTCCGCAGTGATCCGTGTTTCTGCTGTTTCTGCGGCAGTTATTAAAAGCCAGGGGAAAGGTTACCGTAAATGCCACTCTGCTGATGTGCAGCTCAAGCTTGGCAGACCTCCTCAACTCCCCTGCCACCCTTGGTTTCACTCTAACATTTAGAGGAAATTCACCTTACTTGCTTTTTTTTTACCCCTGCTGCAACCCCCTTAAAAAAACATCTTCCATGCAGCCGTAGCTAAAGCAGTCCTTCCTGCCACAGAATTGAAATTAAAAGCATGAAAAGTAAAAGTAACCCCAAGCCTAAATCGAGCACCTGAGTCTGACAAATTGGCAGTTTCCTCTGAATCCTCCCCCCTACACCTCCACGTCTCCAGTACTGTCCCTCCGAGGCTTCCTACCCCCCTTCTCCCCTCCTCCCTTGTCACCACTTCTCCCAGACACCATGGGCACTCATCACAGAGGTCACGCACCTGTCGCCTGCTGTAAACAGGAAATGAATAATTCAGGAGACGGCGCTGGGTGACTGCAACAGCTGATGGTCTCTCCGTGACGAGCACAGATTTATCCCAAGGATTCGCATTATAATCCTGAGCTGGAATCACACTAATGAGAAACGCTCTGAGAGAGAGAGAGAGAGAGAGTCTGAGGACCCACTCGCAGCCAGACCACATATGTCCTTGACCTCTGTGGCTAATGAAGTTAGTTTGAAATGGCAGCCTGTAGTTGAACGAGGAACTTCCTCCGCACACACTTTTTTTTGCATTTTTAGATTTTGCAGGAGGATCGTGCTGATACATGCGCTCTTAACTGGACCAACTGTTAACAAAAGAGTCTCTCCTCTCCTCTTGCAGAGGGAGCTGACCTATAACAGAAAGCCAGTTATGTTTGAGAAAAAAACCAAAGTAGCAGGTTGAGAGGCAGCAAGATGCCGGTTGGGGCTGCCGGCTAGCTGGAGTGATTGCTTTTTCGCTCCTTATCGCCACACCAGCAGGTGTCGAAGACGCGCTGTACTGCGGCACTTATTCACAATTATAACACCCTGGCCACCGGCTCACCCGCCACACCACACACACACACACACAACTCCCTTCGCCACTTCCACCCATCCATCCCTCTGCACTTCTTTTCTAACTCCCTTCACATCGAGTGAAATCCTGCTGGCCAATAGCAACTTGGGAACCCTGTTATGGCCTCACTCCTTCAAACACCTGCCCAGGCTCTGATAAGAATCCTTATCTGCTCAGCCCCATGTCTCTTCTCCGCACCCAGGCTGAGCAGGAGGGCCTTACAGCTGGAGTGGAAGGTATATAATATAAAACCACCATGGGTGGTCACACATATTGTGTCTGGTGCGTCATTTTTGGAAGCGCCACGGAGTAGGCAGCTGCAGAGCGACGTGTTAAATCATTTGCTGCGGGGAAGTTTTCCTATTTAAAGACGCCGGCTGCCTGGCTCGGGTGTGCCGCCTGCACTACAGTGTCTCGTACGTAGAATGATCCCTTCATGCCGTTCTCCCATCTTTGTAATTACTCATGAGGAATGAGAGGAGACATCTGCATGCCAGCACTGTGAGGAGAGGAGGAAGGAGATAACAAAGGGCAGAGCAGCTTCTCACAAAGACTTTCCAATTTGCAGCTTGCAGCTGTTTCTCTTCAAAGAGCTTGTCGAGCGGCCCGTCCTCTCTCAGCCTGAAAGTGGCTCACAATCCAAATTTCTTAGCCCGCCGCTGATTAGGGGCCAGCGTTTGGCAAACGATGACACTTTTCCTCCTCTGCAAAAAATGTGTTAACTGTGTCTGAGCCTGACTCTTCTCCATTAACAGGTGTTTAGACGTCGACGTGATAAGAGACCGATCATTTGAGGCAGTTTTTCCACAGCTGTACTCGCACACACAAAAACCTTCAGTTCATGAACATGGGGTCTTTCTGCATCAGTTTGTGCATAATTGCGTTCACTTGTCTCTTGACATTTCCTACCCATTGTTTTACCTTTTGTATAGCTGCATATGCTGTACATGATTGAAAACCAAACGAGTCTAATGGATCCACAAGGCATGGCACCGCAACCCTGTAAATTAAGTCCCACAGATGTGCTTCTGTAGATTAATCTTCACGCTCCTGAGCAATTATTCTGTCAGTGACGCTGAGGCATGAGGTTGATTTGAAACAATTACAGTCCAGGTTGGGCAAAAAATTAGCTCTGTTACTTCACAAGGACGCTGCTGATTGAGAGTGAGGGCATTTTAAAGAGCAACCATTGGGCAATTGTTTTGCAATATCGGCATTGTCTTTCAGCCAACCTTTTCCCTGAGCACAGTCATTTTGAGGGTTAAATTATTTCAGTAAATCGTCTCTCAGTTTTGCTTTCAGTCAACAAAGGTTGACTGATATCGTATAAGCACATTTGGCTAATTAGAATGATCTTTGAATGATCTTTGAATTGCTCCTGTGTTAGCTTTTTCTTGAGGTGTTATCTACATTATAGAATGTGAGCTAATTTATGCATTACCACTGTGCCAACCTTCACAGCTGGAGGACTTTTATTACCAGTATTCCTGTGTCATAATTCTCATGTAACTGCATTTCTGTTCCTCATATAATATGAGAGCTGTCTTCCACTTCCCTGCTATGTGTTAAAAGGTAGAAAATAAATTCTTGGCCCTACAGCTAGGACTTAAAAAGAACAGGAACGCTTTGCCTTTTGATAGCCAGTACACATTTCCATTAACAGTTTTAATTGGCTGTAGACACACGCCTGAGAGCGGAATTCTAATTAGCGGAGAAAAGTCTAAAACGAAGAACCTGGAAAGGGGGAATGAATGAGGAAAACAAATTCAGGTGGAATTGGAGTAGATGATCATCAAGCCATTTGATAGAAAGAAAAAAGAAATCTGTATGAAGGCAATTTACTAGCTTGCTGCAAATACAACTTGCTAAGCAGGAGCTCCTTTGCATGAAAATGATTGTAATAATGCAAAAATAATGTACAGTGCAATGCCCTCTGCAAGCTTTTTTCTAGTGTCGCTTCTATAAATAAAGGGAATGTTCTCACCTGTGATACATCAGAGTGTGAGTGTAAATTAATCATTAATGTGTGTGTGTGTGTGTTTGTGTGTGTGTTGTGATGCACTATTCGAAGAAATTCAAGAGAGGATAGTGCCACTGTGTTCAGCTCAGCTACAACTTCATTTTCATTTCACATTCGTCACAGCCTCGTAACCACCTTTGTGTCGAGTGTTTTTTTTTCATCTCTTGCTCCCCTCAACTCATCAGCTGAAGAGTTAAAATTAGAAAAGCAACCTCTGTCTTGTGCTTATTGTCTCTTGTACACCACTTCCCTCTCTCTCTCAAAGATCCTGCCAGCCCCGGCTCGCCCACCATATCTAATCAATTTATAATGACCTGTCACAGTTGGCATGATGGCTGTGTGACGCTTGGTTGACCAGCCTGATATTTATTCATATAAAAAAACGATGTTGCACTTAATGCCACTTCCACAAATGACTCAATTTGTTGAGGAAATGATCCTCATCTGAGCTCCTGTCACTCCTGCAGAATTCCTGCAGCTTTGGGTTGTTGCATATGTGTGGGCGTGGCTTTGAATTAGTTTATTTGTTTTGTCACACGCAGCACTGCAAGTTGGTAATGCTAGTTATCACAATGAAAGGAAGAAGATGCCAACGATGACTCTGTCAGACAGATGTTGAAACTGTCATAGTTTCATGGCTTTGATCATCTCCCACCTTTTCAACAGAGTGTTGTAAAAGTTTGTTTTTACCTAGAGGGAAAGGTCCGACAGCTGCCATTTGCAAAGCAAAAAGGGAGGAGATTAAGACAGCGTGGGTGACTTATTAAAGCTGCTCACCCTAAGGCTGGAAAGCAAATACAAATTTATTTTTCTTCTTCTTTCTTCTTTTGCCGTTTATCGTCACATTGAAGTACTGTGTACAGCTGCTGCTTGTGCAGAGCAATGACTGGCCATCGGCGCCATCTGCATAGATTAATGTGTTTGATATTTCACTTCTTCTCCTCCTTTTTTTTCCCTGTGTAGCATCAGGAGTAAAGTAGCATCTCTGTTGCCCGCCCGTAGCCGTCTGCCTCGCAGGGCTTCGCAGGGCTTCGCAGTGGGGAAGCTGAACAATTTGTTTCTGGGTGGCTCCAGGCTTATCGTCTCAGCTTGACAGATGGGCTTTGCCTCTGCTCAGGTTGGGTTCGGTAGCAACGAGCTGTTTCGCTGCTTGCCTGACAGAACTCATTATAGACACTGCCCGGGAGAAGAAGCATCTCTACGAGGTCCCTCTACCACCGCCGGACTGCCACGACTCACTGCTGAGCCCAACAATGTAGACCCAAACGTACCGCTGAAATCTTTTCTGTAGTTTGAGGTAAAATATCGAATTCAAATCTGATCTTTTCATGTAAAAGAGCAACTGTTAATGTCAATGTGTTGCATTATAACAGTAAGAAAAGAGACGGCAATTTCATGGTCATTTCGTACCTCTCTCGGTGAACAGTACTTCCCATAATTGAATTTTAACCTTATTGTTTATCAATGCGGATAACAGGCAAAGGTTGATATCTTGCGCTGATGAGGAAGCATCACAGCTGAAGCCAGAGGCTGAATATTGATCCCATTTAAACTTCAATGTCAGGTCATATTTGATTTATAAGCTGTCAACTAGCCTCTATATACTTGTATTCACTTCTTCTCATTGTGTCGTCTGTGATTACCAAAGCGCTAGAATAATGATGTCAATTTACCCGACGCAACAGGAGAGCAGAAGCCTGACTGAGTAGAGGGAAGATTTTGGGGGTTGACTGAGAGGTAAACACAACCGATTCAGGGTCTGACTTTGTATAATTCCTCCAAAGCTGCATGTGAAAGAAAAGTTACGAAGTCATCTTCCTTCCAGAAATTGCTCTATTTTCAGTCGGGAGGCAAACTGTGCTTAGCCTTGCATATAATCAGGCCACATGGAGCAATCTGCCACCTCCTGCAATCCTGGGGAAAGGAAAAGAAAGGAGGGCACAACTACACATATTTGAGATTTTTTTAAAAAGCAGATTATCTTCAAAAAGGTTGCAGAAAGGAAGTCCTGAGATTAAATATAATCCTCATAAGAAAAATCCTCACAATGTTATTAGAGACTGACTCCAGTATCTCTGCTAGAAATGTCTCAGCCAACATTTTTATCATGCAGATTTTTTCGATTTCTGTTCTTCTCCTCTCGCTCTGTTCTGCTCAAATATTCCTTCCACATATTTACCGAATAAACTATATCTGTGTGTGCTGCACACAAACTGCCGTGTGCAGCACACACAGTCATTAGTTTACACACCCCAGTACACAACATACAGTCGCAGAGCAGCCAGCACGGCATGTTGAGTGACCCAGAAAAAAAAATATGATTCAAATAAACAACTTTAAAGGCTTTAAGGTGAGGAAACGAGTGAGGGAGAGGAGGGAGGGTAAAATAAAAGGGCTCTTTGTGGAACATTTAAATTGCATACCATTGAGAACAATTTACGTTTCTCTACTGAAGAAGGAAAGTGGCTTGCAAACAATTTCTTTTTTTCAAAAAGCTCAATTTGAATGCAAAAGCAGCTTGAGTAATGTATTTATTTGGCCACTTTCCAGGTTTGAGTCTCATATTTAGAATAACTGTATGCGTCACGATGAGATCATAACTGCAGTTGTAGAGACGCATATAATTATTGCCTGTTTCATGCATCTGAACCAATCAAATTGCCCTAATTGGGGGCTAAATTAAGTTATTTCATCATCTCTGCAACTGTTTCATCTAATCAGTCCTGTAGCACCCTATTTTATTGTACTCAGGTCTGCAGATTATCGTCATATTTTAAGAAGCAGTGGAGAAAAGAACTGAGGGAGGAATGGCTGGGGATGGAGAGGAATAAAAAGCTGCAGTTTTTAATTAAAACTGATTGTGCTTAATGTTCTCCCTCCATGCTATAATGGTTCCCACGGTGGCCCTCACACCACCTCCTGATCAAGCGGAAGCTAATTGGCTGTTAAGAGTCACTTTTCTCTCCCTCCCTCTTTGTCTCTCTCTCTCTCTCTCTCTGTGTCTCTCAGTGGAGTACATTTGGACATCCAGAGGCAGAGCAATGTCATTTCATGCCCTCAAACGGCCGTGAGTCTCTAATACACCATGAGGCCAATTTACAATTTCCAGTCGCAGCGCGTCTGAGGAAGCCATTTGTATGCATAGCATGTCTTGGGTTATTTCATACCTCGGTCGAAAAAAGCCTCCGTCGGTTGGGTTATTGTAACTAAAAGGCTCCAGTTCTATATTTATGCGTAGGGTCGTAGTTGCCGGCTCTTCCTGCTCTGTCAGATCCAGTCCCATCAGAGGACAGCGGCTGATGGGAAGTTTGCGGGGTGGCTGGGGGGATGGTGAAACAGTGTGGCAACAGTGCGGCAGATGCACAATGAGCATCATCGTGTCACGACTCTTGAGCGTGCGTGTCAGGGCTCGTGTCTACGCACATTTGGAACTGGCATATGAGGACTGCGCTAAACATCATCAAAAAGAAAGATTATTATGTGTACTTGGCAACTGACAAAAGAATCATCCACATGGTGCAGAGTAGTTATGCTCGCATTGTGCCTGCACTTAGTGCTCATCATTTCACCGGTCAGCAATTTTTTCCTTGCAAATTTCCCTGTTCAACCTATTCAAGTTTAGCTGTGTAGATATTCATTATCCCAGCTGGATAATCAGATCAGAAGCCTGATGGCGAAGGTCTATCTGAGAGTCCAACTGTTACCCAGCAGGCAGTCACTCGCAGCTGAGCAGCAGAGATGTGGTGTATAATGCCCTTCAATTTTGCAGAAATCAACAGCTTTTATCCCAGCAATCTCACAATCACTTTACCAAGAAAAAAAACAACACAAAACTAGATGACACAGCCAACTCCTCCTCTGGTGTATTATCTGAAACCCGCACAAAGGATTTCACCATGCTTTCTTTAGGCCCTATAGAAAACTGCATAATACAAATTCTATTCTGAGTTTCTTCCTTCTGTCGTGGTTGTTGAAGGACTTGGTCTTGCATGTTACTTTACCTCAACACAGCAGCCTTTTGTCTTTTTATACGAACAGTATATCCAAAGTCATGCGTGTCCTCAGGGATTCACAAGGGAACAACGCTAGCAGCAGCAGTACAGTGTCCTTGTTTTTTCAGTGATGTTTCATTCTCTGTGCGCCACGAATGACGACAAAGGGAGCTCTGTCATACTGGAGTCTACAACTATTGAAACTAGTTGTTGAAAAATAAGTTGAAGCAATTTTTTTTTGGTGAAAAAATTAATTTCCGGAAAAGACTTATTTTTTCCTGTTTGAAAAAAAACAAAAGGTGACGGTCCAAAATGCCACACTCGAAGGCTTCAAAGCTGCAGTCCACAAACCAATGGGTGACGTCACAGTGACTATGTCCACTTTGTATATACAGTCTATGCCTAAATATATGTCGTATTGGGGCTCTTGCTCAAACGACTGATACCGGTCTTTTTTTGGAGGACTCGAAATCTCAAAATGGCACCTGTTTTGAGCAAGATCATACGAAGCGACATTGCGGTGCATTTTTTGAGAGGCTATAACAGTCAGAAGGAAAAAGAAGGTGGAGATCAACTCTACCAACTCCAAGACCCTGCTCTGCCAGCATCTATCCCACATAATTACACTGGGCCACAAATAGAAAGGCAGTTTTCTCTCCTCCCCGACTCTCTCCTTTTCTCCTTCCTGTGCCGCTCAGCAGCACTTTGCAGGGATACGCAGCGCACGGGGGCAGGGCGGAGGTATTTAGATGTGAGAAAAGGCAATTTGTCAGAAACCTAAGGGACCACTGGAGTGATGACAAGAGAATTACAGTCGAAAGGCCTAAATGTTGAACGTCTAATTCTGTGAGAGTAGAAGAGGAATGAGGAAAGAAGGCTCAGTATGTTTGCTTGTGAACGTTGGAATCCATTATTTTCTCATATGTGCGAGAAGAAAATAATTGAAATTCTGTGGCTGGGATGCACCACACAAAACATCCGAGTAGATGCGATGTGACGGTGGCTGTTGTGTAACAAAGCCCAGTGAGTCATGAGAGGGAGGAATGCGTTGTTGTGATGGTTGGAGGAGGAGGAGGCCTGCCTAGGGAGAGACTGGCGGAGACAGTCAGATCCGTTAGCAAAGTCATCTGAGAGAGAGAGAGAGAGAGAGCCTGGACATTTGGTTGCAGGCCTTGCCTCAACCGCCAGTGGTTGTCTGGGCCCCGGACCACAACTGAGGCGTAAATAAACCTAAGACTCGACCCAGACATGGCTCTGGACAGAAAGAGCATATGTGCACATAATGACATCTGCATACATATGTGCAGACACACAGCATTAAATGAGTGGAAAATGACGCAGTGTGAGAGAAGGAGGTTATCAGGGGCTGCAGGCTGAAATAAGCCATCCTTCCTCCTTGCACGTACACACACACAAACACACATTGAAAAAACACAGGAAATGCGCTTGAAAAATGTACGTTGCTTTGCTTTAAAGTGTACTCCTACCGGAATCCCACACAATATGTGCCAAGTGCGTGTGTGCATGTTATGTGATTGTGTTCATATTGACTTATTTCTTGCCCGGAGCTATTTGTTTTCAAAGGTGCGTAGGCAGTTCTGTTTGTATGCGTTTGTGTGTGTGTGTGTGTGTGTGTGTGTGTGTGTGCGTGCGTGTGATACTGGTCTAGTACATGCAAGCAAAGCGTACACACACACACGCCTTCGCTCGCTGTCGTACATGCCTGGATTCGGGCTGTGTGCCTCTGTGGCAGCGTTATCATCCAAAAAGGCAAACAGCCAGGACCTGATTTAATAAGCTGCCTAGGGAGTCACAGAGAGGTGGGGAAGCACTATCAGCTGATAACCGTGGTCTCTGCAAGCCCAGCCTTTTCTCTGATAGCCCTGCCAAGAGAAGACTCGGCTTCTCCTCGTTTTCTGTGTGAATGTGTGTGTGTGCGCTGAGTGTGTGAGCGATCTCCCGCCGGCTGCTGCCCACGTGTCTGTAGGCTGCCTGTGTCCAACCTTTGCTGCATCTCTCTGGGTGTCAGACAAACAGCAGAGGGGAGTCACACATGGCAAAGGCAGGCCTGAGCCCAGCACTGAGGAGCATATGCTCAGAGTGCGAGTCTTTTAGCCCAACCACCCAACAACCACATACATCCCACGACATAGCTGCCAATCCTGCCAAGCCGCAGAAAGCCACGGGCCAGACTACTGACAGATTTCCCCATCTTTCCCTCTGTTCTGTACTTCACACAGGACATACAGCAGCAAAAAAAAAAAAAGAAAAAGTTGAGATAGTGCACTTGGTTTTCATGGTGGAGGCAGCAGACCTATAATTAAAGTTGGCTTTTTTTTAAACTAGGATCTTTTCATAACCTCAAAGGAGACACATCATGCTAATTTTTAGGTTCATACTTGTATTTTGGGTTTGTACTGGAATATGTTTACATGCTTTAATGTTAAAAAAAACCACATTATTTTTCTCCTACTGATTGTTTGATTATACCTGTATTCACCCTCTGTCTGAAATGCTCCGTTTTAGTGCCTGTCTCTTTATGCCCCCCCCCCCCCCCCCCCCCCCCCCCCACACCGAAAATGTCCTGTCTGCTCTGATTGGCTTGTGCGAGAAATATGGTGCCACTTTGGTAGTTCTCAAGTCTTTGGGTGGAGATACTCAGATAGGGGTTGGTATATTCTAATGAGCCTGCATGTGACATAGGAAGAAGAGAAAAATCTGTTGAATCACATGTTTTCTCATCTAGGCAGCCCACAAACAACTGACTGGGTTGTCTTATTTCACAGTGTGTGTGTTGACAGGCACTCCAGATACCCAAATGTATGTGCACAAGCGCTGAAAAAGTGAGTTCTCTATGATATGTTCGCCTCGACAAAGTGTCTCAATTAATTAAGCTCAAAATTGGGTAGTATTTGTGAACAGGTTTAGATTCAGAGAAGATTCAGTTTAAGATTTTTTCAACTTCATGACACTGTTGCTAGTGCAGTGTTAGCTATATATATATATATATATATGTTGCTATATATCGTGGTTGAATTCAGCATTTTTTGACATGGTAAAATGCATACATTTCTATCTATTTGAGTTCCATGTGCAACACGACATGAATGAATCCAACATTTCTAAGACTGTTCTATTCTTCTTTTCTCATAGTTATAATGTAATTTTATTTCAACAAAAAAAGTAGCACACGATCATATCAATTTTCACCGACACCAGTGTTTCTGTCTTTACCGTTACCTTTTTTTCTCCCACCATCTGTCTCTGAAATCTTATACATTATCTCCCTCCCCTTTCCTGAGAAGAAGCTTTTTTTTGGCCAATGTTTTTCTGTATTTCTAAGCCGCTGGTATTATTGTCATTATAAGGTCAGTGATTGCTTTTTTTGTCTGTGGTGTGCGTTATCAAGTACTACCTCCTCACTGTGTGTGTGTGTGTGTGTGTGTGTGTGTGCGTGTGTGTGTGTGTGTGTGTGTGTGTGCGTGTGTGTGCGTGTGTGTGTGTGTGTGTGTGTGTGTGTGTGTGTGCGTGTGTGTGTTGCAGGGGGGCTTACATGATAGGCATACTTTGGTGGTGGCCACGGTGACCCGCAGCTGACACTGATGATTGATCCTGGTGCTGGGATAAGTGCCTGTGCACCGGTGAGCACACTGGTCCACTGAAACGCAGCCAAGCGGAAAATTAGAAATCTCTTCATCCCTGGTCCATTTGAAATCCGATATCTCCCATCTTCCCCTCGCACAGGCACCTTTCCTTAGCCAATAAATCAGTAATTAAATGGTGTGTGTGTGTATGCACATGAGTACTGGTGGTTTGTCCTTGGGGGATCAGCCTGGGCAATTGGGGTGATGGAAGTATTAAGTCTCCAGCAAAAGTGTCCGTGTACATCTCCTATTGTCTGCATAAGAAGAGAAACACACACACCGTATTGTCCCAGACACATGCACATGCGTACACACACATACACACACACACTTGAGTTGTACAATGTGTGTTGGATGTCAGCTGGAGGTGTAATGGTGCCTCTGGTACCAAATAAATCAAAGTCAGGCCTCCTCTGAGCGCAGCACCTGACCTTTTGGAAGCCATCAGTTCAGTTCTACTCCTACAATCACACTGGGACAGAAATGGCCCCCTGTGTTAACATGTCCCGTTGTTTTGCAACTTCTCACATCCATCTCTTTGTGTTGTCCAGGTACGTCGGCCCAGGGCAGCCCCCTTCTGGCTTCCCTCCCCATGCCGGGACGGCCTCTGCAGCCTCAGCTCGACCTCAAACACCTCCTGCCCTTCAGACTCAATGGATCCTCCCCACTCAGCCTCTTCCCTAACTTTAACACGGTGAGTGCGATGGCTCTTTGGCACCTGATATCATGGAAAATAGCAAATAGATAATGTGGAGCCACTTAATCTATCCTCTAGGAATTTCAACAACAAACTAAATATTTTCTTTTCTCATCTTGTACACGCTTGCAACAGTGGTATTGATCAAAAATCATGTCAACCCCAAACAAACATGTTAACGTTTTTAATACTCTGAGCCACGAACAACCTTAGTTTTATGGCTCGGGGTTGTGATCCAAATACTTTTTAGTGTCAATATTCAACCTCATGATCAGTGAGAGAGGTATAAAGACAGACAGGGCTATAAAACCATGTCCTAATGCTATTCTGCCAGACCTTAGCCTCAAATACTCTCCCTCTGTCCCTGCAGGGGCTTTACCTTCAGTTTGGGATGCTAATCTTTATTTAAGCAGTGTTTCACCTCTGAGCAGTCCAGTTGTCACCTCAGTATCAGCATCTCTACAGCTGAGACCCTTATTACTTGGTTTCAAGCCTCGCCAGCAAACTGTTCGGTGCTTACCTTGCCGTGCCTGGAATTAAAAGCCTGTGTCTTTGATCCTTTACTTACCAGCGCTATACCCATTGTCGTTTTGTGTGTGTATGTGTGTGTAGGCACTTCTGATTTCTTTGATCCTAGTTTTACACGCGTGTGCTTGTGCACGAGGGTGTGTGTGTGTGTGTGTGTGTGTTCGCTTCACTCACACTGTGAAACCATCTCCAGTTCCGTGGTCTGTAAATGAAACATAAGCCACAGCTTTCGCTCCAGCATACACTTTACGCCTTTTCAAACCAAGCGGAAAAAAGGTTGAAAGAGAGAGAGAGGTAGGGCCACACAGAGTACTGGCTGGTTGCATGTGTGAGGGGGTGGATAAACGTGTGCTGTATGACGTGAATGTGTGTATGTAGGGGGTCTCCAACCTGCTTTATGGCAACATTAATTCCTCTAACACACTCATGTATTATATTAGTGGTGGAGGCAGTAGGTCAGTGTTTTGTCTGTGTAATGCTTATGTTTCAGTGAGGAAATTGCTGTTTTTATTCTCAAATCAACGTCTTGGCCTTGCAGTTCTGTTCTAGCCTTTATGTTGTCTGATATAAAGAATTCCTGGCGACCCACAGCTGATATATTCGAGAATTTAGAAGGCCTCGTGCTTCTTTGATTAGAAAAAAATAAAAGCAGTCATATTGGAAACCTTTCAAGAATATGAATGAATGCATAAAATCATACTTACAGAGTTGCAATGATATTCAGTCTTTCAGCCATTGTTATATACAGTAGAATACAACGCGCAGTAGGACGTAGAATCCACCACAACCATAATGCAGAAATTATAACTGTGGAAATAAAGTCAAATCAGTGTCTCTTCGGTCCCGGGAGGAGATGATTAGCCTCCATAACACACAGTCTGACAGCGCAGCCGTGGCATTAATCACAAAGTCCATTCAACGGGGAGCCCCGGGTTCTCTTAGCCCTGATAAGGCACATGTTGTCCTTTACGTGTGCAGGGGGGGAAGATAAATGCACCTGTCTCCAAAACTAAATATCCTCCGGTTCCCCTGGTGTCCCTTCTTACATCCCCCCCCCCCCTCTCTCTGTGTGTCTCTTTCTCCCTCTTTCTCTCTACCTACCATTAAGCCCCATCATAGTCTCAGCCGCCCAGGCGCAGGATAAGTTCTGTCTGCACCAGGATGGCGGGGGAGGACGGAGGGCTTGGACAAAAGACTCATTTATAGCAGTTGGTTCAGGATGGCTACAGACGGACAATGGGCACATTCTTTGGTTCCTAAAACAAATAGCTGTGTGCAACCTGCCCTGCTAAGGTGGACAGAGGGCAGCAGGAGTGGGAGAGCTAGGTTTCAACAGTCAGGCTTTGGCTGGTGAAGGGAAAAGTCAGTTGCTCCCAGAGGTGGCTTTGAGTGAGGCAGAAGAGGCCAAAATAAAAGCAACAAAGGCAAATATAGCCCTTAGGGAGAGACCTTCAGCGTGGAGGTTTCAGTGTCAGGTGTGTTTATATTCCCTCTCACACCTGGCCTTCTTGAGGAATCGGTAGTAAACAGACTCCACTCTTGCAGAAAGGCAACTGCCTTGGACATGGCACAACTCTTTGTGTGGTACGAAGGGATCTGATGCTGTTCAGGCTTGTGTATCGCTCCTTGATCTCTGAGCCACTGAGGCTGTATAGTGCCACTGGTGTAGATCCAGTGAGCGGTCTAACTCTGTGTGAGTACTTCGCTCTCTCTGCGGTCACCGTTCTGCCAAAGCGAGCAGAGGAATGGACCGGGCCAGGCCCCGGGCCAGCCTGGGGAGCGATCCAAGATGATTGTTATATGTGATACCACGCTGAAGGGTGCCACAATGAAATCATCTGTGGCATGCAGACCTTCTAACGAAGCCCTGGCTTTCACTCGCCTGTTTATAGTGTGCCGTTCTGGGACTGTCTGCAGTCTATTTACAGACGGTTCAAATTGAATTAGTCTGCCCGAAACCCTCTCCAAAACGCTTCCCTCTGGGCTGCACTGACTCATAATGTATTAGACAGTCACATAACTGGGATTACAATGAACTCTAACTACATTTAAATACAAGCTGTAGTGAGGCTTGCAGCAACAGGCCAATGCAGTCGTGTTAAGAACAATATTACATATCCTGCAGAGCCTGTCTGAGGAGAAAAAGACGAAAGCTGAATTTATAGTCCACGTAAGAGGTTCACGGGAGTCGCCCTATAGATACCTGTAGCGTAGGTTTTGATCTATAGTTGAGCATCAGATTGATATCACTTCACCATGTATTGTACATGATCCGCCTCTATCATGCTTGAATTATGTTCGCCACAGTAACTGTATGTACATTGTGATACAGGACGATGGTGGGGGGGCTACATACATACTCACAGAACAGGAGCTACATCCATCTGCAGTGCAACGGCTCTGCTCGATGTGTCTTTGAAAATTCCTTCACTCTCAACAATCTCCCAAAGAAATCTGAAACTGGAATGAGAAAATAACCAGCAGCTTAAGCTGAACCATCAGAATTATTTCAGTCATAACCATTGCCGCTTGTAGCCCTGACGTGCAGTTACATTTTTTTTGCGAAAGCATGTGCACAGGTACAGTGTAACCGCTTAGCACGAGTATAACTCCAGTTGATGGAAGTGAAAGCCACAACTCAACAGCATCGTTAAAGCAGCAAAGATCATAGGCATCCGGCAGATCTCCGAATACTCCTTTAACTTACGGACATTCCTGCGTTCTGGGTGGGTGTAACTCTCTATTAAACTTGCATCATATGTTCAGTTTTATGTCAGAAAAGAACCATTTTAGGAGCCATTGTTTTCAGTATTGTTACCATTTCTATCCTGGACACCAGTGCATTGTGACTAATACAGCATGGGGGCCCGTCTTGGCTCTGCCCCATTTTTTAGGTCTGGATGTTGAATTAAAAAAGGTGGAGCTCTATTCATGCATTCCGCCCTGTGAGAGCAGGGATAACCCTGATGATTACTTGCCTGCAATGCATGAGTGAAAGCGTGAATCTGACACACATCTTAATTATTATCAAAACACAGTGACCAGTCACACACACAGCAAAAAGGATTCCACACCAGTAGAATGTCTCCTGTCTTATATGTCTTATAGAAATAGGATAAAAATGTTTGACGAATCATGAAGAAATTGTGTGGGAGTAGTAATATCATCAGTGTAATTGCCATTAAACTGCAGGCCTTCTCAAGCGAGGCCATCTTTATGTGAGGTGTCGATGTATAAACTGCTGACTGATCATCTTTAGTCATTGGCCGAGCACTGTTTCTCTTCTTTTTATATTGGTGAGGGATTTCTCTAAGTCATATATATGTGTTGAAGTAGTTATTCTTGTTATTGAATTGAACTGATGGCTCATTGATTGCACCTGTTGAGGTTGTTGTGTACATTTTTACTAAGTATATATTTCTACTTAGTATAGTATACGTAGTAAAATATATATTTCTACTTAGTTTGCTCTGAACTCAGTTGAACTTCACTGTGTTCTTTGCAGTATCTTTGCCGGCGCGCAAAGATAACTGTAACTGTGTTGTATGAGAATGTTCCAGCGCCAAGGCCGTCTGGCCACTTGTTTTCGTTGCTGGCCGTTTGTTTTTCATGGTTGTTTCTAGCAGTCTGAGACCAAAATGTCACATAACGTAACATTGGCCCCCACCTTTGCTCCTTCTGTATAAAGAAAGCGCGTTCACTTTACACGAGGTTCTTCCTCACTGAGACTGTACACATTCTGTTGCGATGATTGAACCTTCTCTGTTGCAGAGAATAAATATGAAAAAGACAACCTCTGGTTTTCGGTATTATTTATTTCAGCATTAAAAGACTCACGCAAAGCAGGGAATGGAATTTTTTCCACCGCAGTATCTGCTCCCTGTTGTACTTTGATAAAGGATAAAAAGAGTAGAAGCATCCATGTTTTGTTGAAAAGCAATACAAACTGAATATACATACATTTGTACTTATTACAGTCACATTACTTTCGATGGGACAGTTAACACTTAATTAACACTCAGTATAGTTGAAATACATAAAGTAGGCCCCTCCACTCCTCTCTGAGCTGGTTATTTCTTCTAGCTGGTTATCCCTCTAGTGCGTCATAAGAAGTGTGTCAGTGGCACTCTTAATGCACTTCTGCTTTTTCTCTTTTATAACAAGTAACAAATTATAATACGTCCACTGGTCAAGTTACTCCATGCATGCACAAAGCTCTGAGTATCGCACACTGTCCTTGAAACTGAGATATTCCCCTCACATCACAGGGTCATGCCACCTCATGCTAATTCACTGAGTGAAGTTTTCCTTTTTTTTTCCAGATTAATGCAATAAATCTGCTCAGCCATCACAGGTACACACTTCCAGCAGCAAGATGATCACACAGTTGAAACATCACCTCTCTAAAACAGAATCAACAAAAACTGAACATTTTAACCTTTTGCGAAGATAGCGTTCATTGCAGGACTGATGTATTAGACTGCATTTGTGTTAGCTGGCCAACTTTCATCTCTAACAAGGGATTTGCTGTCTATCCTCAATATATTTCTCAACATTGGTGCCAAATGTTCACCATTTATCACAAATAACGTTATTTCCCCATTACATTCTGCTGTAGCTAAATCATTTAAGTGGGCGCTTGGGTCATTAACAAAAAACAATATTTGGCTATTTCTGCTAACCGGTTTAAAAACTACACATTCACTGTTGGGCTGGGACTCCTTATATTTGTCTTTATATGGCCCAAAATCAAAAAAGGATGGCCACCCACCGCTGCACTAGAGGGTATAAAAGTATGGCCACACTGAAGATTGAATCTTGTCTGTCTGGGGAATAACCTCACATCTGAGTTGTGACATTTCTCATTTGGGAAAATAAAATTTGATAGAACTGATGTGGTTTGTATTGGTCTTTTCTTTCTGCCCCTCAGATGGACCCTGTCCAGAAGGCAGTGATCAACCACACATTTGGTGTCCCTCAGCCCCTCAAGAAGAAACAGATTATCTCCTGCAACATTTGCCACCTGCGCTTTAACTCGACGGTAAGAAATGTTTTAGTGGCATTATGCCTTGGTGTATATGAGAAATACAGAGAGTTTGTGGGACAATAAGAGAGAAAGAGACGAAATGCCAGACTGTGTGATTTACAACAAAAATGCAATCTGTACCAAAAAGAATAATTGCTTTGTTTTGTGCTTCTGCTATCTTCTTGAATGTTGCTTTTTGAAAACATGGCCGCCCCTCATTTACTTAACCCTTGTGTTGTCTTAACTTTCTGTATACACCACTTGTCCAAAGGGTCAAAAATGACCCGCCTTCACTAAACCCCTAAAATAAAGCAGCTTGATTGCATTTTAAACCCCAAATCTATCAAAGTCATTCATCACAAACTTTGTGAATATCTAGGTTTTTCCTCTTCACAGTGCAGAAAGACGTGTGTTTAATCAGTGGAATCCACTTCTCCCAGACCTCTCTTATGGCCGCAAGATTGTCTGTCACACGACTTGCAGGTCGTGACTCACGATTACCAAATCGTGTTGTTCTTGAGAAAGTATGAAAGACCTTCAGTGGCATCGTTGCACGGAAAATCGCCCTTCCACTCTCTGCATCCCAAAGACTAGATGCAGCCTCGCCTCGGGACCTATACACACCTGCTAAGATTAGCAGCCCGATGTAGGCACGCAGGTCAATCTCATCCATCCTTTTCCAGTTGTCTCCATATTTACGGAAACCCTCCAAATTTGTCATCTCCAGGATCATTTTTCTATGGCTGGTGTGATGAACATGCTGAATGTTGAGACGATATCCTGGGCATGTCTTGTGGGCCCTGGGGTCATCCTTATGACATTTGGTGCTGCCATCCTGCCCTGGTTGTCATATGGTGACCAGGACCATGTTATTTTTGCGTTCCTTGACAAAAATGTCTCTCTTTCAGCTTGGGGGATTTCTTCTTCATCTGAAGATGATTCAACGTGCTCTGGGTCACATTCTTCCACATCTTCTTCTTCAGATACCTCTTCCTGTTCTAAACCACTGTCCACTTGCTGGGGGTTTCCTATGCTGTTCAACATAGTGGCGGGTCATTTTTTACTCCTAAGACAACACAAGGGTTAAGCCCTTATCATCCCCACTGACTCTATGTTTGTGTGTGTGTGAATAAGCAAATCGTTGCGTCTGTATGCAAGACAAAAAACTGTAAGCGGAGCCCTTTCTGTACATTTATGTAAATGTTAAAGTTGCTCATTTTGTTTTTGTTCTAGTTATGTGTAAAAAAAAAAAGTAGAAAGTTTCCCTTTCAGTGGAATCTCTGTGTGTGTGTGTGTGTGTCTGTCTGTTGTTTTTGGTATGAGGGATTAGACAGCAGGGAGAGCTGTCGTTTATCAGCGAAGAGCAGAGACAATCAGCAGCCACAGCAGGAAGCAGCAGTCTCGGCTCCTCGTTCCATTTCTCCCATCCTTGCCACCCCAAGCACGCGCACACAAATACACACAATACTGTAGGCTGGCAAACATGCGCACTAGAGCACACACACATACATACACAGAGACACACAGACAAAACATCCCATGACATTTCATGCATATTCACATAAACAAATAGATAATAGTCCAGAAGGCCTTAAGACGTCTCGTCTGGCACTGTAAAGTACACACACAGAGACACACTTTCTTTTTCTGGACTCTCATCTTCAAAGAAAAGCACAGGGGACAGGGAGCTGAGGGGGGAGAGGAGACTCAGACGTGCTCCTCACCCATTATAGAGAAAATCCCATTCCCTGCCACTGTACACCGAGTGTCGGGTCTGGCTGTAGCTTTATCTGTCTCTCCGTAGACCATGAATACGTTCCTAACACCTCCATGTACCCTCCTCAGAGTTTTCTAACATATTATACCAAGTTATCCTTACGCATAATTATCAAAGGGGGGGAAAAGTAAGCTTTCTCTGTTGCTCAGTAGAGCACAAATTGACCTTAAAGAGCAACTTAACAGCAGCTGAAAATCTTGTTTTTGCTGACCTCCATTGGTTCAACTGGTCACCTACCTGCAGTGATATAAAGGTGCACTCCAGGGTGTGTTAGTGCACTGTGACATCACTGTTGGGTGTGGGTACAGGTGCAAAAGAGCACAATTCTGGCGACACGTATGTGTCGTCTAATGACACTTTTGACATATTGGGAAATACGCTTGTTCAATTTTTTGCAGAGAGTGAGATAAGAGATCAATACCATTATCACATCTGCATGTTAGGTCAGCAGCTGGTTCGGCTAGCTTAGCACAAAGACTGAAAACACAGGAAGCTAGCCTGGCTCCGTCCAAAGGTGACAAAATATACCAAACTGCACCTTTAAACTAACCTGGTTTCATAGGGGGTCATGTGCCGGACTATTTCTTTGTCAGATAAAGTAACTCTCGAGAGTCTTGTCATCACTATCACCATACGTTATGATGAAGAGACATATGGCTCTCTGCAAGAAAGCCAATAAGCATATTTCCCAAAATGGCAAATTATTACTTTAATTTCACACTAGCGGAACACCTGCGCAGCCAAGGGCCCTCTGGTTGCCTTCGCCCTTTCTGCTGTGAAGATAAAATCCCCGTTTCAATCCAGAAAAGGAAATTAAATGGTTTGAGGACGTGTTGCTACCGAGGCATTTTGCACGTTAATGTGTGTTAGGTATTTCTGTTATAAACAGGGTTTTTTCCTACTTTCATTAACAGTCAAGGAGATGGGAGGGATTTTGTCTGTCAATGGCTTCTGAAAAGGGCTTGAGGTTGTTTGAATGTTGTTTCAAGAAGTGTGTGTGTGTGTGTGTGTGTGTGTGTGTGTGTGTGTGTGTGTGTGTGTGTGTGTGTGTGTGTGTGTGTGTGTGTGTGTGTGTGTGTGTGTGTGTGTGTGTGTGTGTGTGTGTGCGTGTATGTGTGCGTGCGTGTGAGTGTGTGTGGTAAGAGAGTTTTCAGTTTGTCTTCGACTCTTGTACCTGCATACATTTGTTCATTTGATGCCTTTCCTCTTGTTCATCATATTTCAAATTCTTACATTGTGATAACATAATAGAACACAATAAGGCTACATGTATTTATAGCACAGTGCAGCAAAAACTATCACAGAGACAACTGTGACTGGCAAATGTTTTAAAGGCAATATATGATTACCACCAAATCCTACACTTTTTAGTGACTTGCGGGGAAACATGCACTTCAACAATCAAAGACATGAAACAAAACAGATCTGCCATTTGGTTTGCTTACTTCATTTTGTTATATTTTTGCTACAAGCAAGTCATTATTGGGAGAAAGGATTCAGCACCATATCAGAGCTATGGGGAGGGAGGGGGGGGAGGTATGTTCCACGCCCACTAAATATAATACTATGCACCAGATATAGTCCAGTGTTTACTCTTAGCCGAAAGGATGGCTTAATCGCTGGACAATGAAGAATCCCTTAGAAGAGTGCTGGACCCTGCTGGCCGGGATGGTGATGTGAAAATCAAAGCTCGTTTCACACCTTGTCCCTCTGTCTCCACTGAGACACAATTGGACGGAGGGACTGGCGGCAGGAGAAGGCTCTGGCTGAATTCGTCACATCACGCTAATCTCCGAAGCCCTTTCACGGCAGATCAGTCACACGATGCGCTGAAGTATTCGAGTTGTTTTTACAGACACTTTGACAGCCACGTTATTCATAGGCCGCCACTATATCACACCATTAGGCTCGCTAATGTGAGGTGTACATGTTTAACTCCATCCTCGGACAGCTGGTGTTCACATTAGAGCGAACACATGGGACTGGAGGAACCTTGGATCTGTGCACAGCAGACACTAATCTTATTTATTGCTCCCGGTACTTAATGTATTGTTAATGCTCAGGTAATCAGAGAAATACACATTTTGCTCCTATACTGACACTTTTGTCATTCATGCATGTATTTATTCTTCACTTAGGAGCCCTTCAAAATATAGTCCAAAACCTTTACTCAACTTGTTTTGTACTTAATTAAGGATTTGCATGATTTATTTCTCGAAGAATTAAATCTGGATGAGAGTTTGGAAGGAAGCATCGCAGCAGTGGAAGAAAGACTTACCCAGCTCCACATGCCAAAACACCCTTCCGAAAAAAAGGGTATTTTATACCTAATCCTTCACCCTTAATCCATGTACCACCTAAACATTGAGGGTATGAAAATATCCATATTACTCAGTAGTCTCTATGTGTTATTTTGGGACATTTAAGTTGTTCACACTTTGGATTTAATTCAAACAAAACTCGTCATTTAGCCGGCGGGTTCGAGTTCTGCTTCTTCCCTCTTTAACTGTGTCCTATCGAGGCCAGGAGCTGATGAGAGCTGATCCCCGGAGGTTGTTTTAGCTTTTAATGAGTGATCTCTGTATTGATTTCTCTGCTATTCCTATGTATCCGCGCTTGCTCTGACAACAGGGGGCTTTGTTCTTGGATTGAACGGGGCCGTGAGAATGATGAGAATGTGAAGGTAAATCTCGATCCACCCGCAGGGAAATTTGTGTGAAATGTGTTTATTGCTGCATCGCAGTCAGTGTTTTGCAGTCTGATTTGTCTCAGATGTGTCTATGTGTTGCCACGTGTCTAGGATTTGCAGAGGCTGCCTCTCACAGTGCACGTTAATAGGGTAGTTGTGGAGATGGGATCCTCACTCTTGTTGCGTATTACGCATGCAATTATACCTCTGGCCTCCCAATGTGCCAGCGCCGTTATCAGGTGGAAACAGACTCGCGTCCTCGCAGCCTGCATATGCCTGCAAGGAGAGCGAATATTCAGCCGTGCATTTTAACATGTATTGCACGTGGGCTCCAGTCCTTTCAGCACACAATACATTGAGTCAGACACTCCTTTCTGCTTTTCCCTCCTAACCTGTTTTTTTTTTTTTTTTTCTCATTTTCCTGCAGAACCAAGCAGAGGCCCACTATAAGGGCCACAAGCACGCCCGGAAGCTCAAAGCCATGGAGACCCAGAAGAACAGGCAGCGACGAGCTGGGGAGGCCTCATCCACAGGAAGGGAGAGAGACCGAGACAAAGACCGGGAACGAGATCGGGACAGTTGCAAGACGTCCACACCCGAGGCAGCTCTTCCTGCGCTCATGGATACAAGCGTAGTGGAGGGACCGAGTAAGTAAACAGAAAGCGTATCCTCCTCCTCACATCATTGACAGCTTCCATCCTCCTCCTCCTCCTCCTCCATATGTTGGCCTCCCTTATCTCTGTCCCTCTGCTCCGTCCACTACTCGATGAGATTGCATCTTCCGTACACCTTATCCTTCACCCTCTCGCCCTCCTATCCTCTGTGTTTCTGTGCATTCACAGCTCAGCAATTTCAACCCACACGATACCCCTAAAACCTCTCTGACCCGGCCCTATGTCCCTGAGCCTCGTGATGGATGGTGGACTCCGAAGCTGTGGGATTGTGGGATGTCAGGGAGCAAGAGATGTTGTGTAAATAAAGGGGCTGGCTGAGATCGATCGAAGCCTCACCGGGCTCGTTTTCACCCCCTTTGCTTCTTAATTTCCACTGCTTGACTCCCCTGCTCTCTCCTATCTATCTCGGTTAGATAGAGAGGGTAGTTGTAGGACCAGAATTGGTGTGTTTGTGCAGCATGAAAAGAATGACACACAGTGCTGCCTGAGTTGAGAGGGAGCGGAATAGTGGCGAGTTTTTTCAGGGCCTGTCAAAATATCGTCGAAACTAAAGTTGAAAGAAATCAAAGGCACTTATCTTATTTTACCAAACAGTTCAGATGTTGTCACATCGGTGGTGTAAATATAGACATTTTAACTTTTGATGAAGAAAGAGGAGTGCACTGGTTTCCTTTCAGCAGAATACAAATGTTGACTTTTCCACACATGGCTGCAACTTTAACGTGCACAAATTGCTTCGATGTCATTTTGACTGCAGAGTATGCACATTACCTTCTCATGTTGCACACGTCTGGGTCCACACTTTTCATTCATCCATCCAAGGTGATGGGAGAGGGGGGGGCAGTTTTCCCTCCCTCCTTCGCCTCCTCTCCTCCACTTCCCCTGCCCCGCAGAAGATCACTATCTGAGCAGAATTTCAAAATGCACTTGGATGCTAGATGGAATATCAGAGAGGAGATATGAAGGTGCTGCGCAGAGGGAGACAGTTCGTACTTTACAACCCCCCCCCCCCCCCCCCCCCCGCCATAGACAGGCTCATGTGCACGTGGATACGCACACACGTGCACACTTTTTCGCCTTGAGTACTAACAGTCTCCGTCAGAAAGGAGAAAGTGGACAAAAGACTGGGAGCCTGATAACACTCTCATCAAATCTCATTTTAATATTCCGCCGTTGCAAAGGAGAGCTCTGAAAGAGGGAAGCAGCACTGGAGACGAAACGAGATGATGAGTGGGAAATGAAAGATAAGATGAAATGAGAGAGAGAGAGAGAGAGAGAGAGAGTATGGAGGGAAAGGGGGGTCAGAGGAAAGAGTCAGTAGATAAGTCAGAGCTAGTTTTTATGCTGTGAATCATTTTACAGTTTCAAGGCCATTCTGTGAGGAGGAACACTCTTTAATAAGCCCAATTGTGTGATTGGCCTAATGTGAAATTGAAATGCAGCAGTGCGAGCCAGTGGTGGCATGCACAACAATGCCAACCTGTAATGGAAAAGCGCACCAAATTAACACTCTATGAAATGAGTTATGTCTGCCATGAAACTAAAGGCTGGTGGAGCTGTCGGAGGGTAATGCCCACATTGTCTCCCATCAGGAACCAATAACACAACTGTCGGCTGTTCCTCTCTGTCTGGCTCACAATAAACAGACCCAGGACCCACGAGAGCAGCCGTTTCAGCTCCATTAAAATATCTGCCGATGCATATTTAGACGTAGGAGGCCTCTACCATTCGTGTACCACCTTTTGACTGAGAGTTGCTGGCTGGAGTTCAAAGAGTACTTTTTCTAAGGTACTCAAGAACGAATTATGAATCCTAAATTGCAAGTCTATTTGGGGCGAGTGCCACAGTGGAATGGACCTGGTAATTTCGGCTTTGCCGCGGAGAAATAGCAGAACACATACGTATAATATAATATCAATTGAATAGCAAAATGACAGAGCCACAACGCAGGACCTCGCACTGCTCAAGTACCAACACAACCTGGTCACAGATGGGGATGGCCTATATGTTGTCAGTTTACTATTAGCTACCTACAGCATCTCTGACTTCCTCTAGATGTTCTTTCATTAAGAGTTCCTACATACAGGAGGGGAAGACGGGAAAGAGCAGAGAGACGACGTCTTCAGTCGCACAAAGAGACAAATCGATGCTTATAAACCACGTCCCAGGCCGACAAAGGAGTGAGCGAGCACACACACAGCGAGTGAGCGAGTTGAGAGCGCAGCAGGCTGGTGCCCAAAGACAGAGGGCCTGCATTAATCGTGACAAGCATCAATCACCCTCTGCTTTGATTGACTCCGCTGTTCAAACCGTCTTCGCGGGGATTCGGTCTGTCACCGTAGAAATGATGATTTAAAGCAAGGATTTTTCCCCCCCCCCCTGGGAAGTTGTTATGTTCTGAGGCTGCCTCGGATCAGCGCTCGCCTGCTAAACAGAGTGCTCGCTGTCTGAATGCGTATGCGAGCGTGTGCATAATGAGTCCGATATTCATATTCAAATGCTGTTTGGCTTTGGTTAAAGTTCTCAACGGATCAATCTGCCGAATCGAGGTTTCTTCAGATGTGTTTACACTCTAAAAGCCTGTCGTATTTAATTGGACTGTTAAAACATGGATTTCATTATTTTCAAGTTAAAGAAAACTGATGATTGCCTGCATAACATTGACCCAAATATCCATAATTTTCAGCGGTGTAGTTCTACTCCGCAGAGGCACTGCTGGCACTGCCAATATGCTGGCCTTTGGTCTGATAGTTTGCCAATTTTGGTGGCAGTTTCTCTCATGTAGATGGTCAGAGAGCAAGTGGGACAACAATGGACAAACAAAGGGAGGATGTGTAACAGTCTTGGTATTTATCAAACCTTTTTTTCAGTTCCGCAGGATGTTTGACCAAGAATCTTTTCACAACTTCCCTTCAGGACTATTTCCACATTTAACCCTAACCCATCTGTGGGTTATTTTTCAATGAAGCAATTCATCTTTTCAGACTTTAAAATTCCTTAAATACTGCCCATCACAATGTTTAAGAGGTGTTTTTTCTTTTAATTGATAGATTTGTCCAAACAACAATCCAAAACCCAACGATTAGATTTAACTCACAATATCAGATTTCCACTACACGGTTATCGTGATAAAAAGAAAATCAGGATGACGAGGTTATCACGATATCTAGGCTATAAAGAACACTGATGTCAAATTCATCCTCAACTTTGGTTATTGTGCGCTTTGTCTATTTTATTGCACACAAAATACAAATATGGGGAAGTGGAGACAATATATGAGGCAACAGATTATTTACAGAATATCATATGTGTATTATTATTAACATGTATTTCATTTTTAAATATCACGGTTAACGTCAATATTGGTATATTGCGACACCCTTAATTCACAATAATATAAAAAGAGAATAGTAGCAAATCCTCACATTGGGGAAGCTAGAACCGAGGGAGGAAAATAAAATAAAAATGAAACGTTAGTCATGATAAACAATGAAAATAGAAATTATGACATAGATCGTCACAAGTTGACTTACCATGAGCATTTTTTTTACATTTTTTTCTTGCAGAGATGGACTAGTGGAGTGGAACAGCTTGACACTGTTGCTTGATATATAGCTGAAATGATTATTAATATTCCTGTTGAGTGCTTGATTAATGGACCAATAATTTCAGCAGCGTAGCGTAACAGAGTAGAAGATTCACTGATGATCTTTTTACTGTTTAAAACATATAAATATCTTATAGCTGAATGAGGTCCTTCAGGATCTGAGTCTTTGGATCTTTGAGGGTTTGATTCCTACCAGCCTCCGTGTCTCTTCCTCTGTAAGGTTCCAGCTAAGTCAACTGATCAATATCACTCCCCTCCAGAGACTTTCTCAGGTGGCCCTGTCTTTCACATAAGCTCAGGATCATACCTACCCACACCCCCATCCCCAACAGAGGAGCTCAGATCCCTCAGGGGTCACTCTCATTACAGCGAGGGGAATGTCTAATCTTGCTCTTTTTCTTTAACGGGAATGAGAGAGGAAGACCCTTATCTCCAATGATGAATTCACTCTGAGACGTGAAAGGGAAAATCAATGGAGCAGAGTTGGATAGAAGAGGGTTGTGAATGTGTGCGGGGAGAAAGCACACTAAATGAAATGGAGATATTCAGCGAGCGTAGCGCAAAGTGCTCCAGGGTGAAGTGTGTGACTCCCTCGGGAGGGCAATGGGGTGAAGGGGAGATGTGTAATGGAACTCCAGTGACTTATCGGCCTGGGCCCGGCAGTCGATGGGTTTGTTTATATTGACTGAGACTCCGGGTCCACTTGATATTTGAATAGTGAGGGAGAAAGGAGGGATGTAGAAAGCTGATGGCATTTACTTGCCCAAACCAAAACTAATCTAGTCTGCGCCACATTGTTTAAAACAAAGGCTGATAGGCTGATACTATATCAGAAAATGACACAAAGCGAGCACTTAAAAAGCACTCTTAATGTTGCCTACAATATTGTAAAAAGAGAAATGGTTATTTGGAGATTAATTCAGCCGACTTTATAGTTGCCCTGAAAAAGTTAATTCCACCTAAAGAGTTGTGCTGCTTACACATGGGATTTATTCAGACTCGTTGTTTGTTTTCAGACATCATGCTGAGTTGGTATTATATTAACTGCGATGAAAAAAAAGCTTATAATCAGTGTTGGGCAGGTTTCTTGAAAAATGTAATCAACTACATATTACATATTGAAACCGCGACTGTGTCTAAGTGGAGAGCAGGGCCGTCCTTCAATCAGAAGATCGGCGGTTCAATCCCCGGCTCCGGCTCCGCCAGTCGCATGTCGATGTGTCCTTGAGCAAGACGCTTAACGCCTACGGTCCATGAATGTGATAGGATCTGAATTGTAAGTCGCTTTGGATAAAAGCGTCTGCTAAATGACTGTAATGTAATGAAAGAAAGTAATTACATTAACACTAATTACTCAAAAAAGTACCCAAAACGTATTAAGTTACATAACTTGTAACATCATTTTTTCATCACCCATACTTTAGCTCATTGTTTAGCATATATTTACTGTTTTGGTTCAATCCCACTAACTGGCACTATGCCATGATCTGGGAATCCTGAAGCAATAACCTCATTGCATCACGGTAAACCACTATGAGCCTTCGTATTGTCATCTTGTAGCTACACCAAAGAAAGGAAAGGAAATAAACAACCTCTAATAAGTTCCCCGTACCAGCTTAAAAGGTGATAATATGTCAATGTTGCGTTCACAGCTTTTTTCCGTTGGCCAAACAAATCAATTATTGCAGGTTTAAATGAACCACAGCTTGCTGATGTTCTCCTCTATTTCAACCTTTTATGCAGGTCTTCAGTCTGACCAAGAACCAGCCAACCTGGAGGAAAAGCTTGAAGAGAGTCCCATGAGCTCAGTTATGCGGACACCAGTGTCCGAGGTTTCCTCTGTGGAGTTGGTCACCCTTTCCCCTCCTCAGATATCGCCTTCCTCACACCTCTCAGAGACTGCCTCAGACACCAGCGCCCCCGAAGTCCCAGAGGCTATCGAGGCCGTGGGCCCCATCACTGAGTCAGGCAGCAATGCAGACGCGTCCAGCATAAAGGAGGAGTCCCAAACAGATGAGGACAAGGACCCCAAAAAGAGCAAGGCTCACCTCCATTGTCCTGTCTGCAAAGTCACAGTCAACTCCATCTCCCAACTGGAAGCACACAACACTGGTAAAAGGCTTTTAATTCAAGGCTTTGACATTTGGTACTGACTTTTGGTTGGTTGGACATCTGAGCATCAAATAAATGCCTGTAATGTTATTTAATGTGAACCATAACAAACCTGCCAGCTCTGTACTCTCTCCACCAGGTACAAAGCACAAGCTGATGCTGGAAGGTCACAGTGTTCTGCCTCGGCGCAGGGGGAAGGTGGTGGCAGCTCGTGCGGGCTGCAAGAGCAAGAGGCTGGCTAGCAAAGGCAGCGTCGGGTTGCCCACCAAGAACTTTCAGTGTGAAGTGTGTGAGATCTTTGTGAACTCTGAGACCCAGCTTAGCCAGGTAAGTGTCAAAAGAAACATGAAGATTTAGGTTGTATTGCGTATTTATGTCTATCTAGTCCACCATTTAATGTTTCACTATCTACACTGTGGATTTTGTCAGCGTCCTTTGTAAAAGAAACATTTTAAGACAAGAGTTGGTACAAACTAATGGATGTGGCGTCATTCCAATGATTCCAATGATAGGTGGAATGTGAAGCACTGGCACTATGTGAAGCACTGGCAACGTACCAAACTTATGACCTTACTTTTTAGCGCAACAGAAGAGATCTTAACTGTTTTGCTATTGAAGTATTAAGATAGGAGGACAAAACTGCAAGAGCTGTCACTCTGGGACTTTCCTCTGCTTCCTGCGCTGTATGAAATGAAAGATGAGGAGGGAAGCGGGGGCCTTTGAGAAGTCGTGCAGATTTGTCAAGGCGTACTAAGTGAGAGTGTCGCTTACCCGATATGATTTTGTTTAAAAGTGCATTAAAGCACTGTTGACTCTGTAGGGGAAAAGCACTGTTGCCCAATCACATCAGGCAGTGGTGAATTTAATTACCTCACCTCCACAGACAGATGATGTGGTCACAGAACTTCCTGCACATGATTAGTAATTACCGTAAACATGAAGAGATATTACACATTGAACCTAGACCAGACTGACCTCCAATGTTACTCTCATACAAGCTATCACAAATGCTGTGTGTTAACATGATAAATATCTATAATGGGATTTCAAAGACCTTGCATAATCCAAGAGACCATTTTAGCATCACTTCGACGAAGGATGGCTTAGATCAAAGCAGCACTTTCATTTAGAGCCACGTGAATGAAGCCCATTGGAAGCAGGTTGCGACTGCTGAGTACATTCAAGCAGCAGCTATTTTTCTACATTAGACCGATAACATCTGATGCTATGACTAACTGCAAAGCCCCTCAGTAAGCAGGCATTCATTTACCACTCAAGATTGCAAGCTACTAATGCCGCCTGTATTTAATTTTCTGGTTACGTTGGCATCAAACCAGGTTTGGGAGGCAATTTCTCCCCTTTTGATGTTCATTAAATACTACATCTGAGTAAAGGGATTGTCCTGGAAACTTTGCCTACGCTGCAGTGGAATGATGGAAAGATACAGGATATGCTGACATGTGTGAGCACCCAGGCTGCTTTAGCCTGTAAATGCATTCCACCAGTCTTACATAAACAACCTCGATCCCAGGAGGACATAAGCCTGTTAGTACTGCAGCCAGAGAAGGAGATTGTGTGGCAGCCCTAGAAAGTAAAGTGATGTCATTTCTGTGGACTTCAGTCATCCTCGATGTGTAATGTGTCCATTATTAATGGCCGGATAACATTTGCGGTTGTACCACTGCGGTACAACAGATGCTTGTTAGCTCGCTGATTGTATTTTTGCTGGTCTCGGCAGCACATGAATAGCAGAAGGCACAAGGATAGGCTGGCCGGAAAACCACCCAAACCCAAATTTACCCCCCACAGCAAGAGCCTGCCAAGCACCAGCTTAGCGGTAAGTCTCAGCATAACGACACAGACAGACAGAACACCGTCCCGCACATATGCACGCATGCACAGTGCACGCACACACACACTCGAGGAAGACAAGCAAAACAACATGTGCCAACATTGGAATAAATTCAGTCCAGCTTGTAAATTAATGCATTTTTAAACCCCAGTTTTAATTCATCTCCAGTTACAGATAACTGGTTTGACCCCAGCTCAAGCAGACATACAGTGAAGAAACACACACACACAGATCTTGTTACATTGAGCTCAAGGGCTTCAGCATGCTTGTGTGCCTGTACTGTCATAGAGGTTAAACGCACTGTTCCATACCCCTGAGACTAGTCTAGAGTAGTCCTGCTCTCCCAAACTGACCAGCTCTGACATCAGCAGCCTGAATCAGCACTCCAGATTAATCACTTCTCTGCTCCTGTCATCTACACACCTCCCCATCCTCTTCCTCCTCCTCCTCCTCCTCCTCCCTACAGAACGTGAGATGGAGTGGCTATGCAGGCATGGCTGTGTCTGCCATGAAGAAAGCATTCAGCCAGTACAACCTCACCTCCCTCACCTCCCTCTCCTCCCTCTCCTCACAGGTTAGTCTGGGGTTGGATTGGATCTTTCTTTTTTGGTTTTACATGAGGTGCTCCTCATTTTATTCACTGCTGGTGATGCCATTAGAGTATCAAAGTGGAAAGAGCTATTTTAGGTGGCCCTGGTTTCTGGAATAATGTTTCCCTGTAGACAATGTTAGGTGAGACTCTACTGCTTTGATGGAACTCATGTAACTCTCTAACTCTCTCTGAAATATATGATTCTTAAGTCAGAGGTACAAGGCTGTGGATGTAAAAATGTCAGGGCAAAGCTATGACTCCTATGGATCTTTGAGTAAAAACATCCAACCACAGAGCTTCACATTCTATTACATGCACCATTAACAAGATGACAAAGCTAAAGAATACGTTTGTTGAGAAATGTGATGATACAATCTGCCGCTTGGATCAATTCGCTTTTGGGTTCATGGTCCATTTTTATTTGAGTAACTGTGGCATAGTGTTTTGTTCACCAATTCAAGGATGAAGCATTTTGAATTTGCTGCTCTATAGCAATGGCTACTGAGGCTCATTGGTATTGTAGTATTCACCAAACTGTCCTACGAAACATGATTTCTCAGAAACAAAACTGAAATAATTCAAACTGGGAGCCATGACATACATGCACATGATTGTTAAAGGGGACATATCATGCTCATTTTCAGGTTCATACTTGTATTTTGGGGTTTCTACTAGAACCTGTTTACATGCTTTAATGTTTAAAAAACACATTCTTTTTCTCCTACCGTCTGTCTGAATATACCTGTATTCACCCTCTGTCTGAAACACTCCAATTAACCGCCTGTCTCTTTAAGTCACCCTCCCCAAAAAGTCCAGTCTGCTCTGATTGGCTTGTGAGAAAAATATGGTGCACCTTCGCAAAAGGTAGATTTCAAGCCGCGGGTGGTGGTGCTGCTCAGATGGGGGCGGTATATTCTAATGAGCCTGCGTGTGACATAAGAAGGGGAGCCAAATCTGACTGGCTGGTTGAATCACAAATGTTTTCTGATCTAGGCAGCCCACAAACAACTGACTGGGTTGTCTTATTTCACAGTTTGTGTGTTGGCAGGCACTCCAGATACCCAAATGTATGTGCACAAGCACTGAAAACTGAGTTGTCATGATACGCACCCTTTTAATTATTCAGTTTCTATGTTAATTAATTTTGAGGGTCATGTTTGAATACAAATTTGAAATGAGAATACAGAACGGGGGGAAAACATTTCTGATGCTCGAACCTCTTCTCAGACTCTTTGTATCATGAAACTTTGTAGTTTGTTCCTTGATAGAGAGGATGCAAAAAGCTATCAGGAGATGCATTCCTCTATGTTTGGGCCAGTTTGGTGAACATGTTTACCCTCACTGTGTTCTTCTCTCACTTCTCACTGTTCCCCCCTCTCCTGTCCTCTGCAGACCAAACTGGCCTTGCAGAAGCAGCTGACCAAGAGCTTGACTACTGGCTTCCTGCCCAGCCCCCTCACCCACCCAACTCTGTGCACAATGGCAACTAACCCACTGGCTCTGCGCCACCCAGTGGGCACCACCACCTTCATCCAGCACCCCTTCCTGGGCCCTGCACTGTTTCGGCCTGCCCCGGGGCCGCTGCGGGCCACACACACACCCATCATCTTCTCCCCCTACTAAAGACTTGACCCACTTCCTGATTGAGCTCCACCCTTGTCCCTTTACCAAACCCCAGGCCCTCCTTTAGTGTGACCCACATGACAAAGGCCACACGCAAACTATGCAGCCCGCCTGACTTAAAATGGAAAGAGTGCACAAGTCCTGATGCTCCGTAGGCCATTAGGCCTGAGAGCTGTTCCTATCATAAAGGCCAAGATCCCCCATCATGCCTTCTTTCTGCTCCTCTTATCATGACCTAAGGAGCAGGACGGGCCTCCAGACAGTGACTGGTGCACAGAGGCCGCTTTTATAGCCATTTCATGGGTCAACATGGTTTGGATTATTATATTGTTGTGTAATTTATTAGAGAAAAATTATAGACACGTCTAGATGTATGTTTAGTGTGGTTGCCACAAAATAAGGTCCCTTTACTTGATGCTCTTTTAAAACGTTTTTTAACTTATTGGTTTGGGGGTTTCCTGAAAGGTGGGAGGGTCATAGGTCATTAAAAGCAGCTGTGCCGGAGGCCTCCTCATATGGCTGGACAAACCTCTCTCATTGATCAGTGTTTCCAATCAACAATCTTAAAGGACCATCTGAGGTCAATTGCTGTCACGTTTCATGTTGGTTATGGCGATTATCAGTCCTGTGAGTGGTATGTAAAACTGCATATATTAAAACTTTACTTTCTGAGTCACAGCCATCGTCATAACCCTCCAGATTTATTTTTTTCCTTTCCTGTATCCGCAGGATTAAGCGCTCATTAAGGTCACAGAAAAGGTCAGCTTGTCAACTTGACTTTGTGTCAAATTTGCAAATCTGTCTTTGGAGTCATTTCTTTTTTTTTTCCAGTGAATCATCAACGCAATGCATCTTGAACAATGTGTTCTCGCCAAGCCAGCGCCACGAAAACATTCTCGCAGCTATGGATGTCTTAAATTCCGAAATGCCATCATGTCATTCCCCTTGTGACTGCTCTTTTTCTTTCCCTTCCTCCTTCACCCACGCTGTCACCTCGCTTCAGCATGACATGATGATGATGATGATGATGATGATGATGAGGAGGAGGAGGAGGAACACGTCCACGTCCACTAACACACACACACACAGAATGAGAACACAGTGGATAACTTGAAGACTTGATGGGATTTCAGAGCTCAGTGAAAAGTTTGGATGCCAGTGAGTGGGGAGGCTGCGCAACCAGTTCTTGATTGACATCCTGTTGTACAGCGTGGGAGGGAACAAAGCACAGTGCCATGGCAACCACATTAAAAGCACCTTAAAACTGATTTTACTTACAAAAGCAATGGAAATTGTGTTGATATTCACCTTTTTGTTTTGCCCTAGGTGTATGTTTTTGCATATCAATTTAATTTGAAAGAAAACAAAACAACAATCAGCTGGGATCGTTCACATTATGGTTTGTCCATAACTAAGACAAGTCTCACATTCAAAGCAATACATTCAGTGCGTTCATGTTTATGATGTGTTTTCAGTGTGTCGATGGCTTTATCTACTCTATACTGTAACAATGTATTATGTACTCCAACACAGCCAAGGGCCAACTCTGAATTGCCATTTGAAACGAGGGGTCGTCCTGTCGGCTGCTGCCCCCCGATGCTCGATGCTCGTGGTCCGTCTCCACATGTTGTGACTCGGGGGCTGAGCCGTTTCCATTTATAGCTGCTCTCGCGCTGCGGAGAGGGTGCTTCAGCGCCATATGACATTGCCGTTTCACTCTTTAGTGGCGCGGGAGGACTTTTGTATGACTTCCACTGAGCAAAATGACGTCAGAGACAAGTGTTTGGGATAAGTGTCACAAGTGCAACATCAACTGTCATATTGCAGTTCATGCCCGCGTGCTGTCCCCCCCCCCCCAACCCCATCCAGGATATCTACTAACTCTCAGCCCTCCCTCTGCCAAAAATGAACTGTTGGCATGGTCTCATCAGGACTCTGAGTGTAAACATCACCCTTCTTTCAACACTCATACCAAATCATGTACTCTTACATTACAGTAATGGAGCAAACCCTATGCATTCTTTCATTGTGCAATATGTATAGTTGTCTGTGATGCAGCAGTGCCATCTGTCGTAAAAACCCTGTAATTGCCATCCAGTGCTAGTGCTTCTACAAAACCTTTGATCATACAGTGTGTGTATTTCTGTTTAAGGACCCCCCAAGTCTTTCTGGGTAAGCGAGGCCATACTGATGTGATTCTCCCCAGTCGCACTACTCAGTGAACCAGCCAGCCTTTAATCGTCACTGTTTGTTTGTTTCTAATCGCTCAGTGGGAACTCTGAACCTAAAGAACCGAAACTTTCTTAAAATAGAGAAGACAAATTATATGTAGAAATCATAGAGGAACTATAGAGATTTTATCAGAGTTGCTATTGTTATCTGTATCATAATCGACTGCTATCATAGAGGAGAGTAAATGACGTTATCTTAGGCTCTGTACAGCATACAGGGAAAGGAAAAAATGCTTTGCTTTCTTTTGTTCTTTGTTTGTTTATTTACATGGTTTTGCCAAGATGTTTTTTTTTTAAGGTACAAGAGAAAATATTTAAAACAAAAGTTTTTTTTGTCCTTGTTGACAGTGACTGAATTAATAATGTAATTCAAGGCCTTTTTAGATAATATCCTAAAGTCACATTAGCCAGGCGTTCTCAGGGGTGACAGGTTGAGCAAATGCTAACATGACCATCCATTCAGGGTATCCCTCCATAGCTCTAGAGAGCAGGAAACACTGTACGCATGGATGGATTGACGAAAAAACTAAAATATATTTACAGTGCTGTACCATAGAGAGGACAAGGGATGGATTTTGGAAAATAAAGCTTTTAGAAATTGTAAAACAAATGTTTTTAATGACTGTGCGTGCATGTGCATCATGGGTAAAAACAAAAAAAACGTCCCAGATTGCTATTCGAGCAGTGACAATCTGTGTGTGGGTGTGTGAAGAAACATAACGAGAGGAATCTCAGCCAGATGATTGCTGATGAATGAACAGTGACAACATGAATGCTCAGATTTGGGGAGGTACTCAAAATGGCACTTTCTTTGATTGAATTATGTTTAGTTAAGTTGAATCACGTGTCCAACTCTGAGAGTCAGGAAATTAAAAACAATACATGTACATGTGTTCCTGAGTTTGCAGGTGCAGAAGGTGCCGGCTCCTCTGAAAAGTGTGCAACACCCTCACAGCATCTGTTTATGTGGCGACCCACAGCTACCCATTTTCAGGAAACTTGTGACAGCAGGTCTGGTGTGTAGCCAAGACACGACGGCGAAAAGCAAATGGAAGCTCTGTTGCATCTGTGGCACACAGAGGAGCGATAGAATGACACACCTGAGAGGCCGATGTGGTATGGAGACAGGCTAATCTAATTTATCTGCAGATGATTCTCCACAGATGGCCGTTCACAGAGTGCGTTGTTCTCTGAAATGGCTTTAGTGGCTGCAGAAAGATTTGGTAGTAGACAATGAATCCACTCGGATTGTTGAACAGCAGCAGCTGTGTGTGTGTGTACCGGCATGACACAGTGTCGCCCGTCTCTGCTCATCCCTCAAGGCAACGTCGACACAATGAAACCGGGCAGAGGAGCGTCTTCATAGTGATTAACTGTGACTTTTATCTCTCCCGCTGGATAATCATGTATTTTGCTTGCGTTAGCTCTGTGATAATTATCCAGTTTTCTTGTTTATTTGAAGGCGAGCCCTTGGATTATTTATTGATGTTGTCCTCCACACCTCAGGCCATCGTGCCAGCCCGTCCTTTGTGGAAACAGTAGATAAGCACAACAACGAAGCCCGGCCCCTCCTGTGGTGCCAATCAAAGGGAAGTCATCGGATCCCCAGCACCTAACGCCAGCGATATGGCAGAAGGACATGATGACCTTGCTAAGCTGTGACACTGGTGTGTATTCGCTGTATCGATCAATTACCTTATCTGACTCCTCTCCATGGAGGGAGTCGACTCGACACCCTTATCTCCTGCTGTGGTGGTCAGCCAACTCAAAGGGTCACGACTTACAAACGTGTGTGTGTGTGTGTGTGTGTGTTTAATTGAAAGTAAATGGATGATTATGAAAGATTTATGAACTGGAGGAGAAAATAGACACGTGGACAGTTTTTTTGGTGCCACTTTTAGCTTAATATTCATTGTATATCAATTATCGTGACTATGTAACGTAATGTATTGTGGAACATGATGTGTTTGATCCAATATAGCAGTAGCACTTTATTTTACAGCACAGTCACTTGATATTAAAAAATTCGGAGTAATCAGCATGTAACATAATCATTAACGTATCAAATTAACTGTGTTTAGTACCACGAACGTATGTCCTGACTTTAATAACATTTATTTAGTATTTGTTGGTACAAAACTGCTTAGTTACGATTATATACAGTAATTGTCAGGTAAGTATTAACTTCTGTAGTTATTGTTTTGTACATAAAAGTAATCAACCTCCAAAAATAGCCAATAATCTACTCGTATAAAGGAATTACACAGTAGAGACTGTAATTGTGAATACATACACAAACTACTATAACTAATGAGTAACATGACATCACTTATTTACTATTTCGGAATATTATTACACATGTTGATTTCAATAAAAAGAAGAAAAACAGTGGTAGAGAATGGAAAATTATAAACTTCTTAGTATTATCATATTCTGCTGCTGATTTTAGTTTCATTGGAGAAATGGTAATGTTTTGATTAGTTTGCTCAAACATATAGTGCCTAATCATACATTGTGCCTAGTTATTTTATTTTGGTAATCCATACCCATAGTACAATCATGTATTAATTACAAATATCAAATATGTAACAGTATTAGTAGTTACTACAGGACATTCCCTTTTTTGGTTTCTTGCATGAATATATTTCTTATTGCAACTATGGAGTATAATTACTCAACATATAGATTTTCAAAAAATGTTATATTATATATTATATATATATATATATATACTACACACCACAGATGCATAACCTATCGTAAAAACACTTACTGTCTGTATTGCAAAGATATTTACAACACAGTACTGATCACTACACCAGGCTAGTACTGTACTGTAATACCGAGCCGTCAATGATGTAAAATGTGTATTTATGGATACAAAAAAAAAGCTAAAGAAAGATGAGAGAAGGAGGCAGCTTGTCGGAATAAATCAATTCGGGTTTTTCCGGCTTCCACAGTCACTTCATTTAGTCCTTTGTGGATCTTAAATTGTTTGGTGGGAGACAATGTGTCCACGTGTCCTCGTGGATCAAGCTCTTTCAACATGGAATACACAAACTATAAGCGAGATCCACATTTCCGCCTGTTTCAGAATGCCTTATGCTTATGCTAGATTAAATCACCCTATGCTTTCAGGATAAATGATCCGTCTCAGAGGTTTGTGGGTAGCCATCTGACATAACAGCCCACGCTGATAGAGAATAGGGGGCACTGCAGTTTAGACCGTATGTGTTCACTCCGCTGTGGAATTGTTTTTGTTAATCTGACGCCTCATGATGAGGACTGTGAAAAGAGGGTCCATCAAGCAGCTTCCAGGGAGATAGAGTCTATTTTCTCTTCACAAAACACGGGAGGATAAAATAGTATCTATTTCATGCGTCCCCTGGGAGAGCTGGATGCTCAGCTGCAGTCATGAGAGACAATGTCATGCAACAGTGAAAGGGTATTACTGGTAGCAACACAAGGGCGTCGCCTTGTTGCCCTGTGACTGTTACAAGCAAGTGTGAATTTCTCCTTTGTGGTCAGTGTAGTCTGAAGGAAGCAGAAGGTTCATAAATCACACAGGCAAGTGACAAATCGATGCCTCGCTCTGGCACGCTCACAGTGTGCATTTCACATTTTGCGTTGTGAATCTTCTGGTGTTTTTTTTTTTTATGTGGGTCCCATACAGACGTGGAGACATTACACAGAAAGACAGGAGATCGTATTGAGAACTCACAGGAGTCTCTTCCTCGCTGTAGGAACTCGTGGGACATAAAATGAACACCCCTGTGTACCGTCGCAGTCTAAATGCGTGAGACTATAACTGAACCAATTTTGAGTGAAGTTACATCAGCGCACTGGCTCGATTCTAGTCATTAAAAAGAACATGATTGAAATGAGATGGTACATGATAGCACCCTCTGGGGAAGCTAAGGTGAGTGTTATATAATTCCATAAATGTTCCACTTGAGGTTTTCTCATTATCTTGCATTAACCTCTCCAGTCAACATGGCCGTGTGGGACTAGCAGATCATTTCCTCTGCCTAAACATCTCTGACCTTGTCTGAACCACATTGTTTTCACTGCCTTAAAGGCCAATGCAATGATTTGTCCTTTATGGATGGATATAGAATGCCAAATTAATTAAAGATCCAGTAACAACCATTCTCAGCCAATTGCCTTGAGATTATGGTGTTGCAAAATGTGTAGAGTTGGGGGGCACAGATCATGACGATGCGTTTTATACGGCTGCATTTATGCCTTAGGTGTCAGTTTAGGGGCATTTCCATATTTTCTCCTGAATAATGTTTGTCGTACATATTTCATATTTTGTTGGCATTAAAAGTCATCAGATGTGCTGACGACCGTCCTGTATGGCAGTGGACAATTTTGCCTGCTCCTGTTTGAGTTTTAATGAATAAATTAGTATCTATCGATCTGTGTTTTTCTTTCAAGGTAGATAAAATTTCTTTGAAAACTGTCCTTAAATCCTCCCACAGGACAAAAAGTATTAATAAAAAATGCTGAACCCAGAGGAACTAAATGGTCAGATGACATGTAACATTAATTAATTCGGCAGATTGGGGTGTCAATTTGGGTTATCACATAGTGGCAATATTACAGATATTTATAGTGATTATTATTATTAATGAAATAAAATTATATCAATAGGCATGTTAGCACAAATGTTAATCTGTATTAATAATATAGACTTCATTATCAGATACCCCTGCATGGTGAAATGCATTTCAATACAAAGCTATGTGATAGTTGGGAATGTTTTGTCCATCTTTATTTACGTACTTGCTACTTGACGCTGGTGCGTAATGCTGCAGTTCTTCACTTTAACCACTGGAGGGCAGTTGTGATTCTCGATACACTCAAGCCAACTAGTATCACCGTGCAAATATTAATAAATCGTTATTAATATCAGTATTTGCAGCTAATTATTAGAGTGATTGTTACAAATAGCATCAGTGACATCAGTATTTGTAATACTCCATGACTGTTATTGGCCCTCCTACTGTACACCTCCAGCCAATACGAACAATGTCGTCAAAGTGGTGTGAAGCCAAACACATTTATTGCTGACATTAGATGCAACTAAATTTGTCAAATCCGAGCACTTCTTTAAAGATTTTTGTTAACACAGATTAGTTACAGCCTGGTGCAGACATCCCAAGGTGACTGTATACAGGTGGATAACATCCACATTGTTTTACTGGAAGATCAGAGACATCTACTGGCCGTCAAACATACTACAACGTCAATGAAATCCTGATTGACTTGGTGATTGGGGTTGGGTACATTTTAACTTTTTAAACTGGATATGAGTTTTTCTTCCATCAAATGCCAATTGTTTCTTGCCCTTCACGTTTGGGAAGGATACAAATCACAGAGACAGTCCACCAAATCTCTCCTTGTCCGGTCACAACTCTTACACATGTGCTTTTGTGACGCCTCAAAACTTTCAAATGCATCATAATTCCCATGATGAATTCAAAGCCGGCTGTATCTAATAACTTCATTCATTTAAGCACCACCACAAATTCTGGTTAGGCACAGAAAAAAATCTTTAATTTGTTTACAAAACATGCAAACAAATATCAAGTGAACACATTTTTGAGATATGAATACATAAAAGCTTGATATTTACAAAAAGTAGCCACAGTGTCGATAGCCTGAGGCACGAACACATGAATAAAGATTATATCAATGAATCCCCCCCCCCCCCCATTTTCAATCAAACAAACATTAATAGATCATATTTTGACTTGAAGAAACAGTTCAGTGGTCGGCTAATGAATACTTTGCAGTTTTTCCAGCTTAGTAAATAATATACCAGCTTCAACTTCAGCAGAGACTGTAACTGATTATATGATGAGTCATGGTGATAACGCCACGCCATTTCACTATAGAGAGTGCTCTAAGTCTTTCATGCGTCACAACCAGAAAAAAAGTAGCACCTGAGCCTGCAGAAACCGCCTTTCACCTGAACGATTCTATCGCATTTGATTTGTAAAGCCTGTACAGAAGGCAATATGTGGTAAGGAATGTCAATCACTCACTGTCTGACGTCCAACAGTGAATCTCAGCAAAGAACAAATATAGTGTAACACATCTCACAGTTACTGTACATCATCATTAATGTATCAATAAAATACCTTCACCCATCAAATCTTTTACAACATGTTCAGCATTTGTGTGATGCAATGATAACAGAACATGAGTGACTGCTGCCATTTCTGATTCAATCTGTGTGTACATGTAGTGTACATGTAAATAAAATAGAAGCCAGTGTATATGTGTGCTAGGTCTTCATTTATCCATACAGTGAGCACCATGAGTCTCAGAGATCTTGAAACGCAGGACTGTTTAGGTATAAACTGAGGGCAAAATGTTTGTCAGTAGTTTGAGAACTACATTGTGTAGGTTGAAATATGACTGCTGATGTCAACATCTGTAACTGTAAAGAATGCGGATGAATAGTTTGACCATAATCCAAACTGATAAAATGGGAATGACAAACAAAAATCCTTAAATTTCTTAGCTGATAAAAGATCAGAATGTTCACTCATTTACAATTAAAGTAGTATGTATTTCACCAAAACATCAAATATGGACGCGATACCAATACCAGCAGTACTCACTGTATATAAATATCATCCTGCCTTTTCTCATCGCTTCGCCACATTCTCCACACCAACTCTTACTTCCTCAATCCTTCATAATATCAAAATAGTTTTTAGTGAACCTAAGTTCCCTTTAATACACCTCTTCTCCCTTCGTCCTCCCTCTTGAACATGACAACAGTGTTTGGTCGTTCAGCTGTCTGTAGAACCACTGCCCTTATTCTTATTGCGACTGAGAGGGAACGTGGACTTGCTCTGTGGCTGGGTCATTTTGCTGGCCAGGTAGACAAAGGGTTCGATCAGAGTGCGCCGGTCCACCACCGACACCTCCCACAGACGCACCTTCTCATTCTTTGCCCAGTTCTGTGCCGTATTGGGGTCGACTCTCCTCTCGTCCGGCTTGTCCAGCTTGTTACCCAGCACAACAATGGTCACCTGTGGATCAGAATCACGAAAGGTCAGACGAGCCCCACGTCGAAGTAATCTCTAGCTCAGTCCACATCAGTGCGCTTCACTACATCAGCATCAAATTAACCTTCCCAAGCATATAAATGGGTTCAGTCCTCACCTCTTTCTTGTCTCTGTGGCGGTCGATGTCCTTCTTGAGGGCCTCCATCCGCTTAAAGGACTCTTTACTGTCAATGCTGTAGACGAGAACAAAGCCATCTGCAAAAGTGTAGTAATGTCGAGGAAACTCCATCCCATCCCGAAGGCCGCGGGTGTCGTAGAAGCGAACCTGCTCTCGTGTGCCACGGTCAGTTTCTATAGAGCCGATGTAGATATCCTCCAGGGTCTCCATGGGCTCTGAACCTAACCGTGGACAAGCAAAGACAAGTATGTATGGTGATATATACCGCAGAGGTATTAATACAATTGCTTGTAATCAACACATTATAAGTGAGCACTTTGTAACTTGTATGTCATGTTATTTCTGCAATCAGCTCTGTTCATAGTAAGTTATGGCTTCTCCAGTATTGCAAAGGTGAAGAACAGAAAAAAGTAAAGAACAGAAAACAACGATACAAATATGAAAGAGATTCTATAATAAACACTATAACAAGAACATATATATAGAATAGAAATGTGAGAATGTGCAGTGCATCAAAGACAGGTCAATGGTTTTATTTGAACTAATAAATGGAAAGTCGTAATTCTATAAGGCAAGAGAAGGTATACCTGCAACATGATTAGCATACAGTAGTTGTTCCAATACAGCCGTTTTTCCGACTGCAGCCTGGCCACACACAACCACCTTACAGCTCTTGCCCATGACTATCAGGTCAGTTAACGGTAATCTGTTTTTCAGAGAAGATACACAGATGGGAAACTGTTAAAAATAATGTATTACGTTAATGTATTACGTACATAGCAATTAGCATAGCATTGTACTACACATGCGTTTTGGGTAACAGCATTATGTTATAAATAATTAATAACTTAGAGCAAATAAAGATAGCAAACATACAAAATGTCAAGTTACGTTAGTCATGCTGCTCTATTACTGAAACTAGCTAGCGTTAGCAGATTATGCTTAAATGTCTCAAATCTATGATATTAACAAATAGCTTAGCATTAGCTTTCGGTGAGAGACAGAGCCACGATAACGTATACTAAGTAGCTAATATTATCTGAAACTGACTAACCCGAGTAAATGTTGTGTCTTCAAAATGTATACGTTGGTATTAGCTGCCAGCAGCTAGATATGTAACCGCTAATAGCTACGAGAATCTTACTTGCAAGTAAATTGCTCTTCCTACCTAACTGTCTACTTCCTGTTTACAGTGTACGTCACGACTGCAGTAAGTGGCCCCGCCCCTACCCATTGACGGCAAAATGGAGTCGGATAGCTGTGATGATGTGAACGTCGACCCTGACATGGAACTGCTCAGTGACGAAGAATTAGAAAGGTAAAAACAAATGAAGGCTATGTTGTCATTGGCAGAAATACAGCGGTAGCGATGCGTCTTACTAACATGTCTCATCTAAAGTCCTTCATGTGTTAATTTTCTTCGTACTTCGCATTATGAGAGCTAACTAGCGCGCCACCGCTGTGAAGCTACATTCTGCCTCTTAGCCAGCTCCTGCACTGGATTGCTGGGTTAAATCTGCTGTTACCTTCCAAGAATACAGCGTTAACATTATTACGATGTTCCCAATGACATCCTATCTGGATAGCTAGTTAATGACACCATTCGCTGACTGTGTGGTCGTGGTGTAAAACATGACAGACTTCCAAAAAAAGTAACGGCAGTGGCCCACGCCATGGTGTCATATATTCCTGACTCAGCGTCATTAAATAGCTACGTGTTTGATTGTAGTAGGCACTTCTGCCCTGCTGGTTTGGCTCTTTCAATGGTTAGCGGGAATGTCCGTCACATTCCTAGACATGCTCTCTTTACTCATTATGTTGAATGGGATGCTCACACTTAACGGTCTTACAGTTTAAAGGGGCAGTGTGCAAGATCTGGCCACATGCTTCAAACAAATAGGGGGCAGCATTTCACCTCTACGACATGGGCCCTTTTCAGAAAGCAGGATTAATAAAAAGGCTCGTTCGAGATGAGTCAGTCCTGCGCAGAATCGATGACCGCACAATGCATCCCGGTTACATTTAGGAGAGCGAGGCAGCCGCAGTTTTTAGAGCTAGGTGCCGCAGTTGCTCTCCACCGACTTGCATGACCCCAATGCATGATGGGAATGCATGATTTGATCCTGGCTGTCGCCGGATCAAAGAGCTGATTGGCTCTTAGATTTGACAACAAACACCACGTTTTGTAGAAAATCCTATTTTGTGTAATTGTAATACTCAACGCTAGATTGTTGACTATTAGTGTCATGTTGTGCAATGAAGGTTTAATCTAAAGACATATCTTGTGATTGATAATAACAATAAAGCTTATTTATACAACACATATCAAAACGAGCATCAAAGTGTTCAACAGGCAGAAAAGAACAAAAGATAGCATACATGCAAGTTTCCACATTAATATATATTTACAAACAAACATGAATGAATCCAAACGTGGTCTGCAAACTACAAGTAGTCTACAGATCGGATCTAACAGGATGTAACTGTTTCCTTGACTTCCTGTGTATTCTTTGAAGGCGGCTGAAACCTGTACAACTTGACCGCAGGTTCTTGTCGACACCCCCTGCTGCTGCTGCCGCCTGCTCTCATCTCGAACGAGCCTAAACTCTGAGCCTAACCCTGAACCCTGTGATGGGTAACTCTTGAGTTTTTGTTTCCAGAACAGCTGATCAGAGTTAGTTCAATTAGCTCCGAGTATGTTCACACTGGTATGTGGTGAGTGAAAAAAAAACATCATCAATGGAGCTTCCATTTTAATACAGGAGATATTAGAGATATTAATTGATATGCAGATTGTGGCCGTTTATCTTAAGGAGCCTGAGTCAGAGCGGGGGAAAGTGTCAGTAAGTTAACACAATAAAGTTTTCTTCAGGGATGTCCATTGTTTACCAGACTTGCATCACCGTTATGGATGATGGAGTGGTGGACTCTGAGTTTGAGTTTGAAATGCTGACCCTGTTAGTTTGGAGCATGTGGTCAGATCTTTCACATTGCGCCTTTTTTAAAGATTTCTTTTGCGGACAAGAAGTTTAGTAATCTGTGAAACAAACCCAGCCAGTTGACCACCACACACCTGTATAATCATGCTCTGTCCATCACCACCCTCACCTCAGTCTTGCCTGATATTTGCCTTGTTTTTTTTGTACACAGGGAAGCGGAGGGCTTCAAAGAGCAAGGCAATGCCTTTTATATCAAGAAGGAATATGCAGAAGCATTCAAGTATTACACCAAGGCCATAGGTAATTATCACTGAATAATATGGGTCAGTCCTCTTTAGTTAGTCGATGGGATTTTGTGTTGATTTCCTGTTTGGACAAGAAATAAACGTCTGAATTCTGTCTGTCCTTGATAGGATGTCAATAACCTGTTTGTTATACAGACATGTGTCCGAAGAATGCAAGTTACTATGGAAACCGGGCAGCCACGCTAATGATGTTGTATCGGTACAGAGAGGCGTTAGAGGATTCCCAGCAAGCAGTGCGACTAGATAACGACTTCATGAAGGTAGATTGTGGGAAACAAACCATTTATAGATTTAATTCTAAGAACACATCAAAGGGAAACATCTGCTCTCGTCATGTCTTAACATTGTTGAGTATTCTGTAGTCTGTAGTATTTTTCTTTTGCTGTACACACTTTCCCTGCCACTTTTAGTGCTAATGCTTTGCTAAATGATTTCTAATGTTTTCCAGAATGCCGTGGACAGTGCCTAGAGAAGGGGAGGGCTGTGTGTGTGTGTTTCATTTCGCAATAATATGTGTAAAAAGCATTTTCTTCATAATTTAGAAAGAAAGACAAATGAACTTGAAAGGTTGTTTTGGAAAGGTCCACCGAAACGTTGGACCTTTTATCTTGGAGTGTAGTTGTTTATCGCAGAGCTATGTGCCTGTTCAAATGGAAGAATGAGTTTTATAGACGTAGACATTTGTTTATGGAGCAATGTGGCTCCTCAATACATAAACTGTAGCCCTGTGGCTACGGCACGTCCCTACAGTAGTCCAGTGGGTAACTGGGAGGGATAAAAGGTATAAATGTAAGTTAGAGCCAGTCGTGGTTTAGTTTTTGGTACACAGTGCCCCAGCTGCTTTCAACCAGGGAATTGAGTGACGTCATCTCTTCAGTAAGTGAACTGTAAGTCTTTTTACCCACAGGGCCATCTGCGAGAGGGCAAATGCCACCTGTCCCTTGGCAACGCTATGGCTGCAAGCCGCTGTTTCCAGAGGGTTCTGGAGCTGGAGCCTGACAGCAGCCAGGCCCAGCAGGAGGTGAGTCGGCCTCAGTTTGATAAGAGCCATGATGTGACCACTTGGAAATGATTACCCCACTATCAAGCTTTGGCCACGCTGGTGCAAATAAAGTGGGAATAGTCTGATAGCGGTTTAAGAGGAGATCAACTGGAGTTACTGTTAATTCTCAATGACAAAGCCAGGAGGCAAGTTTTAGGTTCTTCACAGAAGTACTGCTGCGTCCGTTGACCTAGTTTTACAAGCACGGCACAGAAGAGAGGCCATTGTTGGCTGTAAAGCTACTCATCGACTACAAGTCTTTGAAAATTGTCTCTAAACACCACAAATTCCTTTTCAGCTGAAGAATGCCGAATCAATCCTTGAATATGAGAGAATGGCCGAGATTGGATTTGAGAAGAGGGACTTCAGGATGGTAAGCTACACAGCGGTTACAACTTCATGTGATGAGTCGGCAGCAACACAGACTTCAGGTGTGCTGTGGTTGTCTCCAGGTTGTTTTTTGCATGGACCGGGCCTTGGAGGCTGCCGCAGCCTGTCACAGGTTCAAGATACTGAAGGCCGAGTGCTTAGCCCTGCTGGGACGCTACCCCGAGGCTCAGTCTGTAGCCAGGTGAGACGGCATATTTGAAGAATACTCTGTGGCTCGCTTATTTCATTTAGATTGTCGGAATTTGTCACAATGAGCGCAGGGGTGAACGCAGAATAAGACGAGGGGGGGGGGGTGCACATGTGCCGTAGCATGCCGGACCAACTTTGATGCGGCTCTCATTACGACATGTTAGAGGACTGTGGGGCGCCTGCTCTGTTTTCAGAGAGGTCAGATTCTAAAAATGAAAATGTAAAGAAATAAAAACCTTTGACTGGTGCTCTGCTTCTATTACGGAATGTGTCTGTTGTCCCATTTACCGACAGTTGCTGCTACACCACTGCATCCTTGTAATATGTCTCGTCTCTCCGGGGAAACATATAATATAACAGTTTATTGCAGTTTTCAGATGTGAACTATACCCCTTTTTTTAATATATATATATATATGTACAATATATGCTTTTACTTAATATAGATTTGTATCATTGGTTCCTGTTTAGTGATATTCTGCGGATGGACCCTACTAATGCAGATGCGCTGTACGTGCGCGGCCTTTGTCTGTATTATGAGGACTGCATTGACAAGGCGGTCCAGTTCTTCGTCCAGGCCCTGCGCATGGCTCCGGACCACGACAAGGCTCGGCTCGCATGCAGAGTGAGTCATTCAGTAGGAAAGCGCTTTAGAGATCAAATGAACTAAATACGACCATCACGTTACCATTATTCTTATTGGGTGTAGTCTGTAAGTCTGATTGGCAATGCTGGTATGGTAGCCCAGAGTAGCTTTTTTAACATTGTCTTATATATGTTTATATATTGTCTTTCCAGGATGCCAAAGCTCTAAAAGCCAAGAAGGAGGAGGGGAACAAGGCGTTCAAGGAGAGAAACTTTGAGGCAGCCTACGAGCTGTACTCTGAAGCACTAACAATAGACCCCAACAACATCAAGACGAACGCCAAGCTGTTCTGTAATAGAGCCACTGTGGGCTCTAAGGTGAGGAGCATGCACAGGAGAGACGCCACTCGTGCATCAACATCTGTCCGGTTGTTTGGGCCGGTCAACTGCAAAATGAATCTTAGCAAGGACACTTGTATTAAGTAAATGAGGAAGTTAGATCAGTAAATATTGCAACGGAGACCGACTAAATACAGAAGAGGAAAGAGGAAAAAGTGACTCAAGCTTGTTAGATGAAGGACAGGAAAACAAACAAACCTATGAATTCATCATTAATATTCATTGATATATTAGCATACAAGTCATACCCCATGCATAACACACGCATACACACATTCATTCAAGTTATTGGTAAAGTTCTCATTCTGTCCCTCTGACGGTATAATGTGTTTTGGTGTTTTTGCCGTATTGGGAACTTCTCTCTCTGTCTCCACCTCACATGGTGACAGTTTTTCCTTCTTTTCCTTTGAAAGCTGAAGAAACTAGAACAGGCCATTGAAGACTGCACGAAGGCCATTAAACTGGATGAGACCTACATTAAGGCCTATTTACGGAGAGCACAGTGGTACGTCCCAGGATTTCTAGCTTGTTTTGTTGATGGAGACGGTACGTTCTGTTCTGTTCTATGTGTTCAAACTGGGTAGAGAAACCAAAAACAGACTTGTTCATTACTGTGCTGCAGCTACAAGGACACAGAGCAGTATGAAGAGGCAGTGCGAGATTATGAGAAGGTTTACCAGACGGAGAAGACAAAAGGTGAGAATCAGACTGCTCCGTTTCAGCACGGATTTATCCTCCTTATTGTGCCTTATTGTTTGTGAACCTCCCCCCCCCCTCTAGAACACAAGCACCTTCTGAAACATGCCCAGCTGGAGCTGAAGAAAAGCAAGCGGAAAGATTACTACAAAGTGCTTGGGGTGAATAAGAACGCCACAGAAGAGGAGATCAAGAAAGCTTACCGCAAACGGGCGCTTTTACATCACCCAGGTGCTTAAACGTAACAGAAGATCCACTTAATACTATATACAGTTGTTTTTTTTTCCTCTGCCAAAATAACGTTTGTACTGTTCTTTCCCACGTTTCCCTCCCCGTCAGATCGTCACAGCGGAGCTACTCCTGAGCTGCAGAAGGAAGAGGAGAAGAAGTTTAAGGAGGTGGGCGAGGCTTTCAGCATGCTTTCGGACCCAAAGAAGAAGTCTCGCTATGACAGCGGTCAGGATCTGGAGGATGAAGGCATGAACGTGGGAGGTCAGCACCTGGACATTTTATTATTTAACAGCTGTTTTTTTATGGTGAGAATCTGGCTGGAAAGTTCTGTGTTGATGTTGATTCTTACTTGCATTTTTTGTCTCCACCAGATTTTGATGCCAACAACATTTTCAAGGCATTCTTCGGTGGCCCAGGAGGTTTTAGTTTTGAAGGTAATGTCCTGAGAAATTTAAGTTTTTCAACCGTTCAACATTTGGTATGACGTTGACATTATTGACATTATTGACTTGTTTGTTGTTTGTTTCAGCATCTGGACCAGGGAATTTCTTCTTCCAGTTTGGTTAACTGGAGGATTTGTCGACCTAAACAGTTTCTGCATCAGGGCTTTTCAACAATGTCAACCCCCGAACCCGCCATACATATTTAATGACTGATTGCAAGTCAAGATTCCTGTCTATGCCATTGACTGAATGAACCCAATGACCACATGCAACTAATGTTTTATTAGCAAGGACTCCAGGACGGCACAGACCGAGTTGCAATAGTGTTACTGGTTTTGGATTTTGGTTTTCTTCCTTTCAGAATGAAACAAACTTTAAAGTCAGTAATGGCTAGCAACGGTGGTCCAAATATTATCTGGATTTTTGACATAGCAGCGACTTGCGCAGCTATTTGTATCAGAGCTTTTAGCGATCCATGCAGGAAGGGACATCCTGGGGGAAACTCTTGAGATGCAACTGAGCATTGAGCAAGCTATTATCCGCCTCAACTTGCTGCTGAGGGGGCGTTCTCTTCATGAAAGTTAATAACTTGCTTAATGAGTTTTGGTCTCTTAGCAAGTGGCACCTTCCCCCTTTTGAAGAACATGTCAGACAGACAGTTGGCTGCTACGAATTCACACTGAAAACTGCCTCCTTGTCATAAGCCAATAGGAGCACTTGAGCATTTTCTTTTTTTTTAAGTCACAGCTGGAGGCTGGAGCCTAGACCTCCACTTACACTACAGCTGAAGCACATTAGAAAGATGGCGGTGGAGGCCGCTGTGCTGGCTTTGTTGCCAGCAAAGTCCCCCTCACTCTTGTTGTCACAGGTTTTGTGTTTGATGTTGCCATTAACAGCATTGTACATTTTACCGGAATGTAAAGTGTTGATTTGTGATGATAGTTTTTTTTTTCATAATTTTTTTTTATTTTGATATGTATATTTATTGTAAATTTGCTGTCTGATGGAGAACCATCTGTGTAAGATGACGACGCCTTTCTGTTATTTGAAAGTTTGAGAGAGACACTGATGATTAGCATCCTTGGACACAAATTCGGGAAGATGGTTGTTTTTTTGCTCGGTCTGCATGCAATATTGTGCAGAAATACATTATGCTTCATGTGTTCCTTGACTGTAATGCAAGCGGTCTAATTTAAGTCAATGCAAATTAGACACGTTTGCTATTGTCCAAGTCATAGGGTGATGGAGACGTGGTTCTGTTCAGTTTACTTCCTTGTGAGTTTGTTGTTCTCTTGGTGGACTTCATGAAGAAAAGAAAAGCGTCTTCATCTTTGCTCTCATTGTTTTTGCCCTTATGGTGAAACCATCCTCTCTTTATCCTTAAAGTACCAGCCAAGTCAATAAAGTTGGCCTCCTCTGGGTTTCCCCTGAATTGTGTGTTTTCTTTTGTGGTGGTGGTGGCGTAGTATGTGAAGGAGTCTTGTAACTCTGGCTGCTCAAATATATCCGGGCCACTGTGGAATTACTCACTACAGAAGCTAAAAACACTTTAATTTACTTTAATGTTTCTGTCAATATTAATAGTACTTGACTATAACTGGAAACAGTTTGTTTTGTGCTGCATTAAACCAATAAATGGAGAGTTGTGTTATGCGGGTCGAGCACTAGATGGCGCTGTTTCTCGCTCTTGGTTTTGTTAGTGTGGTTGCTCGGATACCAGTTGACCGGAGACGTTGATGTGTTTGGATAACTAACGTAAAGTAAAAGTATCTGCCAGCGTTATGACACAAACGTCTGCCTAGAAATGTCAGACACGGACGAAGATCACAATGGTCAAAAGCCAAACGGCGCATTCTCCACTTGGATGGCCGATGGGGACTGGTTCTACATTAAGGGAGAGTATAAAAAGGCTGTAAGCAGCTACACAACGGTGAGTTACGTTACTTACGTAGCTTAGCTAGGGACGGTTAACGTTAGCTACCTAGGCTTTGCACGTTGCACTAAACTGAAGCTGGTCATCTTGGTGATAGCTACAGAGCATTTTGGAATAATACTTTATCCAAGGGTGTCAATATAACTTCAGAATCAGCTTTACATGTCAACTACCTAACTAACCTAGTTATGTGTAAACGGAATTTGACTCTGAACAAATGAAGGTACAGAAAATGCAGATATTTTACATATGATCTAGCGTTGTGGACAGATATTTCTAGAACTATCTCAGAAATTATAGGAAAGAATATTCCACAGTGTCTTAAACATTGAAAATGAATAACTACAGCATAGCTGGAAAAAAAATGCATTTTAGTGAATTGGAAATCTGACTTTTGTCCTCAAAAATACACTGGATCTTTGAAATAACATCATACTGTAGTTCAGAGAAGATCGTCTCCAGTGTAAAGGAAAAGACCCACCATGTTTAGGAAGAGTTGGGGAGCCTTCATAGAAACTGCTCTGTGTCTTTTGAAAGCATGTAGGAATGACTTGCTTTTGGTCTTTGTTTAGGCACTGGCTATAAAGCCTGATGACAAGACTTGCTTTGTTAGCCGATCCAAATGTTACCTGAAGATGGGGCAACCTGACAGTGCTTTAAAAGATGCAGAGGCTTCACTCAAAGCAGACACGTCATTCTACGAGGTAATCTACAGAAATGTTAAAAAAATAAAACGTGTCTTTCATATGATAAATAACAGTCGGCACCTAATTTACATATAGGAGAATTTATGAAAAGTGAAGCGTATAAACATGTATCATGATTCTTTTTGTAGGGATTGTACCAGAAGGCCGAGGCCTTGTACTACATGGGAGAATTTGAATTTGCGCTGGTGTTTTACCACAGAGGACAAAAGTTACGTCCACAAATGCAGGAGTTCAGACTGGGTATCCAGAAAGCACAAGAGGTTATAGAAAACTCTGTTGGCAGTAAGTCATTATTTTGTGATTTAGACAAAATTATATAGTCACAAAATATGAAAACCCTCCTCACACCTAAAACCTTTTGTTCCTCTCTGGCATCTTGTAGGCCCTTCCTCTGTAAAACTGAAGGTTAAGGGAGACTTGTCATTTCTCCAAAAAGATGAGGTGAGTCTTTCTTGTGTTCCCCTTTAATAACCCAGTATTTAACAGGAAACGTTGGAGGTAAGGCCGTTGTAACAATAATTGTACACATACAAACATCAATCTTGTACAGAAAGAAAAGACCCGATGACAAAGGAGTACTTCTCTAGATTGTAAAGTTGTCTGTGTATAAAGTTCAACCCTGGCCTTCCTTCTGGTACATACTATTGTGTTTCTGAATGACCGGCGGGTAAAGAGGGCACAGCCAATTGCTGCTATTCAGCATCTGACAGTGAAGAAAAAACAGCAGACCCAAAAGACCCCCAAGAGTGAGAGGACAACCAAGCAGCTGCTGGGAGAGTTTTACACTGACAAGAAATATCTAGAAACCCTGCTTAAAGATGAAGGTACTATTTCATTTCACCTTGAGTTGTTTGATTCTCTGCATCGTTCATTTAGTACACTGTAGCTTCAAATGTTATTCTATAAGTTACTCCTCCAGTCCCGCCTACTGTGATGTTTAGTTTTCACTTTTAAAAGACTTAACATTTCAAATGGATGCATGTTGATCTGCAGATTTGGTGAAAGGAAAGACGAAAGGAGGGGAACAACTGCACGACGTCATTCAGGGATGCCTCTCGTGCCTCGACTCTTGCACCGAGTTCTGGACCCAGGAGAAACCTCTCGGTGCACAGGAGAAGGAGCGTAAGCTAAGGCAGGACAAATGTAGCGAGCCCCGTCACGGAGCGCCCTCTGAACCGGCTCGGTTTCTGCTGAAGAGCCTGGATGACATTGACGCAGGTAAGCCTAGGCGTCTGGTCGAACAGCTTTCCTTTATAGCCTGGAAGAAAGCTCACCGTATGTTTGTCGTCGTAGAGTTGACATCTGGAAATGCGGAAGGTAGTCTCAAGAAGGCAGAAGACGTCCTGAAGATAGTGCAGGGCTGGTCAGAGGAAGAGGTGCCGAATAAGAAGGAGGTTTTGGGCAGCCTGCACAGTTGCATTGGGAATGCATTGATCGACATGGGCGACATGGACAAAGCTTTAGAACATCATCAAAAAGACTTGGAGTTGGCTAAACAGTGGTGAGAATTTAAAATAAATGACACAATAGTAGTGAATGTGTTTTACAACAATAGATCAAATGTTCAGTTATTCTTCTTATCCACAGCAAACTCCCAGATGCAATGTCCAGGGCTCTGGACAACATTGGGCGGGTTTATGCTCAAGTTGGACAGTTCACACAGGCCATTGAGTTGTAAGTACATACTGGAATAACAGATTCACTTGTGTAATGTATGATATTGCTGTGCTTTATTTTGATGGCAATCCTGTACAGTCACTTCCCTCTCTTAACGAGCACTCTTTTACATCGAGGTGTGACTATTGTAAATTGGTTTATTGATATTTAATTGTGCTTTCTCTGTATGTTTTCAATTCAGCTGGGAGGAGAAGATTCCTTTGGCCCGTGGCGGTTTGGAGAAGACCTGGTTGTTTCATGAGATTGGTTGGTGTTACCTCAAACTCAATCGCCACAAAGAAGCCAGAGACTATGCCGTGCGTTCAGTTGCTGCGGCCGATGACATTGCTGATGAGAAGTGGCAGATGAATGCCAATGTTTTGGTGGCACAATCAGATTGTAATTATTTATCTTTCTTTTATTTACAAAATCAGTTTCTGTGACTTGTCAGCTTATGTGCTAGATATTTAACTTTTTTTGTATGAAAATACAGACCTGATCTCTGCTCAATTCCCTTCTGTTTCATCTCAGTGAAACTAGGAAACTTTGAATCCTGTGTGTCCCACTTTGAGAGAGCCTTGACTCAGGCCAAACTGCAAGATGACGACTCTGCCATTAGCGTCATTCAGAAGGTCCCCTCTCTGTTGTCATATGCTTCCCTTCACCATCGCTTCAGTTCCAGCTAAAGATATTGTTTTATCGCTGACATTCATCCTTCTGCTTTCAGGCCCTGGATGAGGCAAAGCAGCAGCTACCACAGTGAGGATGTCGTCAGTCAAGATTTATGGTGCTTTTAAAGTGCTGATTGAGAAAAAAAGACCTTCAGAAGACAACAATCCTCCAATGAAAAGAGAGCAATAAAAGTCACCTCCCACACTGATGAATAGGACCCAGTATTCTGCATATAGGCCTCGATGTTTTCATTAGTAACTTCTCAAAGGTCAAAGTATAAACCGTCCAGTATGAAACACAAATATAAACCAGTTATTTATTAGATCATACTGTGAAATTAATATCAGGAGCGTTGGTCTCATTCTAGAAAGTTGTTCTCTATTTATGTTTATGTTCCCTGAAATAAAAGAATATGTATATGGGGAAGTGTTTCAAAGCTCTATATCTGGCCTGCCTCCTTTTTTTTTTTTTAACAGCATTGCTAATATTTTCAATTACAGTCCAAAACTATATGAGGCTGCATTGTTGTCAGACTTCTATGAAAAACTGAAACATCTATTACTTATAAAATGCATCACTTAATATACAAAATAGAGAGGAATCTTATCACACTTGATTTGCACACTGCAGCCTGCCAACCAGGAAGTCCTTTAGCCGTTTGATAACTTAAACACAGAGCTGTACTTGCTCCAGTGAACTTCCCCTTGTCACATCTTTATTACATCTGTCACCAGGCTCACATGGTGTACTTTGCATACAGAGGATTGCTTCCTGCAGGGTTTACACTACTGTCAGTGTATATGGTTGTTTGTCTGTAGATCACAGAGAGTAGAAGTACAAATAATGGTCATTGCCTCTTCACCAGAATGTCTACATGGAGCCAGTGTGGTTCTTATCAAGCCAGCTGTTGTTGACTAGTCATCCTTGGAGACTGAGCGTTGAGTTACTGCACTAAGTGAGGCAGGTCTGGACCTTAAACAGTTGACCTGGGGTAGCCACTGTGTCGTGTTACCTGACCTGAGGGGAGAGTCTGCATATCGATGGCACCTCCCTTTTGTCTGAAATGTTGATAAGGAATGTAAAACAAGGTACAGTAGTAGTTTGGTCATGTAACTAAACAGAAGTCTTCATTAAACTTGAGGAAACTTCCGCTGATACATCGCTGTATATATTTAAACCACTGTAGTCGTGTTACTCTTTGTCTGTGAGGCCTCATTTGCAGATAAGAGCGCCATACTATTAATGTATTACGTATTAATAAAAATACATGAAGTGTGAACTTAAAAATGGGAAATAATGGGAAATGAACAGAATTTAAAATCTGTATTGATGTTAGCGCAGATGTACATCACCATATATACAAACAAATACACACATAAATAGAATAAAAACAGTAAAAGACCAAAAAAACATATAGAATTAATACATAAATTAAAAAGGTGAAGGAGACACATTATTTTTCTCTGAAAATGGTGAAAGTATAGATTAGACAGTGAAGCCATCATTTTTTACTTCACTCTATCTATTTTTAATTCCAATTTTTATGTTCTTTCAAAAAACATTTCAAATAAAGTTTAAAATGCTAAATAAAATCGGTAACTAATCAAATGCAGAGGTGTAGCACACACTTCTGATTTGTTTTGTTGTAATCTTCTCCAGTGGCGTCCTTCCGGTCCACAGGGGCGTGTCTGTGGCCCCGCCCAGTTGCGCGTTCCCGTAAATTTCCGTTTTCCTTCTTGAAGAGTGGAGCGGGTGCGTGTCTGTACCGAAGCTTTGCCTTGTCATTGTATCCAGAGAGAAACGCGTGGTCAGCGGCTCTACCGACAGCTCCACTGCAGCCTAACTGGTAAGCTGGCATTCTAGCAAACAAAAGCCCCCCACACGGGACGCTACAGCTACATAATTGTGTTTTTGTTTTTTTGCAATAACAGCCTAAATAAGTTGCTCCAATAACAGTCAGGGGTTTGTAAACGCCAGGAAAGCATCTACTTGGTAAGACGTGGCGCTGTAGCTGGTGATGGTGTAGCCAAATTGAGTGGCTGCCAGGCTAAATTGTTTTTGTCTCGCGTGCTAGCGTTGGGTGCACGCCACTCCCCGCCTGGCCACATCGTGCAGTTGGCACCATGTAACTGTTCATCGATTCCTCTGTTTTAACATTTGAGCTCACTTAAACATTCCTAGTCGAGTAAACGTGTGATGGATTTAGTCCAAACTTGCCATAAACCAAAAAAAATAAAGATAATTATCCCCTCACTCACTGCGCCATTTACTGCTGCTGTACGTTACCTCGCGTGTAGAAGTTTGAGACACCTGAAAGTGTTAATATCTCCCAAGCTGCGTCTGTTTTAGTTTCGTTTATTGGATATTCCCGACCTGGAAAAACCCTGAGTGTCGTGTTTGTCTTTGTTGAGCGCTGCTGTGAGAGAGCTTCCCCTTCTGTCTCATGACTCGATGTGGTTTCGCACATCTGTTAAAATCTAACCTTTAGTATCAGACCTTTTGTAAAAACAATTGTATCACGTATTTTCCTAACTACCCCTTTTTGTGTGTCTGCTGACAAAGCTTGGCGATGCAAGGTTTGAATATAGTATTTTTGCAGTCATGCTTATGCCACTGGCACACTGATGATTTATTTTTTTGCTCTAATACCAAAATGTTGCCACCCCTACTGTGTGCACGCGAGTACGACACCCCTGCTGAACATAAATTGACACTATAGCTTAAAATTGCACAGTCATTATATTGGATGGCATCGGATTGTGTGTTATCTGGTCTGCACGTCCAAACATTTTGTAAAGTATCAAAACAGATCCACCCCCTACATCTCCATTATCTCTCTTAAATCAAGGATATTGAGTAACTTCCCGTTTTGAGACCTATTGACCAGTCATTTAAAAATATATATATATATATATATATATATATATATATATATATATATATTTTTGGCCTCTAGAAGGGCATGTGATATGCGGTCAGAAGTGACGGTAAAAACAAGCCTGTACATCTGAATATAGACAACTTCTCTCCTCTTTTTTTTTTAATTGTCTTTAAGGTACCTGGTGGTGTGTGAAGTCAGACTTTGAGACATGGACCCTGAAAAGAGTGCAGAGGTTTTGGATTTGCTGGGGACTGAAGTGGAAAAGGCGGTTGTGTCAAAAGTGGAGACGCCAGAGGAATTCCCAGAGCCTGAGAAGCCACCAGCTGCTGACGAAGAGGCCGAGCAGCTGGTGGTGAATGGTCATGATGCAGAAGTCCCAAACCTGAAGGAAACACAAGAGTTGATTGTCACGCTCTCTGAGGGAACAAGCAAAATGGAGATTGAAAAATCTGACATGGAGTCGGTGCCCGTTGCGGTGACGCCACCAGAGCTAGATGAGTCATCGGAAAAGACCTCTGGCCCAGTCGCAGCATTAGACACGGAACCAGAAAACAAGCAGCCGGTGCCAGAGAATGACCCAGAACCGTCGCCTGTGCAAACGCCTCTGGCCGAGAGTGCCCCTGAACCAGAGCCAGAGAAATTGGCAGAATCGGTTCCACAAGCTGACCTACAAGAGCAAACATTACCTGAACCAGCAGCGCTGCAGCTGCCAGTAGACACACAACCAGCCAGCCAACAGGAGAACGGGTCAGAACAAGTGGGAACTGAGCCAGAGTTGCAGACTGCAATGGATACCGGGGCAGAAGAAGAAGTTTCCAAAGAGGAGGTGGTGGGAAAAGATGTCGCGGCTGAGCCTACAATGGAGGTGAAAGAAGAAAAAGCAGCAGAGACGGTGGTGTTGGTGGCAGAGGTTTCCTCGGTGAAGCCAACAGAGGCTGTGACATTAAAGGAGGAGGCATCGGCTGAAAGCATGGAACCTGCAAAGGACGAGAAGGAAAAGTCTGATACTCTGAAGGAAGCAGCAGAAGGCGTTCCATCTGAGAAGATTGGTGCCGAGCTTCAAAAGGAAGAGGACATCGTCCCCGCATCTGGCTCCCTGTCCTTTGCCCTCCTGGCCCGAGAGCAGACCAAAGACGCCCTGCAAACATCTCGTACCCTTGTTGTCCTCCGAGGCCTCCCGGGGAGCGGCAAAAGCTTCTTGGCGCGCGCCATAGCCGAGGCCTACGGCGCCCACTGCTCCGTCTTCTGTGCCGACGACCACGGCGTGAAGCCAGAGAATCCCGAGTCGTCTGCGGAAGGATACCGGGCTCTGGACGAGGCCGTGGTGGCCTGCTGCAGTGCAGGAACGGCCTCCTCTGTGCTGGTGGTGGTGGTGGACGACACCAACCACACCCAGGATCGACTGGCCCGCCTGGGTGACATCGCCGCCGAACAGCGCCTCGTTGCGGTCTTTTTGGAGCCGCGTACCGAATGGAGCCGAGATCCGGCGCAGCTGACCAAGAGGACCGGGCGTGGACTGGAGGAGGCCCAACTGGAAGCCATGAGGGGTTCACTTGAGGAGATGTCCCTTCCTCTTTACTTTGGCTGGTTTCTTCTCTCCTCCATCCAGGACAAGGTGAGGTGCACATCAATGGACTTCCTGAAAACGCTGGACACCTTGGAGGCCTTCAAGAAGCACTTGATTGACTGTGAGTGTGTTTTTAAGTTAATTCCTTTTTAATGCAAAGCTTTTAAGTCTTGCATGACTAAGATGTAGCTGATCTTGCGTTGTGTTTACAGTCACTGGGAAAGCTGAGAAGGAGGTGGATTTGGAGCAATACTTTCAAGCTAAAGGAACCCTCCACTGCACTACAATGTTCTGTGACTATGGAAAAGCTGAGGGTGCCAAAGAGTACGCACAGAATCCAGTAAGAAACCTGTCGAGTGTTTTCGTAAAGATGTTTTTTGCAGTAAATGATTGAAAAAACATAAATCTGTTTGTAGGCATGTAAATGTTTTACTTCTTTTTATTTCATGCATTGTTTGGGGGGGGGAACATTTCAAATAGCAACATCCTAGCATAGTAATGTTTGACAATATAAAAAAGTTAATCTTGTGATCTTTCTATTTGTCCCACTCTCCAGGCTGTTAAAGATCTCTATGGTTCTGCATTCGAGCTGTCTCTGAGCGCCCTCTTCGTGACTCCTCGCACCGTTGGTGCCCGAGTGTCCCTCTCCGAGCAGCAGCTCCTGCTGTGGCCCGCTGATGCCGAAAAGGCGGCGGAGTCCGCCTCCCTGCCCCTGGGAAGCCGCGCCCACGTCACTCTCGGATGCGCCGAGGGCGTCAATCCGGTTCAAACGGGCCTGGATCTGCTGGAAATCCTGGCCCTGCCGCAGGGGGAGCTCATCGAGGAGATGGAGCTCGGCTCGCTGACCTATTACGGCGAAGGGAGGTGGCTGCTGGATCTCAGGGAGCCCATCTGCACCCCGGCCTGCTTCTCCAGCTTCTACGGGCACAAGGAGGTCGAGCTGACCAAAAAAGAACCGGAGAAGAAAAAGAAGAGCAAGTGCACCATACTGTAAATGGTAAACACGGGGATGTGTGTCTGGGATGACTGGTGGATTGAGACTTAGGCTTACTCTGTGCAAGGTTTGTGCAGCGTTTAGGGTTCAGTTATAGCCTCCCTAAATCCACAAGCTGTGTTCCTTTTTTTTGTTACTGTTGATTTGCACCACAACCCAAGATGCCTTCAATCCAGTTAGGCTAGTTGACAACGTTGTTCAGTGTCTGGTTTCACACATCGGTGCCAGAGTTGCAGTGCCTGGCTGTTTGCTGAGGTGTTCGCTGCAGTTTTAGAAGTTAGTGTAGCCGCCTCCCACGGCTCCCGTTATCTCTCGTTATCTAACACTTAGATTTCCTCCTCTACACATGTCGGTGTCTGTCAGTATTCAGATGTGAGTAATTAGGTACTTTCATTGCATGCAAAAAAAAAGAAACTTCAAAAAAATGCATTTTATCTGTCGCATACAATACATTCATGACATTTGATTTACATATTCAATCAATTAAGCATAGTAACAATTCTGCTCTGCTAAAAGTACCTCTTCCGCTTCAACAGAATTTGTTTAGTGTTTCCTTTGGCTTAGTTGAAGAAAAAAAGTAATTTCTGTGTGTGTGTGCGCGTGTGTGCACTGCCTAGGAAGTAGTTGTTGCAATAGCATATGGGCCAAAGTTATCCATTTGATTAAGTGTATTAGAATGAATGTCATTTATAGAGGTCCTTCCTTGTTACATCTTTGCATAGTTTGAAAGGGAGAATGCTGATGAATTTTGCATTTGTTTCAGCAGCTTGCACTTAATACTTATCAAATGCTGTGAACCCAACTTCATGTTTTGCAACTTTTTCTACTGCGCAGGACTGCACCCTTGGTCCCTTTTTATTCTCTTTGAACAGCACTTCATGTATTCCTTTTCGATTTGTATCCCCCTGTGACTGTCATTTTTTGAATGCCAATTCCTACTTTTGTGTAGCTGTTATGAATCACTATTTTTGCACTTGTTTTGTACACTTAATAAAAAAGAACATTGCTTTGCTCCAGTAATGCAATTTGCTGTGTGTTCATTATGCTAATGCAGCTTGGAGTCTAGCATGCAACATGCTGATACCTCAGTTTATCTGCACAGGATCACTCTCAGTGAATGCAGCTGTAGTGGCATGTATACACCAACAGAGGGCACTCATCCTTTGTGCAGTGCATAGACGGTAAAGACATCAGTGGTGAGATCTGTGCATTTAACCTGTATTAGCTTCTAGTACATTGTGTAAGATTCAGCTCAGCTATTGCAATACTGTAATTTCAAACATTGTGCCACAGACTGGATTGCACAATGTGTCTGATCTCCCTTTAGTTTGCCCTTGCGTAACAATCTGGCACAGTAAAAATGCTACAAAACGTATCATAGAATATATATATATATATATATATATATATATATACACACACACTGCCGGGTAGCTTGTAAATTTCACCAACGGGTTATGGATCGGAATCTAGAAAGTAACTTTCCACCAATGTATACAATCCATTAAATTCTAATTCATAAACTACCATAAAAACATTGTTTGATCATGCCTCAAACACACTGTATAATGAAATCTGTTTGCTACTAATTACCATACTTCAAATTATTTGTACTAGTGCTAATTAACTGAAATTAGATTTTCCACAGTAAAAGACTGAAAAGGCAACTAACACGTTTACTCTCCGCTGCATCCTTGAAACTAAAAACTGTTTGTTTAGGTCAAGGACAGGTTAAAGACCATGAACTGGTGCGCAACATTCACGTTATCCTCACAGTGCGGGATGGTGCGTGTCAGACTTTATGTGCAAGATTAAGTGATAACCTCATTGGTAGCTATGTAGATAAAGAACAATGTCAACCAATCAACATCAGCCCTTTTTTCTTCACGAGTGGTGCGTGGGTGAAAGAGCGCTTGCGCTTTGAGAGGACACTAATGATGCCTTCATGTACTCCCCGGAATCTCTGTTTTCTATTTTGTCCAATACTCATACATGAAGTTTGTGTAAAACTAAAGTGCGTTTGATCTAATATAATTAGAAAAATCCCGTGGTGGAAGAAATGTTTAGACCCTGTACGTAAGTGAGTAGAACTGCGAAGCTGTATGTTCCAGTGGCGAAATTAGGTGGAGAAAATTAGATGAGAAAATGTACACTAGGCATGTCATTGTTTAATTTTGAAGCAAACAATTATTTACTGCATTTTATAATTGATATATTTATTTAAATTATAGAATTCCTGAAACTCGCATAATAAAAAGTCCCACGGGTCGATATTTCTTCTAAGCATGCTAATATTTAAATCGGATTTATATCTGAATATAATATATAAAAAATATTTTTTGTAATAAAAAAATTCAGTTCAAGATACAATTACTTGAGTAAGATTTGTAATGCAGGACATGTATTAGTACTTCAGTAAAGGATAGTGCTTCTACTCGTGCTTTTGCCTGTTTGAATTACTTGCTCTGTTCGTGTGCCTCCCACCGCGTGATTTCAATATTTCCCAGTGTCCCTGAAGGCAGCAATAGAGCATGGTGTGGAATGAACCAATCAGAAGCCAGGAAACATCAGCCTAGCCTATCGGCAGATCGGCGATGGAGACAAAACTCCCAGGAAGCTCTGCTCCTCGGCACCTCTCATATCCACAGACGGCAAGAGGGAAGCAAAAATTGCCGAGAAAACCGTCAAAGGAAGAAAATACACAAGGTAAATTAAATATTGTTTTTAATTACACATTTACTTTTTTGCTTCTTCCCCTAACTCTGTCTCTTTCTGTCTCTATCTCTGATTTACAAAAAAAAGTTGAACTGCAAATCTGCCACATCATGCTTATCAAGAAGTTTGAGTTATAATCACTGAAAGTTTTCTTGGAATGCTGGATATTTGCCAAAACATTGCTGTCTGACTGGTTTGTAAATGAATGAAGCAGTCTGCTGAGTAATTTATCTCAGGCATCAGTGTTCAGAGTGTTCTCTGTTTGATCTATGAACTTTGCAAAGCCAGGCAGGGTTTGTTGTATACGTCAGTACGTTATACGTGAATATGAAGCACACACTTTCATCTTTTTTACCTCACTGTCTGTCTGATTTAGTTCCACTGGTCCAGATCTGTGCCTCCTCCTCCTCCTCCTCCTCCTCCTCCAGTCATCCATCATCGCCTCTTTTTTAGATCTTATTGTGCTTCACCTGAATCAGTGTTGCTGCTGATGTGACGCACTGATCTTTAATACCTCTGACACTTCAGTTTCACAGAGAAAGTAGATGATGTATGGGACCTGCACGCGCTTTTTGGATAAATGGACGCAGCGCTGTGGTGACTCAGGACAGGGACGATGATCAATAAGGAGAATGACAGTCCCATTAATCCATTTAAGAAACGGCTGCCAGGGCCGGAGTGTGGAGCAGGAGTCCTGTTTGAGCCGACATCAGGGCTTTTAGCTTAATGAACCACGGACAAGAAACAAATGCAACATCCCGCAGATGGTTGCATGATCCACAGACAGTGACTTTGATTCAGGAGAGATGGTAATCAGTAATACCCTCTCTGTGTGTTTTAGCTTCAATAAGCCATGTTTCTCAATAGTGATGCACGTTTGATTTGAGGTAGAAGCAGTGAGAATAGTTGGGGTTGCAGTTGGTCCAGTGTGTGTGTGTGACAGTAGCTGTTGCATCAATATCACAACAGAACACGTTTGCATTCAATTAGCCAAAAGAAATTTGAACTTTTTTTTAGGTCAGGTCAAAAGCTGCGTTTCTGCAAGATGTACAATATATTCTTGCTGATCGGAAAGCAACAACAAGCTGCTCAGATTTCAGGATGGAGTTTAATGTGTGAATGTCCAACATCAGGGTCGGTTCAGTGAGGTAGCAGTCCTACTGGCTACACCATATGATTGCAAGTGATGTAAATTTAAATGACAGCGTCGTTAATTTCCCAGTTTTTTTGTGATCTTGGTCCAATCATTGAAGAAAAATGATTCCATGTTGCGTCTCCTCTAAAAAGACAAAGGAACCTCTGTCCAGTAAAAAGACAGATAATGTCTTTCAAGATTTTCTATCACATTTTGATTTATATGAGAGTTCTCGTCTGGATGGTGGAATTCACCTTTTTTTAAATGGCTTTAGTCTCGTACTAATATCTGGTGTAGCTAAGGTAAGAGAGAATATAATAACATATATAATAGAGTAACGCTGGTTTTAAAGACAAACCCTGCTGTCAGCTGTGTGTGTTGGTCCTGTTGGAGATGACCTCATCGAGTGAAGCTCGTGGCCAAAAGTGTAAAGGTCATAACTCCGCTCTTTTGAAATTCAAATTTATGGAGGCTATAATAAAGTACTTGAGTTTCTGACACTCATGGACCCGAAAAACAAATGTCTTTCTCTGCTGCTTTCCCTGCTAATAATTGTTAACTGTCACTAGATTACTGCAGTTGTAGGCCGGTGGAGAGAGTCCAGTTAGTCCACTCTGCACACTTGATTGTGCAGAGTGGAACCTGATTGTTTGAGTAAGTGCACATTACCTCATTAGTGCGCAGGTCAAACAAACCGAGGCTAATCGTGTTGTTTTTACCTTCACTGTCTGTGTCATGCTCAGTAATCTGACTGTGCAAAAGGACAGAAGGCCTGAATCTGTAATCTGATTGTCTAGCAGTCTCTCTTAATTCTGTGCAGTTAAACTTTAATTATGTCTATAAAATGAATTGACAATGCAAAACAGGATGCTGTCCGAGACCATTTCTTGTCTGTTCTGACAGCAGAGGATGTCTGACATGATGTTTTTGTTTTTTCTCATTCACAAAGGAGATCGTGGATGAATTCAGAAAGCAGTAAAAAAAAACACCTAAACTCTCGTGCTCATTCCATGTCTCTGTCCACTGTTTATGTCTGCTTTTCTGTATTCATCCCCCTCTCAACATCTCTGTATCTAACTCTCTTCTCGTCCTCTATGGCCAGTCTAGCCCTAAGCAGTCATGTCGGCCAAAGCCATCTCTGAGCAGACGGGAAAGGAGTTCCTCTACAAGCACATCTGCACATCGGCAGCTGTCCAGAACAGATTCCGCTATGCCAACGTGACGCCCGAGACCGACTTTGAGCGACTGGCGAAAGAGCACCCGTGGCTGCTCACAGAGGTGAGGCAAGAAGATCCAGCTGTGAGAAAATAAAAACAGGGATTCAGACGTAAAAGATTTTCTCAAGCTAAATGAACAGTGAGGTTGCGTTATCCCAAATGTATAGCCCATAAATGCCTAAAGCACAGTCGTCCTTAAGGCTGTGGGAAGTGATCTCCTCTTTATGGAGACAATCACTTAGGCTGGCAGCAGAGTGCCCTCTTGGCGCTTGTTAGCTGACGTCTCAGACGGCAGAGCGATCCGGCAGCTCTGAGGAAATGAAAGGAGAATGCAGAAGAGAACGTTTCATCTCTTTTCCATTCTCAGTTGGTGAACAGAAATTGTCTCTCGCTCTGTCGACGGGTAGGTCAGGGGGTTCAGCTCGGGAACGGCTTCTTGCACAAAGCGGCTCTCCGGGTACAGGACGGTTGCCTCGCCTTGCTTTCAGTGTTGTTCTTCATAGCGAAGCGCTGGCAGATAGGTGGGCCGTAATAGAAGTTAATTGAATTACGCCGTGACTCATCTCGCAGGATGAGATGACGTTCTCCCCCTGTGTCTCCCTCCCGAAGGTTTTTTTTTTTATCTACGAGGAGGATGTGGAGGGCAGATACATGGAGATATGTGCAGTAGAATTGATTAGGAAATTGCATTAACTTTCACCCTGGACCCTCTGTCTTTGCTCCCTGGCGAGCACCCAGATACTAATGGGTCCACTGTCATGAGTTATTCTCTTCATCTGTCTTGCAAGTGAGAGGAGTCGTGCTCAGTCGGTGGGGGGTGGATGTTAGTTCACATTTGCGTGAGAAGATCCTACTTAAGTAACGTTCAGCTCAACTTCCAGGTGATAGAATAGTTTGTGAATGTGGGATTTGCTGATCCCAGATCTCTCTGAATGATAACTAAACACCTGCTGTCACATGTTGGAAGTTAAGATGAACAGTATTGAGTTGTTTTGTGTCATTTTCAATTTCAATCATGGAACACATCTCGAGGCTGGATTCCTGTTTGTGTAAAGAATGATAAATTTATCTTAAAGAATTACTTAAGTGATTAATTGATATTCCACATTGCTGAAGATAATTGTGTTGATTTTTTTTTTTAAATGTAGTAATCATCATTTCAGCTCCATTGAATCTAAAGAAAACTAATCAAGAGTAGCGATCTGTCTTTGTGAAATGTCTTCAACAGAATTTGACATTTTAATAACGTTTTGAATTTATTACCATGTCCAGCTTGTTGCTTTCAACAAATACATATTCAGTTGAGATGTGAATGCAACAGAGAAATTGTCTAAAAATAGCTCTGTTTTGTCCAGATTTACTCCCTTAAATATATATTTATTCAGACCACAGATCTGCAATCTACCCTCTCTACAATAGCTTTAAAAATAAAATGTCAGTTTGATGCCTTTTTAGTTAAGGCTGGATGTAGGTATCTTGCTCAAATCTCCCATTATTCATCTTCCTCCTGCAGAGGCTGGTGGTGAAGCCCGACCAGCTGATCAAGAGGCGAGGGAAGCTGGGCCTGGTCGGCGTCAACCTGGACCTGAGCGGCGTCAGAGAGTGGCTGAAGTCCCGCCTCCTGAGAGAGACGACGGTACGTCATCCACCCTCTGCCGCTCTGCTGTCTTTGAGAGCGTTGCACTTCGCTGAACACTCCTCCAATCAATATTATCCCAGAGCTTTATTCAGACACTCCTCCTGTTGCCCTTTCCTTCACCCCCTTTACCTGTTTCGCACTGATGCGTTTGCTTTTTCTGTGTTTTGTATGTTGTCTTAAACAGCTGCCCAGATCACTGAGAGGTTCGGTATCAATCCACTGGTAGTAAATCAGTCCAGGTAGCTGAAGCGCTGCTGAATAAACAGTCAGTCCATCTATCCAGTCAGCATAACCACAGCACAACAGATCCCTCACTGTGCCACGGGGACGCTGCGTCGCCTCATAAACCAGGGCGCTTCGGTTATGGAGGGACTAGGGTGGCTCATAAAGCATCGAGCGTAGCGTCAGCGTGTGTGTTGCAGCACTGAGATTGCGTAGATGCATCTCTTCACAGATGAGATGAAACTGTCAGCTGCTGCTGCTGCTGCTGGTAAATAAAAATAAATGAAGCCACAGCTGTACTGCGGGCAGTGTTTCCGCTTGTATGTTATCTTTATTCTACTCTTAAGAGTGTATATATATATATATATATAGAGAGTTAAAGTAAAGCAGATGTTTATTTATCAGATGTATTTTGTGAAAAACTTAAAATAGACTTGATTTATTGAATTTAATAGAGCCACTTTAACACGTTACACATCCTTTTCACTCCCTTTCTTCCCATGTGTGGTTAAATTGAACCATTCATATCCAAAGTGCATTCACAACATGAATGGCTTTTCTTTTTTCTCTCTGTAAGACGGTACTAGAGGTCAGTTCATTTATCTGAATTGCCTCATCAACAGCCTTCTGCTCAGCTACACTTCAAAATGGCAACTCCCTCTCCGCCCTCTTTTTATTTTTTTGTCCTGTTCTCTCCGGCTGGCTGCTCTCCGCCGGTCCCTGGTTACTTCATGCCTGTTGGCCTTTAACGGAGGAACGATGACAGCCCCACCAAATGAGCTGGGGCTGTGTTAGCGGGGCTTTTCCTGAGTAATACATGACATTTTCTTCCTCCTTCTTCTCAACCTGTCTCCTCTTTTTCTCTTAAAATGTCAATTAACTTATTCCATCATTTTGATTTAACGTACCTTTTGTCGCCTCCACCCACCAGTCCAGGATAAGTGTCTGAAAAGTTCAGGGACTGATGCAGCAATATGGAAACACCCACAATCCGAACACTAGTCATGCTCAGCGTTGTTTTCTTCTCACTGTTTCTTTGTCTACTCAGCATTTCATCTTCTTATGATTACTTTGTTGATGGTCCTCAGGTGGGAAAAGCCAAGGGCGTACTCAAGAACTTCCTCATCGAGCCTTTTGTCGCCCATAAGCAGGTAAAGCTCTCGTTACACATCTACCTCTCAGTCTTTACGTGCCTTATTCACACGTTATCACTACTACCAGTGGACACTACAATGCCTGGTGCAGAAACGTTTACTCACCGACGTCTGCGTCATTTTCCCGGCCCATTGTTCAGGAGGAGGAGTTCTACGTGTGCATCTACGCCGCCCGCGAGGGCGACTATGTGCTGTTTCACCACGAGGGGGGTGTGGATGTGGGAGATGTGGATGCCAAGGCGAAGAAGCTGCTAATCGGGGTGGATGAAAAGATCAGCGAAGACTCTGTGAAGAAGGAGCTGCTAACTCTCGTCCCCAACGACAAGAGAGCGTGAGTTACATGGAAGTCTTTGTGGTGCACGAGCAAAACTTAATACCGGCAGACGACAATATAGTGTATGGAGAATGTAAAGCCATACAATAGCCTGGAGCTTACAGTGTGCCTTTGTGTTGTTTGCATCCTGTGGTAAAGTTTAGCACTTTAAAAGAAATAAAGACTTTATGACATCAAACTATATATTTTAAATCAAAAGCTTCGTGATAACATCCCCAACTAAAATATCATTTCACAGGCTTAATATTTAATAGAATTAGCTTTTCAGTATGACATGTTGAATTGTACTTACCTGCGTTTCTATTATTGTGTCCACCTGGTGCATATTTGGCTTTTGTTGACATCGAAGCTCGTGCCGAAGTCCGGTCTTATAGCATGTTTGTGTATATTGTCAGCAGTTAATAGTCAAAGCTCCTATATGTGCGCCAGCCGTTTAGAGGAGATCGATGATTTCCATGTCACACATGTTTTCAAATGACAAAAAAAGGTATTTTATTCTAAAGCAGTGACTCTGTGCTCTAAAAACAGATTTTTAGATATACTTAACTACCAACGTATTTACATAGCTTTACTCCAAACTACTAAAAAAGACCCAAAACAGGGAGCATTTTCCATTATGTAATTAAACCGAAAGAGGAAAACGAAAAGGTCACATAAATGGAGCAAAAAAAAAGCACTTTGATATTGGCAGTAAATGTGGGGGGAGCAGCAGGAGCAGCAGCAGGAGCAGGAGGAGGAGGAGGTGGTGGATTGAGGGTTTCCATTAGACAAATGACAAACTCTCTTTTGCTTCGCCTTTCTTCGATCAGCCTCCACCCCCCCCCCCCCCGGCTTTTTTTTTACCCTACAGTGACATTCAGAGCACGTCCGTTTATTTTGATGGGTACGATACTGTGGCCCAGCCCCTCCTCTCCATCGCTCAGCAGTCCTCTCGTGACAGCATATACTGGCCAGACTCACCGTCTTGGCTGACATTGAAGTCCCTCTGCCAGCCCCAGCTCACCTCCTCGCCCCATGCACTCTTCTCTTCACACTCCGGATTAAAAACAAAAGCAGCACTCTGACAGTTTTCCTGCCCTCCCATCAGAATCAGACATGGGAAGCTGAGTCACTCAGGGATTCGGTCACAGTTTTCCCCCACAGGCCAGTCGGAGTCCTGACAACAGGCCGACGTGGTTACAAAGGCCGCGAGCTGCCCGCACAACTGACAGGCAGGGGAGCAAAACACAGCCTCCCCCCCACTTCCTCCTCCTCAAGCAACCCCCCACTCCTCACTGCTCTGTTTTGACATGTGATGGAGGAGGCAAATTAGATTTTTCCTTCTCTACAGCAGCTAATTTACAGGTGGACTGTTTCCTGTCCAGCTCAGCCTTAACAATCCGTCAGGGATATAGTAGTGTGTCATGGTTTGAATTATGTGGAAATATATAAGATATAAAGGTAATGTAATTATATATTAATGTATAATGATCATGCTTTGTTTTTAAATCACCAGGCATAGGTTGTACGGGGCCATTTTATTGCATAGCCCAGTATTAAAGAATTAAGAATGAATTACCTTTTACTTAAAAATATAAAATATGATTAACTCCAAAGCAAAGTGTAAAACCAGTACATGACTTATTAAGAGTTTTGCATTGCAATACTGTGAATATTTAGCTAGTACAAAGTATTAAATGTCTGTTTGTGTATTCAGTTAATGATTTAATGTTGTTTCTTTCTTCTTCCTACACTTTTAGGGCTGCAACTGATTATTTTCATTGTCAAAAAACCTACAAATAATTTTCTCGATTCATCAATTGTTTTATCTACAAGATGACTACTTGAAATTGATTGTTTTGTCCGAACAACGGCCCAAAACTCAAACATATTAAATTTACAATAATGTAAGCCAGAGAGAAGCAGAATGAACTCACATTTAAGAAGCTGACAGCGACAGTTTGCACTTTTGCTTAGAAAGTGATTGACATGAGTAGTTAATTATCAAAATAGCTGCAGAACAATTTTCTGTCCGTCAATTTTTCAACTCATTATTTCCACTGTATCGTGACTATAACTCCTTTTTAACATGATTAACCGAACATCCTCAGGGTCCTGGCCAGCTTCATTGTTGGGCTCTTCAACCTGTACGAGGACCTGTTCTTCACATACCTGGAGATCAATCCGCTGGGTAGGTTGGTTTTTCTTAGTTTTTTCTCAAATACATCGATGTGCTGTGTCTGAACAAGCAATCGTGATGGCATATATATTTTGTCCATAAATATGTTATCGGATTATGAAATCATGCAAAGGGGACATCAAAAGGAAATTGGAGATGAAAACATCAATGCATAATAAAACATCTTCTTAAAGCCAAGAGGCAGAAGTTTATTCTTGCACATTTTTAACACTGAGGGAGGAAACTGTTAAATAATTCAAGCACTTCCTGTTTGATGAAGGCAGCCCGTATTTATAATAGAATAATTGGGCACCAGTATATGCCTTCTGGCAGCTGTTGCTGTGGGTGTAGCAGGGCTGCTGAGACCGGCTCTCCCTGCTTTGATTTCATACCTCCTCCTCCTCCTCATCTTCCACCTCCTGCAGGGACAGCAGGTTGTGGTCACCTCTGCCTGAGGCATGGTCCTCCCAGGCTGACATAATGGAACTCAGTGGGTGGGTGTTTGTAAACCTTGTAGGAGTATAGATCTCATTTTTTTTCCCTCTTTTCTCTTTCTCAGTGGTCACAAAAGATGGCGTCTACGTGCTGGACATGGCAGCAAAGATCGATGCCACAGCTGACTATATCTGCAAGGCCAAGTGGGGAGACGTGGAGTTCCCTCCACCCTTCGGCAGGGAGGCGTATCCTGAGGTGAGGGAGCCCCCGGAGAGACGGAGCTAGCAGAGTGTCAGATTTCAATCTGTCTGCATCAAATAGCCGGTGTTCTTCTCCAAAGAGGGAGAGGGGAAAAAAGCTTATTTGGAGTGTTAAGTAGGATGTAAATTGAGCAAATTATCAATTTTAAGAAACACTCCTGAGTTACCTCAATCATTTCAAATGAGATCGTCACTAAATGTAGGGTAGACAATTTGGATTTACTTCCAATATATTCATCACATAGTGCCTTTCATTAAGACAAAAGAAGGGCGGTGTAACTCTCCACCGCTGCTCTGTAGCTGCCCCTGACACCAGCTGCCCCGTGTGAATTAATGAGGAAGGGTCGTACCAACACACAGCTGTTAATCAGCCTTCATGACTCATTCTGGAGACGGAGACGCAGCTTTGGTAAAGGTCGTCTGGGCCTGTGCATAAAGACTCAGTGTGATGACGTCATGTCCCGTACTGTAATGAGATGCTTTTGTTAGAAAAGATCTGATTTTGAGTGGTTTGCTTTTTCAAAATGAGGCTTACAACACCATTACACACCAGTGTTTTAATGTCTTTTTAAAACCCTCCATGTTTACTTTTGAGCAACGTAATCTATATCACCTGCATGACAGAGCTCAATAATATGTATACAGGACTTTTATTTACATGTTTGGCTGATGCATGTAGGAGTTTGCTTGAGACAGTCTGTCTGTGCACCAGACGGGCTGTTCTAATTGGACTGCTGTGAGACGAGAGTGGAGATGAGGGACAGCGGGTGCCTTTTGATTGGGAGCTTTTTTTTTACTCTCAGCCACCAGCTGTGGCCCTGACTGTCACAAACAACCACTGATGCACATCACATCCTCTTGATATTTCTGCAATATTTTTCAATTAATAGCTCTTTAAAATCAATGCAAGCACGGGCAATGCAATTGTGGCCAAAGGAAGAAGCGCTTGTGCAAGTCCTGCACTGATTAAGGCTACAATCTCTCACACACACACACACACACACACACACACACACACACACACACACACACACACACCCTGCCTACTTCTGTAGCAATCACATAACGTGTCTCACAAGTCTTGATTGGCCTTTTCTTTAACATTTGCAGGAGGCCTACATTGCCGACCTTGATGCCAAGAGTGGCGCTAGCCTCAAACTGACGCTGCTCAACCCGCGAGGCCGGATCTGGACCATGGTGGCAGGAGGAGGAGCCTCAGTGGTGTACAGGTACCCAGTCACAGTGCCAGAGCAGGACTACATACTGTATAAACCAAAAGCCTGAACAAATAGGACGCAACTAGCCATGTATCAGAAATAATCCAATTGGATGTTTTCTTCTGGCTGCTGAAATTGTCTCCTGACTTCATCCTCATTACATTGATTACACTACGCATAATTAGGTTTAGCAGTGTATGCCAGTGCTGCAGTAGTAGCAGTAGAGACTGATGGTGCAGCAGCTCACACTCTGCCCGTTCAGCTGCCTGGTAAATTGGATTCTTGGCATTTTAGTGAGTCTGGAGGAATGAGCTCCCTCACTCCCGTCTGTTGGAGGTGTAAAGCGTGACATGCAGACACATCAGCCATAACTAATTATTCCCTCTGTGCAAAGTGTTTGTGTCTGTTTACAGTTCAGTATTAATTCAGAACCAAGTGCATTCTGAAGTTTAGCGCTCAAGTTAAGTTGCTGATCATCTCATTTTATTTAGAGTATTGATGCGACTGTCCCAGCATAGGAGACACACAGCTGTTGTTGCCTTTTTCTCTGTGTGTGTGTGACTCGTATCAAACTCTCGTAGTGACACAATCTGTGACCTGGGTGGCGTCAACGAGCTGGCCAATTATGGGGAGTATTCGGGAGCACCAAGCGAACAGCAGACCTATGACTACGCCAAGACTATCCTGTCTCTGATGACCAGAGAGCAGCACCCTGACGGTAGGAAAGCGGCTCAGACGGAGCTTTCTGTGTGTACTCAAAGTGAAGACCACTCTTCTAAAATTGTGTTTCTGTCATGACGTTCTCCAGGAAAAGTTTTGATCATCGGGGGAAGCATTGCAAACTTCACGAATGTTGCAGCAACATTTAAGGTACAGTACAGTATCGCAGGCTTTTTGTTTATGTAGTAGCCTTGATATTACTTCATCGAGTTATTCACTGAGCTTAATCCTTGTCTTTGCTAGGGGATTGTTCGAGCCATCAGAGACTATCAGGTGCCACTGAAGGAGCACGAGGTCACCATTTTTGTCCGCCGTGGAGGCCCCAACTACCAGGAAGGCCTCAGAGTGATGGGAGAAGTTGGTATGTTGTACATTCTTATTTATACTTCTTGAGTGCATTTTTTTTATCTGGAAGCACCACACTTAATTTCCCTGTGCCTGCTCTCCTCAGGCAAGACAACTGGGATCCCCATCCACGTCTTTGGCACAGAAACTCACATGACTGCCATTGTTGGCATGGCACTGGGCCACCGGCCAATCCCCAACCAGCCTCCTGTTGCGGCCCACACTGCCAACTTCCTTCTCAACTCCAGCGGCAGCACATCGGTATGACACATACTGACCCCACAGAGACCAGTAGAGGCTGTCACGATGTTGTGTCGCCTCACCGTGTGCAGTGAATTTACATCGTCGGCTCCACCAATAGCGTGGTGCGGTTTAGTGATGGAGTGAGCAGGGGACTTGCATGCCCACAGTCTCTGTTTCAGTTCGTGGCGTGTCCTTTTAGTGAACCAGATTATCAGAAGCCCAATGGCTCTTTTGTGTAATGGCATCGCAGAGCATTGTGGACTGCTCTCACTCAGATAGTCTTGAGATCACAGTCAGTGACTCACCGCGACTGCCCCAAGGCATCCATTAAGACCGAGTAGTGCAAAGGCTTTCAGAAAAGTGTGTGTGTGTGTGTGTGTGTGTGTGTGTGTGTGTGTGTGTGTGTGTGTGTGTGTGTGTGTGTGTGTGTCCTGTTGGTTATACTTCACAAAGGTCTACTTGTGTAGCCATAAAACAAATCAAGAACACAAAGACTCTCTGTGTAACTTGTGTGCAGGTGACATCTTATAAAAAAGAGTGTTTGAGGCTACCCTGCTCCTTTATCAGGCTTCATCAAGGACCAGTTTTGCCAGTTTTTACAGTTAAAGCAGATCAGTTCTCTACAGAGCTGTCTTCATTAGCACACACACTTTTTAAAATGTGCATAACAAAATAAAAAATGGATGAATCTCTTTTTTTTTTTTTCCAGACCCCAGCATCCAGCAGAACCGCTTCTTTCTCTGAAAACAGAGCCAAAGTTGAGGATTCACCGGCCAACAAGTCCAAAGCTGGAGCTCCCATTGGTGAGAAAACGCAGTCACAACTGCACTGTGAAATCTTTGCACTTTGATCGCTGAGGTTTCCGATGTGTTTCCATGCATGGCTCCACCGCTGAGCAGCGTGACAGGTGGAAGGAAGCCTTGCGTTCATGCATGGTTGAGTTTAGGTATTATAGCTCCCCCTTTGGACAGCAGCATGACTCTGTAGTTCAAACTCACCAAAATGGAGGTTGAGTGCACTTTATAATTAATTGGACACATACACACCTAATCCTAAACATTTTAAAGATAGAAATGTTATTTTGTGTTGTGTTATGATTATGTAAAACATCAGCAATCCCAGACCCCTAAAGCATGCTGGGGTTTACTTTATCAGTCTACTTTTATTAACCTTATTGCCCAAAAGGCCTCATCTCCATGTCAGTGGCGTTATTATTTTTCTTTTAACTTAATTCAGTTTCTATTCTGTTCATGTGCACCTAATAATAAACTTCATAGAAACCATGAAGAAAACAAATATATTATATATATATATATATATATATATAAAGTGGAAGAAATAATACACAGATTTCTCACCTGGTGTTCAGATTTTTTTTTCTGTAACCGCTTTTCTTTCCCTATAGCCAAGCCAACTTCCCTGTTCAGCAAACACACCAAGTCCATAGTGTGGGGTATGCAGACACGGGCAGTGCAGGGTATGCTGGACTTTGATTACACCTGCTCCAGAGAGGAGCCATCTGTTGCAGCCATGGTCTACCCGTTCACGTAAGTGTGCTCTGTCCTCCCGCTTCAGCTTGTGTTTACTTTTCTTCTGCTGTCGGTGTAACTGCTCATTACTGTACATTTAAAATAATAAAAAATCACTTCAGTAAACAACGGTGCCCTTTCACTGTGTGACAAATGTTTGTATTGTATGGCATGCCTTTCAGTGGAGACCACAAACAGAAGTACTATTGGGGCCATAAAGAGATCCTCGTACCAGTGTATAAGAACATGAGTGACGCCATGAAGAAGCACCCTGACGTGGACGTGCTCATCAGCTTTGCCTCTTTGCGTTCAGCCTTTGATAGCACCATGGAGACCATGCAGTACCCACAGGTAAGTGCAGCCTCATCCTGCACCATCTGCAAGGCACTTCAAAGCTAATCAAATTTAAAGTGACCGTCATTCTATCATTTGCATTCAGATTCACACCATTGCCATCATTGCTGAGGGAATCCCTGAAGCCCACACCAGGAAGATCATCAAGGTCGCAGATGAGAAGGGTGTTACAATCATTGGACCAGCGACCGTCAGTCTTGCTTCACTTCTCATTGGGATTATCGCACTTTCCCGCTGCGTTCTTTTATCTGACCAAAACCAACAAGTCTCTGTGTTTTTGACCAGGTTGGAGGAATCAAGCCCGGCTGTTTCAAGATCGGGAACACGGGAGGCATGTTGGATAACATCCTCGCCTCCAAGCTCTATCGCCCAGGCAGTGTGGCCTACGTGTCGCGCTCAGGCGGCATGTCCAATGAACTCAACAACATAATCTCGCGCACCACCGACGGGGTTTTTGAAGGCGTTGCCATTGGTGGGGACAGGTATGTCGCTATCTTTTATCTGCAGTATCTAAGCATGTGGGTGTGAATCGGCCTATAATATTTGACTTTTCTGCAGATACCCAGGCTCAGTGTTTACTGATCACGTGCTGCGCTACCAAGACACTCCTGGAGTAAAGATGATTGTTGTACTGGGAGAGGTAAGGAATAAATCCACACACTAGCAGCTTTTAAACGGTTATTGATTTGCTACATCCTGAATCTGTCTCTGCCTTCAACAGATTGGAGGCACGGAGGAGTATAAAATCTGCCAGGCCATCGAACAGGGCAGGATCACAAAGCCAGTGGTGTGCTGGTGTATTGGTACCTGTGCTACCATGTTCTCCTCAGAGGTGAGAGGGCAGATGTAGAGTCTTGTGCATTACAGTTCATTGCACGATGGAATAACCGTTTTTTTAAAGACATTTCTGACCCATGTTGTACCTTCCCCACCCCCCCCCTCAGGTGCAGTTCGGCCATGCAGGAGCCTGTGCCAACCAGGCCTCTGAGACAGCAGTCGCTAAGAACAACGCTCTGAAGGAGGCTGGTGCCTTCGTCCCTAAGAGCTTTGATGAGCTGGGAGAGATCATCAAGTCAGTGCCCATTGGCTCATTCATTCCTTCAGTATTTCTAGAATGAGTCCTGCGCTCCTCTTACAGTCTTCTGTGTCTTTTTTCATCCATGCAGTTCTGTTTATGATGACCTTGTTGCCAAAGGAGTTATCCAGCCAGCCGTAGAGATGCCTCCTCCCACGGTGCCGATGGATTACTCCTGGGCACGAGTGAGTCTGCCCTCTGAGCATGAATGAATCAAGCTTTTATCTATCGGATGAGGGCAAAACAAAAGTGAAACCAATCCTATTTTAAAAAGCTGGATCACAACAAATAGATGCATTAAACTTGTTTTTTTTCCTCTTGCCCTGCAGGAGCTAGGTCTGATCCGTAAGCCTGCTTCCTTCATGACAAGTATCTGTGACGAGAGGGGTCAGGAGCTCATCTATGCCGGCATGACCATCACTGAGGTCTTCAAGTCAGAAATAGGCCTAGGAGGAACTCTGGGGCTTCTCTGGTTCCAGAGGAGGTCAGCCTCTTCACGCAGTCGTTGTGATAAACAAACTCTTGACAAATAATTGAACCCGATAACCACCTTTTGTTTTACCCCCTTTTGTGTGCAGGTTGCCGAGGTATGCCTGCCAGTTCATTGAGATGTGCCTTATGGTGACTGCTGATCACGGCCCGGCTGTTTCCGGTGCCCACAACACCATCGTGTGTGCTCGAGCTGGCAAAGATCTCATATCCAGCCTCACCTCCGGCCTTCTCACCATCGTAAGACACCTGTGATTCGTGTTGCTTGATTTACGGACCTGACCTGCAAAAGTCCACCATGAGCAAGAGTTTTTCCTTTTTTTTCAGGGTGACCGCTTCGGAGGTGCTCTGGATGCTGCAGCAAAGCAGTTCAGCAAGGCTTTTGACGGCGGCATGCTGCCCATGGAGTTTGTCAACAAGATGAAGAAGGACGGCAAGCTGATCATGGGCATCGGCCACAGAGTCAAGTCGGTGAGTACAATGGCTCCTTTAGCATGTGTGTATCCAGTGTGGACATGTCATTTAAAGGTGCTAGAGATAGAGGACAACAAGATTGATTGGAGAAGGATGATTTTTAATGAAAGGGAATTGTCTGTGCTTCGCCAGATTAACAATCCAGACATGAGAGTCCAGATCTTGAAGGACTATGTGAAGCAGCACTTCCCCTCCACCCAGGTGCTGGACTACGCTTTAGATGTGGAGAAGATCACCACCTCCAAGGTAATGTTCATCACTTCATCCTGTCAGCCTTTACTAAATAGTGACGCGCTGCATTTGTTTAAAATGACATGATCTTCTTTTCCCTGTGTGTGTGTGTGTGTGTGTGTGTGTGTGTGTGGATTTTGTTGTATTAGAAACCCAACTTGATCCTGAATGTGGACGGCTTTATTGGTGTAGCCTTTGTGGACTTGCTCAGGAATTGTGGTGGTTTTACAAGGTGAGCCAATAAATGCTTCCCATTTTTACAATATCGTTATACAGTTTACACTTTTTTTCTCTTTTAAAAAAGGATACCTTTACTTTATATAAGACAAAATAGAGAAACATTTGTTATATTGAAGCCATGGAGAATGGAGATCCAAGGTTGTTTGACAACTCAGCTCTTTGATTTCATGCCTCTACTCCATAATGGCAAATATATGAAAGTGTGGACTACAAAGACTTGTTGTACAGTTTGTCCATACTAAAAATGACCACAAAATGCCAAAATTGCCTTAAATTAAAAGCGTCCGCCTGCACTTCACACATGGTCAATATGTTTGAGTTCAAGTACAAAATAGGTAGTATTCTGCCTACATCATGGGCAGCTATATAATTCAACAACTCTCATCCTTGTTATCCATCTTGCCTGTCGCAGGGATGAAGCCGATGAGTTTGTGGAAATTGGAGCTCTGAATGGCATCTTTGTCCTGGGGCGCAGCATGGGATTTATTGGTGAGTCATTTCTGTGCACAGACACACTGCTACAGTAACGTGTGCAAGATGGGCAAACACTTGACAGTCGAGCCGTCCTTTTTTCATATTTTCTCAGGACACTACCTGGACCAAAAGAGGCTGAAGCAGGGTCTGTATCGCCACCCCTGGGATGACATCTCCTATGTGCTCCCAGAACACATGTCCATGTAATCAGAGGGACTGAACCAGAGAGCGTCAGCCCTCCGTCCCCAAATCCCCTCACCCGAGCCGTCAATACCCCGCCCACACTGTGGTCTGTCACGCCGAAGCAGTGGCGTAATATCGGAAAGATGTAACAGTTGATGCAGCTTGTAAATTGCAAATATTGAAAAGAAGAGTATGTTTTTAGTTTTAGAAACCTGTCAGTGCTGCAGCTCTTTGAATATTAGTGTAACCTGCCAAACTGTAACGCTCTAGTGTGACTGAGTGAGATTAGAAGATGAATCCGATATATACAGCTAAGAGGGGAAAGTTGATTATTCAACTGACCACCAGTGAAGTACTGTTCTTTACCCCAAATATATATATAATTGTTGTATTAACTTAGCATGTATCACAGACTACTGTGTCTCTGTGCAGCTCTCTTCATCGTGCCACTTGAGAATCATGAGCTTGCTACAAGGGGTTGAACATGTAGTGCAATAATGCTTATAATATGAGAACATACTGTAGATCAGAGCTTTATTTATGTATAGATATATTGATGTTAGAGTTTTGATTTTCTTTAATGTTTTTTACGCAGTGGGGGGTGAAATGAATCATCAGTCTGCTTACTGTGGCAAAAGGGACCATTATGACTTATTCACCAGATAATATTCTCTCTCAGCTGGTGGAACATTTGGGAGATTGTCGTTAGTCATAAGAACACCAAAAATAGAAATCCCTTCCCAGTTACTTTAGTGGATTAGGGCATTTTTGCCACAAGCCCCAGGATGTGGTTATAGTAAAATCTATGAGAAATAAGCTATGACAAGATTACATATTCACTATTTTTAAGGTCTGTTCTGTCTTGATATTGTTTACATAAATGCACTAGTCCCATTACAATAACCTGAACTATTATGAGAATATTTCCATCAGCACTACAAGTTAATGTTTTCACATGATTAATATATTAGGTCTAAATACGTTTTTTTAATTAAGATTGTTTCATTTCTCTGTTAGAGTAGGATTTTAAAAGTTATTACATGCCCAATATTTCTCCATCTATTACTCACTGTCTTTTTGCATTTGAACAAAGCCAATTAATATGACACAGTCAGCATGAGTCTCAACTTGGGACATTTGACACACCTTTCAGATTGCTATATTTGTATTCAACAGAGAGAAACTATGTGGACAATCTGCTACTCGTACGACTCTGAGTGAAGGACAAAACTTCAATTCTATTTGAAATTAAAGAAAATTACACATTTTCCCAAAATATACGAGGACCAAAAGAAAATGTGTGTCAACCATCAACAGTGTCATCTATACTGTGAATGTAACAAAACTAAACAAATCTTTGGACAACCAGAAACCTCACTAATATTGTTGCAATGTTTGTTTGTAATTGTTTCAATGTGAATTGAACATGCCTCTACTGATTTGTTGTATGTTGACAACTGTGTAATTGAGTAAAATAAAATGTAATTAACGTAATGTGTGTGTGTGTGTGTGTGTGCGTGCACAGCATTTTCTTTTAAATATATTTAACCTCTGCCCTGATAAATATTGTAACAAAGTGCATGTGTCAGGGTTGGGTTTAGGCAGTGGCGGCTGGTCCATAGAGGGCGCTAGGGCGCCGCCCCCCCTAGAGCTACAAAAAATAAAAATAAAAATATAAATAAAAATAAAATTTAAAATAAAAATAAACTATACAAATTGTCAATATTTGTGTTTTTGAAACATGGAATCACCCAGTAATATGTGTAAAATATGATATCTGCGGTAAATATATGCTTTTCCTGCACGTCCTCTCTGCCTGTCTGCTCTTCCTCTCTGTGTGTGCGCGTCTCAGCTGGCTGGGGCGCTGGAAAAACTGCCCCAAAGAGGCGGGTCTATAAAGCAGTTAAGCCAATGCTGAGTAAAGATATAAATGAGTGACATACAATTCAGCCAATCAGCGTCCTCAAATAGATTCAGCTTGGGGCAGTTTTTTTCCTGCCCCAAGCTGCGCGTTCTCGTCAGGAGAAGTCTCTACAGGAGAGCGCCAGTGTGAGCACTACTCCTCCAAGACCCGTTTGAGAGGAGAACTGAGAGGAGAAACTACTGAAAGAGCTGATCCCAGATCAGCCTGACCTCACAATCAGACAGCAGACTAGCAGGAAAGAGAAGCAGTACATGAAGCTTCTCTACTAGCTGTACACCAGACAGGTTTGACTAGCTGGATGACGTCATGATAATAACTTATTTATCTTTTTAAAACAACGGGGACAGAACCAGCATGGACAGTTAGGGAGTGAGGGACATGAAGCACCTGTCTGAGAAATGGATATATAGTTATATATATATATATATATATATATTATTATATATATATATATATATATATATATATATATATATGTATGTGTGTGTGTGTGTGTGTGTGTGTGTTTTATATTATAGTGAATATTATTATATGACATATATATTATTATATTATACAGAATATTATATGATATATATATATTATTATATTATGCAGAATATTATATGATATATATATATATTATTATATTATACAGAATATTATTATATGTTATATATATTATATTATACTGAATTCCCTGTGAGGGTGACTAAAATAAGATGTCCTGACGTGTTTGTGAAAGTGTTATTTACTGCTTTTTTTCGTGTTGGAATAAATGTTAAATATTTAACTGCAAAGTAGTAATGCGCGTTTGATACCTTAATTTGTTTGCATTAAATCATTCTGGGATGTTTGCTGAAATTGATTGGATGTGGCACAGCCCTACCAAGAACATTTTCCACCAGCCGCCACTGGGTTTAGGACTTTATTTTGGAATCAGTCCAACTGTTTTAACATGAATGCAAAGATGCTTTATACCCACTTTACAAAAACGTGCTTTTTCTGCTATTACAATTCAAATGCCTGCCATGAATGGCCATGCTGTTGTCTCAATTAGAATAACCTATTGACATTAAAGTGAAACGGTCTGACTTAATGGGTTTTTATTGCAGACATTACAGCGCATAAAATATATAGCAGTGATTGAAACACTATGATTATTCAAAGTCTGTTTATAAGATGTCTGTCTCTGAGCCTGCAGAGCAAACTGCATGCGTGCCAGTGCAAGTTTCTAACCATATATTAAGCTCAGTTTAGTGGGAACTGCTGCCTCTGACGTAGACGACGCCTTTCAGCCACTGCGCATGTCAGTAATTCTGTCTGTGTTTACAGAGCTGAAGCTGGTTCCTTATTCGTTATTTCCAACACTTCAATCAACTATGCTCAATCACTTGTGACACTAAAAGGTACGTTTTTAGCTCATCTGTGAATGTTAAGCCTATGTAAAATATATATGTGTACATATATATCCCTAGGTTGAAATTAAATTAAAACCTTTTGTTTGATATCAGATTTCACTATTGACACAAAAAATTGCTTTTAAAACAGAAAAGAATGAAGTTTCAATTACTTTTTAAGCAAACCATGTTGCCCTTTAAAGAGACAATCAGTCCTGGTTGATTTAAATATTGCAATACTTTCATCAGTGGGTCATAGGGTCAGTCGCCATTGTATTAACTCCTTCAGGGATGGATAGTGACAAGTGTCAAGCTTTTGAATACTTTCATTTAAATAAAACTGTCTCCATTTTATAAACACAAATAGAGCTATACACAAAATTATTAAATCTTGAAGCTCATGTATCAACAGAAGACTCTATACTGCTTAACTCAAATAGATGCAACTTTAACAGACATTTATTTAAATTAAAATAAATGATATACAGTCTATGGATATGACGCGTCGAATGCGAAACGCGCTTCGCTGTCGCCCTCTGTTTTGACTCCATGTATGTGTGGCTGCGTATGTCGCCTCCTTTCCTTCACTAGTTTCCTTCATTCCCCACCACTGCTCACCTCCAGCGCTGGCAGCACGATGGCAGCGGCGGCCCCCAACCCGGAGGACTCCGCCAGGAGCAGCACCAGCAGCAGCGGCACCAGCACGCCCAGCGCGCTCGTCGGAGACGGGGACGCGGAGGAGGCCGAGGACTTCACCTCCTCCTCCCACTGCTCGGAGCTGTCTCGGCGGCAAAACGAGCAGAGGAAGCAGGGCTTGTTCTGCGACGTGACGCTGGCCTTCAGCAGCGGGGCGGCTAGCGGGAGCGTGCAGAGCTGCGAGTTTTCAGCCCACAGGTCGGTCCTGGCTGCGGCTACCGATTATTTCCCCCCTTTGCTTGGAGGACAGTTTTCCGAGTCGTTGTCCGGTCGGGTGGAGATGAAGGAATGGAGCTCGGAACCGGGGCCAGACGCGGATACGGTGGAGAGTGTCATCCAGTTCATGTACACTGGAGAAATACGAGTTAGCACCTGCAATGTACATGAAGTACTGGAGCTAGCTGACAGGTACGCTCTGTTTACAGTAACATTTCAGATTGTGTGTCAGAGAGAGAGAGAGAGACACCTTCTATGGCTGCTCTGTTGCCTAACAAAGTATTGTTTATGTGAGGCCTGGCCTAACCAGTCCAAACAGAGTGGTATCCTGTAGTTACAAGGACTGACATCCATCATATACTCTCTGTCCTCTGTTTGCTCAATGCTAGATTCCTCCTGCTGCAGCTGAAGGATTTCTGTGGTGAGTTCCTGAAGAAGAAGCTGAGCCTGACCAACTGTGTGGCGGTGCACAGTCTAGCCCACATGTACACCTTGGACCAGCTGGCTCTACGGGCTGCAGACATGATCCGTCGCAACTTCCACAAGGTTATCCAGGACGAGGAGTTCTACACGCTGCCCTTCCACCTGGTGCGTGACTGGCTGTCCGACGCCGAGATCACAGTGGATTCTGAGGAGGTGCTGTTTGAGGCCGTGGTGAAGTGGGTGCAGAAGAACCCGGAGGAGCGAAGCCGCTACTTCGAGGAGCTGTTCCGTCTCCTGAGGCTGCCCCAGATCAAGCCCACCTACCTGACCAGGGTGGTGAAAACGGAGCTGCTGGTGTCCGCCAACGAGGCCTGCCTCCGGCTGGTGTCGGAGGCGGTGGAGGGCCACGCTATTCGCTTTGAGAACCTCAAGTCAACCGACATGGAGTTCTGGTCGTCCCACATGGCCTCCTTTCAGCCCCGCTTTGGCCAGAACATGGACGTTATCATGGTGGTAGGCGGCGTGTCAGAAGGAGGGGACTACCTGAGTGAGTGCGTGGGCTACTTCATTTACGAGGACCGCTGGGTCAACCTGCCGCACATCCACAACCACCTGGACGGCCACGCCATCGCGGCCACAGAGTCCCACGTCTACGTAGCCGGTTCTATGGAGCCGGGCTTTGCCAAGACGGTGGAGCGTTACAATCCCAACCGCAACACCTGGGAGCAGGTGAGCAACCTGACCACACGCAAGCACTCCTTTGGCCTCACCTCTATTAAGGATGTGCTGTACAGCATCGGTGGCCATGGGAACTTCAGTCCGGGTTTCAAAGACGTCAGCATATACGAGCCTGACCAGGACAAGTGGGTCAATCTGGAGTCTGCGCCCAAAATCCTGCGAGACGTGAAGGCGGTGAGCGTGGAGGACCGCTATGTGTACGTCACGGCCCGCACACCTGTCGATACAGATAATGAGGATGGACTGAAGACGGTGACCACTCGCTATGACACGGAGAGCCGCCAGTGGCAGGACGTTGACTCCCTGCCCCTTATTGACAACTATTGCATCTTCCAGATGGCCGTGGCCTCTACTAACTTCTACCACACGGCCTCCTGCTGCCCCAAGAGCTACACGGAGCGCGAGGAGGTTGCCAAGCAGAAGATCAGCCTGCGCATCTCCGACGAGATCCTGGAGAGCCTGCCGCCGGAGGTGACCAGCATCGAGGGCGCTGCCATTTGCCACTTCGACGAGGACGTCTTCGTCATCGGAGGCTGGAAGAACAGCGACGACGTGGACAAGCAGTATCGCAAGGAGGCCTACCGCTACTGCGCCGAGAGGAAGCGATGGATGCTGCTGCCGCCCATGCCGCAGCCTCGCTGCCGAGCCACCGCCTGCCATGCCCGCATCCCCTATCGCTTCCTGTACGGCTGCCAGCGCTACCCCATGCCACAGAACCTGGCCCGCCAGCGGGATCGCATGCAGCAGATGCAGCAGCTTCACCGGCGCACGCTCACCTTACGCCGGCAGCTCCAGTCGCAGATAGAGTGCTGAGCGAGATCGAAGAAACTGCACTGCTCTGTCCGAGGATGCACTGCGAGCATCCGGTCCATTGCAGCCATCCTAATAACTTCCCCCCCCGCTACTACATTACCTGCTGCAGCGGGTCTTGTGTTGCTCTCCTCCTGGATTTCATTAAGCTGAACTCTGTGCCATCGGTGTTGTGTTAATGGCTGATTTTGTGGAATGCCATGAAATGTGTGGACAGGTGTGCACTGACCTGTGGTCTGTGAGGAAGGATGAGGGGAATGTAAATATGTGAATAAGAGTGTTCTATAGCAGCCAACAACTGAATATCCTTTTTTTGTCAAGTATGTTGGTAGAGATGCTGTTTATCTGTTTGTACATTCATAGGATAAAGGTGTACGTGTAAACATTTAGATGGATATTTTACATTCCTTTATTGTGTGCCCTTACTTAGGGAGGCTATGTGACATTATTAATAACTGCATTCCTACATTCAATTCAACTCGCTTAATGAAGTCTCATTCCATTTTAACACTGTGACAATCTCTTCATGCAAGTAGAACTTATGTCCAAATGTCTTAACTCTAACCTCTAACTTATGATTGCTCTGTTGGAATGGCTGCGCTTGTTTCTGTGCAGCCTCGTCAACTAAATAGGAATTATTTCAGAAATGCTGTTCATCTTAAAATCCCGTAGACTAGTTTTACTTTTAGATTGCAGTTTCCCTTCGACAGTATATTAAATTGCAATATATTTTTTGTTGCTTGTCTAACACTTGAAAGCTAGAAATGTTTCTCCCGGTATCTGGAGAGGTGAAAATATGAGAGAACTGTGATGTTGAAAAGATGTGATATGATGAAATAATTCCTTTAAATTATCCTAATATTGAAATATTCTATTTGTCCACTGCATTAAGCGCCAATCTTTGGCAAAGGCTCAATCATTCCTTTCTTTTGCACTTTGGCAGTCTATTGCTCAGTGCACATTCCCATTCGCTCGAGAAACATACATTGAAAATGTATTTATGTGTGTGAGTGCAAAAAGTGTGTATGATTTGTGTTCGCAGAGCTTCTCTACAAACTGCACTTTTTGACATTTAATTGTTTGTAAAGTCTTAAAGAAATGTAGGGATTTAAGTTGCCGTTGCACTTTGACTTTGCTTATTTCATTTGTTTCATATCAGACGAGGTGATTGTATTTTGGAAAGGCTTTGATTTAGCCGAGTGCGTAAGTTTTGATCTTTGAAAAAAAAAAAAAAAAAAGTCTCATTATTTGCGGACTTGTTTCCAACATGCAATGTTTTGTTTGATCCTTGTGTTATTGTACTTAACTTCCACATGGGTGTATATTAGAGACTTGCTATGTTGTTCTGTGGTCTCCTCTGACCCTCCTAATAGACTTAGACATTAGACAGAAAGGAATCTGACTGATGGGCAAAACAAACAGGATTGTTATATGAATGTGTTGTGACTGACATTCAGAAATTCCAGATGTGCAGCGCCTATTACAGCATAAAGGTTACGGAGCGCAGAAATGATATTCATTTCCACTTTATGACCAACATAAATAGCACTGCAGATTTTACGTGGAATAAGCTTTGTAATTTGCTTTGCATGTGATCGTCTGACATTGTGTCCTCCTTGTATTGGATGTAAGAAATGCTAATGTCATCACTTGCAATTAAAGTTGTTTTGTTAGTCAAACGGTTGCACACACACACCAACAGTGTGTTATTGCTTTGTTGGACTTCAAGGAGTTACCCAGAAATCTTGATGTATAAGAAGCTACAAAAATGCCATGCTCCAATGGCTACTTGTAACAAACGTAGGTAGGTTGCACTGTCATCAGTGGTATTGACATTCATTTTGTATATATATTACTGTGTTTTTATTCATTTTAGATACATGCATTCATCTTCATGTATCGGCCCGGTGTTATTCCCTCTATCATGACCAGGACACCGCAGAGAAACCCTGGTGCAGAGACGGGGTAGGAACCTTGTATCAGGGCCTTTGCTGTGGGGGGAGAACACATACCGTCACACCTCAACTTACACAAGTCGTGGTGCTGCATTTAGGTCTAGTCTCGCACTTAGGAGAAAATCAAATGAAAAGAAATGTTTGGTCCCAGAGAATGCTTGGCATCTTCACCTTTATTATATTTTGTGTGAGACGGTTCCCATCCTTGGTTTAAAATAAAAAGTCACGTCTCGGTCACTGAGAAAATAATTTAAAATCAACTGTGTACCACAGTTTAAAAAATAATCCTACACTCTCAACAGTACCTGAAGGCAGCATCACCGCTGAAGCTACACCCCAGGCGATTCAGTCGCACCAGTAGCAACGTTAACGACACGCATCACGGGAGGCTGAGAGCTGATGATACTTAACCTTAACTGAGCGGCAACCCATTTCAAGAAAATGGTAATCATGTTTGTTTTTAAGTTAAAGCACCAAAAACAACGCACACTCACATTCAACAACAAAACAAACTAGCTAGCTAGGTTAGCTGAACGTACCTAGCTTAGCTCTTCGCGTTGACGTTAGCTTTTTGGCTTTCATAGCTGTATCGCATCAGCACATTTACTGTAAAACAAACATATTATTATAATTATAGCCTCAATGTTTGGTAGTAGCAAATGTGAGTTAGTTCGCTAAACAGTGCGTTTAAACGTGGTGCTAGCCCCTGACTGGTGAGCTAACTGGTGATGCTTGTTTTGCACGGGTACGATATTGAGTAACCACTTTCTCTTCAACTGTCACATTTTCAACGTTAAGATTCCACAGCTGACCAACTCCTCCGTGTGTATGAGGGACCCTCAGAGGGTGCAGGAGATCCTAGAGGCCATGGTGAAGGCTGGCTCCAACACCGTGCAGGTAACGCTATAGTGTTTGTCCTAAATGGACAATATATATATATATATGAGTGTAGTTGAAAAATAAAACGTATTTTTGTTCTTTCTCCATTTGTCATCCAGGTGATCTCAGATTTTGACATGACTCTGACCAGATTTGCATACAATGGCAAAAGGTGCCCTACCTGTCACAGTAAGTCGTCTGACAAGTAAGCTTTAGTTCGATGTTCTCGTGCATTTTAAGGTGGATTTTTAGCTAAACGTTGTCACTGAGTCTGTGTATTTTATTTTCAGATATTCTTGACAACAGCAAACTCATCTCCAATGACTGCAAAGAAGAGGTACTGTAGCAATGAGGCAGAAGCAGGTTTTCTTTGTTAGCACTATTGCCATTAAGTAAACTTCCAATATATTTTTCTCTACGTGTAAACCACAACGCAGACATCACAAATATAATGTTCAACTTGTTAGATCTTACAAGGAAACAGTGTTGGGGAGTAACTAGTTACATGTAACAGAGTTGTGGAATTAAATTACTAAATAAATGTGATTGTAAACAGTTACTAAGAAGAAATATGTAATTAAATCTAAAAATATTGGCGATGACATCTAAATATATTACTTCCTGCAAAGAGCGCATGTGTAGAATAAAACATTCATTCTGTTGCTTTGACCAACTTTTAATTCAAGTTCAACAGTAATCAGTGATGAGTACTGTTTACACTGCCTGGTTTAAGTTCATGTTTTTAGGACTTATCAGTTTTATTGGTTCGAAAAGTAATCAAATCAAATAAGTTAAATTTCTTTCAATTAATGAAAGTATTATTATATATTACATTTTAACTGTGTAACTAGTGATCTGTAATTACATTTCAAAAGTAACTTTCCCAACACTGCAAGGAAGCTACATGCATATATGCGTTTTTTGGCAAAGTTTTAGAAATGTTGATGTTCAGACCTACAAAAATACAACATTTGACTTGTAATTGAATTAATTTATTCAATTGTTCTGTCACTTATACTTAGTCTGTCTGCCCTCTAGTGAGCAAGAGGACGAATTAAAACAGATTGAATCTGTTCAGTAATGTGAACGGTTCTTGTTTCAGTCTTCCTGCTGTTAAATCTTCTGTTTCCTCACTTCATTTTTGTATCTTTATTCTGGCATTTTTCTTCAATAAGATACATATTGCTTAATTATTACTTAGGAAAATAATTTTATAAATATTTCCTAAATCCCCAGGATATAATCTGACAAAAAGTAGAAAAGTGAAGATCATCTCCGAGTGTAATTGGGTAAAACATCACAGTTTTCTGTTGTCTTTCAGCTGAAGGAGCTGCTCAACACATACTACCCTATAGAGATAGACTCTTCACGGTCAATAGCAGATAAACTACCTCTCATGGTGGAGTGGTGAGTATCTAACACAGCTTTTACTCAAATATAATATATTTTAATGTGTTCATGAACCTGTGCTGCACCTACATCGCACAGGTGGACTAAAGCTCATGAAATACTGGTACAGCAGGAGATCAGGAAAGACCTGCTGGCCATTGTGGTGCGGGAGTCCGAGGCCATGCTGAGGTCAGAAAACCTGCTATTTGATAGTTTAAATGTTAAAAACATTGTGTTATGTGTGTGTGTGTGTGTGTACTTTAATAACGAGTTGTTTTCACAGAGAGGGCTACCAGCTCCTTTTCGACCACCTGCATGAGCACAGCATCCCTCTGCTCATCTTCTCTGCTGGAATAGGAGACATCCTGGAAGAGGTCATCCGCCAGGCGGGGGTCTTCCACCCCAACGTCAAAGTCTTCTCCAACTACATGGACTTCGACGAGTCTGTGAGTAGCCGCACCGCAGACTACCGATGTATTGAGATTGAAGCGATGTATTTGACTCTTCGTCTGCTGCCACGCAGGGAGTGTTGAGGGCTTTCAAGGGAGAGCTGATCCACATCTACAATAAAAGGGAAGGTGCGCTGCTCAACACTGGCCACTTCCAGGAGCTGCGTACGCGGCCTAATGTGCTGCTGCTGGGAGACTCTCTGGGAGACCTGACCATGGCCGACGGGGTGCAGGACATGGAAAACATCCTGAAGATCGGGTTCCTCAATGACAAGGTCAATAAAGTCTATTGTTTATTTGAACTCTCTCCCACTTTGTACTGCAACTGTTGCACAATCATTCTCAGTACCTGCAGCCCTAAGATGAATGTCAGAGCACCAGTACATTCATATCTACCCTCTGTAAGAATAGTACGCTCCCAATTTTCACCATGTTAGTGTATTTTTCAACCCTGGATTCCATTCTCCCATGTTTTTGTGTCTAACGGACTAATAAGAACAACAAGTTCTGAAGTTGCTCCAGTATTGAGTGAGAGGACAAAACAGACATTTAAATAGTCATATTCTGACATTAATAACACTTCTCCATTTGTTTTTCTCTCAGGTGGACGAGAGGAAACAGTCTTACTTGGACTCGTACGACATTGTGTTGGTGAAAGATGAGACCTTGGAAGTCCCCAATGCGATAATGCTCTACCTTACTGGCAGTAAGTGAACACATCACTGGCCCTTTTGTATTTCACACTCCGGTCCCATCAGCTCAGGAGGCCCCTGCTCAGAGAGTGCCAGTTTGAAGGCTTATTTACAGGCAACTAAGAATGTTTCATGATCATTTAGTTTTACAAAGTTAGTCACGAGTCCAGTCAGCCGCATCCCCCTTTCATGTCTTTGTCAATCGGCCCTCCTCGTGTTCATGGTAACACTGTACTTGCACCAGACTGGATGTGATGGAAGCCAGATTTACACCGTCTACCTACTCTGCAGAATGTGAAGTGTGTGTGTGTTTAGGGAAGAGATTGGATTGCTTTGGTCTTCATATAGGATGTAATGATAAAGGGAAATTAAAACGCACAACATAAAGGGCAGCACTTGACTTGGCATCTGGTTTGAAACTGGTTTCCAGCCTTTCACAATAAAGCTCATTTCCAGCCATTCTTACCCTGAAACCTGCTGTTTTTAAAAAGGTTTAACGGTTTTCTTACAGTGTCAAGTCTTCCATTTCTGGTCATATTGTCAAGCATACACCACAGGGTCTAGTTTTTAATGAAAACAATTGTTTTTCTTGTGCAACACCACAATGCTACTAAGTGAACTATGACATCAACACCCGACTTCTAAAATAAAAAGCTCTTTTTTAAAGTACGGTGAGAAGTTAAGTTATTTGTAAGAACTAACGGTTACCTCAAATGTTTCAGTATTACAAAGAAAAGCATTGATTCAAAAGTCTGTCATAAAATGACTTAATTTATTTCTTTAATGTGCCATTTACTCAGTCTGCATATTTTGTCTCTTTTGGTTCAAACTCATTACCTTTTCATATGTTCCAACTTCTCAAATAAAAAGTGGTTCCACCCGTTAATGATTGTCATGTTTTATTATGCCTTAGCGCTGGTGACGCCTGTGGCCAGAGGCAGTGTTATGTTTTTCGGGTTCTCCGTCTCGTTCACGTGATATAATCAGGATGAAGTGATGACATGAACGTAAACTGCAAATGACTGGCTGGTGAACGCATAAAACCATGAGGCGGCAATTCTACTTAAAAATGATAAAATGAATGAAAAATGATAAATTCAGGCTAATGAATTGAAGTCTACCAAACTAATTCACTGGTACATTGATAGTGTGGAAGAAATAAGCAGGTGTCATATTTCTATAAAACAGTTTATTTTATGTTTTACAACATATTTTATTATATAATATTGTACAAACTTACCACTCCAATACACTGTACAACCAATGTTTCTTTCAACATTTTTATATGAGGAACTGCATTGACGACTCATTTTATGAAGTCATATTTTGGAAGAAGGGCCCAGCCCAAATGTGTGCGCGTAGGTAGTTCAATGTAAATCTTTCTGTGTCTTTTTTCAACATGACGCAATTTCACGACAGACCATTCTTCCTTTTCACATTTTTAAAACACTTGTTTCCTTGGCACAACATATTTTAACAGAATCTAGCAAAGCAGACTGCCTTTAAATAAAAGGCTCAACAATGTTTCAATCCCAGTATAACCTCAGCCGCTGCACGCCGGTTCCTTAGCACCAATTAAATATCGCTCGCGTCCTCTTTACAGCTCGTCTCGTCCCGCTTGCTCAGGCTCGTCATCCACCTTAAGTTCCAGTTCATCTTCTACAATCTTCCCATCTTTATTGCGGTCCTGGTTATTGAACATGTCCTTAATGATGCCATCGGCATCGACCCCTGGCCGAAGACGACCTTTGCCCTCTTCAACTTGTAGCATGATGAAGGCCGAAAACTGGAGACAATAGGAGAGACAGGGTTGCACAGTTAAAAGCATTTTCCCTGCCGATACATTTAGCAGGTTAGACGGGACCTCGCTTGTCTGCTTACCTCCTCTAGAGGAACCTCTTTGTCACCATTGAGGTCCATAGCAGGAAAGAGGGGATCTGGGCCGTCTCCCAGCCACACGAACATGTAGCCTTCAGGCACGCCCTTCTTCAGCTCCACCAGCTCCAGCTCAAAGAAGAGCACTGCACTCTTGGGAACTTCTCCAGCTGGCGACACCCAAAATTGAACACACACACACACACACACACACACACACACTTTCATTCAAACCTGAATCACGTTTTCTCTCTCGAGTGCAGTCTTGAGTAGTGCCAATGACTGACCTCCATTTTCACCATGGCCCCAGTGTGGTGGAACGACCACCTCCCTCCTCTCGCCCACACACATGCCACCCAAACCTCGCTCAAGACCGGGGATCACCTGGTCCGCTCCGAGAGTCGTGATGGAAGGTGCGTCGTAGTGGTCCCTGGAAATGAACACATGACCCGTTACCACTCTTAACAGTGGAGGATTAAAAAAGAACTTTGGAACATGCAGGCACATGTGCTGTCGTCATGGATAGGTAAAATGGTACATCTGCAATTCTAGGCCCACTGAGATCTGTCAGACAAGCAGTGATTACATGCAGGAAGCAGGAGGAAGGGGATGCAGCGTAGCAGAGGGCGCTCACGAGGAGTACAGCAGGGTGCCGTCCATCAGGGAGCAATTGTAACGATACTGAATCAAATCGTCCGCTTCACTGGTCGCTTTGCAATCCTGAGGCTTGTGGGTAACTTTAATATCCACCGGGTCTTTGGGGTTGTGGAAGTCAACGACTTGAATGTCAAAGATCAGCACAGCCGAGGCAGGGATGAGGTCTCCTACAGCGGGAGGAAAGAAAATACAAACAAGACTAGTCGGTGCAGTCCCAAGTGTTTTCTGAATCCTCCTAAATGCAACGCGTGAAACTCACCAACTCCCCCTTCGCCATACGCCAAGTGAGGAGGGATGGTGATCTTCCTCTTCTCTCCCATGCACAGCCCATGCAGGGCTTTGTCCATCCCTCGGATCACGTGCCCCATGCCGATGTAAGTGTTATAGGTGCTGTTTCGCTGGTAGCTGTCAAGGAAAAGCGTTAAAACTCTTAAACGCTGCTGCGTATGTATTTTTAAAGCTTTCTGAGAACGGAGGACTCTCAAGAGGTTTACCTCGAGTCGAAGGCCGTGCCGTCCTGGAAGGTACCGTTGTAGTGGTAGCGGATGTAATCTCCAGTCACCGTCCTGCGGGTGCAGCCTTCAGGCGCCTCCTTCACCTCCACAATCAGATCGTCCTTCGGGTTGAAGACATCAACCAGCAGCACCTCAAACACCAGCGTAGCCTGAGGAGGGATCCGAGTTCCTGTTAGGAAAAGAATAAGACTTTCAGTCTATATCTCAGTTTTTATGTCCATACCGGCCAAATATATTTTACTTTAATGTGGATCATTTTTTAAAGCATACTCTTAACTTGTTTCGTTCATATTGATGTGGTGTGGAACTTCAGACGTGCAGCAACTTGCTGAGACAGTGAGTTGTGTGTGACGTGAGGAATTCCTTCTTTTTGTGGACTCTCCTCAAAACTAAGTGCATCCAGAAGGTCAATAATCAAACATGAATACTCTGAGAATATGAATGTCATTCAACAGCTGAGTCTTGAGTTTCACACGTGTACTTGAATACACCTACAGAAAAGCATTTTCTTTGCTCTCAAATAATGCAATTTGACAATAAAGGAAAATACAAAAAGTAAAACAATAATAGATGACTTATCTAAAGCCCCTTTCACACCATTACGTACATTTTCCGGCACGTTTGCCATCATACCACACTGACATGAAGAGAAACCAGTGGTTGCTTTTAGTGTGCTTTGGATAATGACCAACAGTAAGGAAACGCATTGTGTGATTTGTTGTTATTGTCTGAACAGTTCAAATCCAAGTCTAACAAAGTCCTTTGAAACATAAATGAATATACAAAAATAGTATTGTAGGTGAGCAAGTTTAAAATGCTAAACTTTAATTTGTTGGTATTTGAGATGATTAGATATTAAGCACAGTCATCGTGTACATTACTAGTTACTACCGTTGCCAGTCTCTCCATACGCCAGGAAGGGCGGGATGATGACGATCCTTCTCTCCCCGACGCACATGCCCAAAAGACCCTCGTCCATGCCTTTGATGAGGTCGCCCTGTCCCAAGTAGGTGTCATAGGTGGCATTCCTCGAGTAACTAAAATCGAAACGCAAGGTTTTCTTGAGAATCACAGAAACGGACAAAGAGCTTTCTGAATGTCGTAAAAAACCTAAAGCTCACCTCACCTGGAGTCGAAAGCTGCACCGGTCAGCAGGGTGCCATTATAGCGGTAGCGGAGGAAATCTGATGCCACGGTGGTGCGCTGGCAGCTGGCAGGTTTGCCGAGTGTGCGGATCTGGACCTTGTCCTCAGTGTTCCATATGTCCAGCAGGAGAACATCATACACCAACACAGCGTCAGGAGGAACCACACCACCTGTGGGTACAAACAACACAGGTTGACACAAACCAGCACAGGTGATGTGTCCAACAGAGGGGGGGGGGGCTGACTGTCCTGTTCATCTGTACCTGTTCCGATGCTCCCATAGGCCAGGTGGGGGGGGATTGTGATCCTCCTTTGTTCATTGACACACATGCCCTGAAGACCCCGGTCCATCCCTGTGATGAGTCTGCCCAGGCCGACCTGGCTGATGAAGGCTTTGCCTCGGTCATGACTGGAGACATTAAGGGAGAGGTGGATGAGAGTCGAGCAGGTAGAAGTGTCAACAATATGAGGTAACGTAAGAAAAATAACTAAAGAGGAGGATGGTTCTATGAACATTTTATAGTGCTAGAAAGTCAGAATCCCAAAAAAAATCCATCCACATCAGCAGCATTATTCAAAAGGACATCATTTCCTTCTTGGCCTCATTATGATCAGCCGGTTATTTTACATTTCATTTGCAAAACCTGGGGAGGTTGTTTGACGATTGGCCACAAATATCCACCACCATAACCTCATTCTTATAGAAACATCAAGGGGGACACTCCGTTATCAACGTGCAATGGCGTTTGACACGTCTGCAGTCCTTATCTCGTCTTTGTATCCATCAGGAAAATGGTTGTAGGGTTCCTGTATTGTATGTGCGTGTAGTGTTGATACTAATCGACGTTACTGAATAGACATTCTTATTGGCTTTTGCACCGTTTTAACAACTGGAAATAATATGTCTGCAAGAGTCAGAACTGTATTCTTACGTTGTTAGTTATATTTTCGGTGTATTGTTACCGTAGCTGGTTCTCAACTTTAAACATAACAGCCAACATTCCCTGTGAATGAACGCAGTCTAAATTAACTTAAATGGTGCATTCCGCTGTAACTTCACCTGGAGTCAAACTTTTTCCCATCTGCATAGAAGGTACCGTTAAAATGATAACGGATAAAATCTTCTGTTTGCACCTCTCGGGGACACATTTTGGGGATCTCGTACCGGTCCACAACAACATCCACTAACTGCCCCGGGTTGCAATTCACAATGACGTCATGAAGGCAAAATACAACCGTTAATATTATCAGATCCATTTGGAGAATTGCGACAATAACTGCGGAAGCTCGCGGGGTCTGATGAAGGAAGAGAGTAATGTTACCGACAGAAGTCTGGTCCACAGTGGCGATGTGTCAAGACACCTGGAATGAGAGAGAGTACTTCCGGTTACGAATACAAAAATAAATGCCTTGACATGCTATAATATGACATGTTATGGCATACTATACTGTGCATTTTTTTTACATTTTAATGGCATACTAATCTATGATATTTAAACAACAATTTTGATATACTGTGTTGTGTTTTTTATGATATTCTATCCTTTTTCAAGAGATTTTAATGGCTTACTATACTATGACTTGTTATGTCATAATATACATTACTTTAGTTTTTAGACATAGTGTACTGTATCTTCTTTAGCCATTTATATGTCATAAATTGCAATACATTTTTTGACATAGCATACTATAATTTTTAATGATGTACTATACAATCCGTTTTTTATTACGAACCATACTATGACTTTTCAATGGCAGGAGGGGGAGAAAAAACACATACACTGGCATTTTGGCCCTGCCAGACACACAGCAAATATATACTACACACTTACTTTTCAAGTTTTTATGGTATCATATGCTATGAATTTTTACGACATACTATCTAATAACTTTGTAGTGACATCCTATGCTATGACATATTTATGGCCAACTGACATTTATGGCATACTATGCCACGACTATTTATGAAATTTTTAATGACATCCTGTACTGGCATAAACTATGACTTTTTATGCAATACCATCACATTCTTATGACTTTTTATGACTATACTAGGATTATACAACATGTCAATGGGTAACATCCCCTCCGAACAACACACACCAAAAGCAAAAAATAAAAGCGTCTTGTTCTTCTTGGACATCCACTGATTTATGTCATGTTTTGGGGAGCGGGGCATGTAAGCCTATTACGTGTTATTTTTTTTCATTTCTATTTATGTATCTTGACTGTACTGTGACTAATTGTCGTTCTGCCAAATTCAAAACAAAATTGTTTGGCAATAAAGTATTAGCTTATTGATATAAAGAGCATTGATATACATTACATTTTATTATTTACATGAGCGGTTTGGTTGATAACAATATCCTGAGGCTGGAGGGCACAAAGGTGTTTGGTCTCAAATTTTCTTCAAAAGGCAGATATTCATATTTGTGCTGTAGTAGGTAATACATATTGTTCATGGTGACCACAGTCGCCCTTAAAAGAAACAAGGAATTATTAACAGCTAAGATGCAAGAAACCCGACCAGAGGTAAAGAAACTCTTCATCGTCTGTCATCATAAACCGCCAGCAAGTTTCAGCTTGAGAAAAGTCAACATGATGTACAAAGTGACATTACTTGAACAGAAAAACAATCAGATTCGATGTACGTATGCATTTGCAATGGAATATATATTTTTAAATAAAAAAGAAATCTGCATTGTGCTTTCATTTTGAACGGGAAATCGACCAAACTTCCGTCCATGCTCTGTCTCTCTCGGTGTGCTTAATGCATCTTTCGGCTCATGTACTCCAGAGAGCAGCAGGAGGAGTGGCCCCTGGTTCCCACCCACTTTTTAATGGAATTCTGCAAACGTGTAATGCCTGGCCCAGAGGCCTGGCTCCGTGATTTCAGTCACGTATGAGATGATGAGATGAGATGAGAGATGAGATGAAAATTATAACGTGCCCCCCACCCCCCCTTCCCCATAATCGGATGTTATTCTTTCGTGTCACAGTGAAGTATGGCAGGCGTATAGTTCTTAGTTCTTAGTTCTTATATTTAAACGACACACAGAATTACTTTTCGGGCTTAACAGTTTGCCTAAAAAAAAGAGGTCCTGGGTCTTAATAACCACCCTGCTCTACCAAAATAAGTCTGAGTCTTATAACATTATGAATATGAAATGTTACAGATATTGCAGACTCAGCGGTTATTTTATTCCCTGAAGTGATGTGTCAAGTATGCAAATTGTGTTCTCTTGGCCTACCAACCCAAGTCTCAGCTTGTCAGTTTGCTAAGAAAATAGGTAGCCAAGCTGAAAATACTGTTAGAGTTCCTCAGACAACTATTCAGGCAATATATTTTATGAATACATCATCTGTCAAGAGTTTGGGATCTGAAAGCAAAATAACTGAAACATATTAAAAACCAAAAACATTAAGATCACTGTTAAAACGTAAATGTTCGTTCATGGGTCTGTTGGGTATTTTCACACTGAGGACAACTGGACCCTCTGGCCTTTCTTGAGGTCGAACTCTCGTCTGCGACGTCAGTGTGTCAAGCGAACCAGAGTGATCACCATTTATACCGGAAGTATGAAGCTCTTTCTTCAAGGTAATTGTCGCGAGTTGTATTTGCCAGCTGATACCTAGTTGATTGAGCTATATTTATTTATTTTACAAGTAAAACCTACTCAATGTTGCCATAGCCTGTACTTTTATATTTTTATTTTATTAGTCTTATCTTCTGCCACAAAAATATTAATTTCATGAATTCCATTTTTTACTATTTGCGACAACAATACATGACAATCTGTATTTTTTTTTCCATATGTGCACGCAAAACACACACAGTACTTGAGAAGCCTCTAATGCAACTCAAAACAATTACTTTGAGAGAAATAAATGCACACATGATGTTCCTCATGTTTTTTTATATTTTATTAAATTCGTGTACTAAATGTGAAAATTGATCTTTGGAGAAAAACACCTTCAAAAACACTACAGCATGATTTGAAGGATGGCTGAATATAATATTACATGTCTGTGAAATTAAAACAAATGGGGTCAACAGAAAGAAGACCAGAAGAGCAGTCGCACAAATAAGAAGGGCTTTTATTTTGAAAGTGTTGACCCGTTGTTCTCGGTTTCAGCATCTTGATGGACGCGACTTTCACAGCATACGTGCAGGCAGTCAGTCATGAGTATTCCCTAGTAAAGAAAGAAGTTTCCTGATCCATTCAAAACAAGAACACTCTACTGCTCAGAGCCGGTTGAGGTAACGATGATCCTGAGCAGCTTTTGTCTGGCCCTTCTCATCCCGGCCATGGTGGAGGCTCAGTATGAGAAGTACAGCTTTAGAAGTTTCCCCCAGAAAGACATGATGCCGCTGGACTCTTCTTACAGCTACGCGCTGGAGCAGTACGGAGCGGAGAACTGGGCAGAGAGCATCAAGTTCCTGGAGCTCAGCCTGCGCCTCCACCGGCTGCTGCGGGAAAGCGAGACTTTCTGTAGCCGCAACTGCAGCTCCGTCAGCCGGGACAACAGCACTCTGTTCGCCGACGGCAGCCTCCGCGTCGTGCGCCACATCCTGCTGAGAGCTGCGTGCCTTAAAAAGTGCAAGGCGGATTTTCCAGTGTTTAACTTCTCGTATCCAAGTATGGATTTACTGGAAAAATTCGAGAAGAGGGTACCGTATCGGTACATACAGTATGCGCACTACCAGGTGAGACCAATGTGTCGAGTGTTGTGTGCCCAAGAGGGCAAAATAAATGTAGGCCCTTACCACTAAATCCTGAAGTTACTCCAACTGCTTCCCAAAGTCCCCCAAAGTTCATGTTGTAGAAATATCATATGAGACTTAAGTTATAAACTTGTTAAAATATGTACAATAACACAGGAGCATAAAGTAGGGTATGTGTGTATTTAGCATAACTGTGCGTAACGGGCGCAATCACTCAACTAGTATCCGCAGTCGGTTTCTCGAGGCAGATTGCCTCGGGTTGACTCACCGAGAGGACATTTCCAGTCGGCGAGATGTGCAGTAGTTTCCCTGCTGCTTTTGTTGCGCCCTCCTGCAGACCAAGCAGTAGCTGAGCATGTGCCACGTCTCTTCCAGTGTTCCCCTGAAACAATCCCCTCGTTCTTCTCTGTCAGGCAGGTTAATGAGGACTAGGGACTCATTTCTGTTTTATCATCTTTGGTTTCATAAATTGTGTAAAGACTTCCAGCTGTTGTTATTGAATTATTGTGTATCATTAATTATATTGGTGTAATAAACGGCATAACCCCTTTAACTGCTGGGACTGCTTCATCGTTTTGTCTGGTCTAACCAGTCTGGTAGATTAAAAGGTGAATCAAAGCTCTCAATCTGGTGATCAAACAGCCGCCCAGATTAACAAACATGCTTTTAAACATGCTTACAGGATTTACATTACTTTGATCTTACCTACTGTATTTGTTTTTACGGCATTGGACCATGAATACCAGCAATTAGCAGCATCAAAAGGTGGACCTCTCCTCTTCTTTGAGGAGGGAAGTGGGAAGTTGAATTTGTTTATTACACTTAGTGTTTTGGCCAAGGTTACCCTGAATACCTGACATTCATGTCACATTCATTTTCTATTCACTGACTCAACAAGAATTCCTATTCCGACACCAGTGACCTACATCTGTCAGTCGTTGTTGCAGCAAAGGGGTCAGAGGCCACGCTATTCAGTGAAGAGTGGTAATGACAGGAGCTGCTGTTTCCCTTCATGCCAGTGAGAGAGATGGTGTCTCTTATTTCACAAATCCCCCCCCCCCCACAAAATACTGTCATATTCATTCAAAAGCTGTCTATTCTTCCTCAGCTTAACAACTTGGAGAAGGCTGTGTCAGCGGCTCACACCTTCCTGAAGAAGAACCCAACGGACTCCTATTTGACTAAGAACATGAAGTACTACAAGACTCTGGTTGACGTGGAAGAATATCTAATCGACCACGAGGAGCAGCCGTATGAAGTTCGTAGATAAACATTGTCGTTCTTACCCAGGGTGCAAATCAAACGCAATGCTATTCAAACTTGCATTAACACATCTGTTTGTAATCCAGAGTGTTTTCCTGAAGAGTGTGACGCTTTACAACAACGGAGACTTCAGCAACAGTGCCCGAAGCATGGAGCAGGCCATCACACAATACTTTGACATATACAGTCTCTGCTTGGCAGGCTGTGAGGGCTCATATGAGATCGTAGAATACAAAGACTTCTATCCCACCCTGGCAGGTAATAAGGGAGCAATTTAACGGCTGTTTCCGTTTCTTGTGTTTTTTGGAATAAGTCATTAATATGCTTGTTTGTTCCCTCAGATCTCTACACAGATGTGTTGAAATGTAAGGTCAAATGTGAGGAGAACCTGACACCCAACGTTGGAGGCTTCTTCGTGGAGAAGTTTGTAGCCACCATGTATCACTACCTCCAGTTTTCCTATTATAAATGTAAGAACTGTGACAAAGGCTCTGGATTCAGGCTTTTGACAACAATAAGTCTAAGACTGCTTTGACATGTATTATTGTGTGATCCTCTACAGTGAATGATGTAAAGAGTGCTGCTCCGTGTGCAGCCAGTTACATGCTGTTTGACCGTAAAGACCAGGTGATGCAGCAAAACATAGCGTACTACCGCTTCTACCGGGAGCAGTGGGGACTTGAGGAAATGGACTTCCAGCCTCGGCCCGTAAGTGAAACAAAGACCTCATTACTGTTCCCTTATGGTACTTCCTGGACTTTTGGTGGTTGAACCAGAGGGTGTTAACATATTTCTCACTGCTTTTACTAAACCAAAGCAGGAAAACGATAGCATAAAGCGGTCTTGGCATTAATATAAACACAATCTCAGGGTGGTAATTAGAAAGCCATGTACTCTTGTAAAGGCAGACTTGTTTTCCTATCTGTTTTACTTGGTTTAGAGTTGCCAGCAGCTGCAGTGTACCAGCTCTGATTGTTAAACGTCTTTGCCTTTTGAAGTCAACAAGAGGACAACAAGGCCAAATGTGTTGCTTAGTGCCGAGCTATGAAACAGGCTTGTTCTTGCCAGCTACTTGGGTCAACACGCAAGTTTATGTCACTTTTGTTTTTCAGGCGTCTCTGAGGTACTTTAACGAGACAACCAAGCAGAAAGAGATGCTGGAGTTTGCACTGAACTACCTACAAACTGAAGATGAGGTATGTTGTTGTACTGTTGTTACCAGGCGTAGACGGTGGCACGTTTACCGGAAGCATTGGTTTTGGGCAGCAGAGTGAAATAATAGAGAAATAACTTTTAAGACAGTGAACCGACTCAGCAATGTGTATGCATGCAGTATATCTACCCAAACCTCAGCTAACATTAGCCACCATACATTACTGACCAGACCAAATCAGGTTGTAGGTGCCAAACTGTACTGACATGCATCAGTATTGCTATCATCTGCTAGTTAGAAGAAAAAAATGTCACTTTCTAGACAGAATACAGGTCCATTTCACCCAAATTAGACATGTTGGTTTTTTGTTATTTTATTTATTTATTTTGTTATCTCGCTATGCTGATTTTATGTGATGGAGGTTTTCAGATATCTGACTTTTTTTTTTTAACTGCACCAATTAAATTCCATCAACCTCCATTGTGCTGGTGTGGCGGCAGAGACAGACATTTCAAAACCTCAGCAGATAAAACCTAAACCGTCTGCATGACTAGACAACCCGAGGGGAACGTAGGTCTGACACTGTGTTTTTGTGAACCGACACTTTAAATTGGCTCAACAACAACAACTGAACTGGCTGATCTATTTATATATACCTTTCTTTTGGAGGAGTAAACTAGCAGACTAAGCGCAAGCTGCTGTTGAGGTTGTGGATAGGGGGGGGGGGGGGATGAAAGGGAGAGAAAGAGGGGATGAAGGCTGCGGAAGAGAACGCAGGAGGGGGGGCTGTGTTTTCCGCCAGCAGCTTGTGGTATGTGGCTGGGAGGTGTTGGCCACTGAGGCTGTGCCACATCCATTTAACTCAGGTCAGCCCCTCCCATCTCTACACACTGCCTGGACCTAAATGTTGAGGAAGACTGAGAGGGAGAGTTAAGGCTGAATTACAGGGTGCACAAGTGACAGATTTATAGACCCAAAAAGGGAAATAGTATGCATTTTGAAAGATAGAGGTAAGATAGTAAAATGCTTGCTTGCTGTTGACTGAGTGTTTTGTGTTACCTTTAAGGGCGTGGTAAGTCCAGAAGAAAAGGCCTCCTCTCACACAGACACTGACACTGAGTTCGAGGGTATGGGAGACTACGAGGAGTCCTTCCTGGCTGAATGGTGGCAAGAACCCAAAACTAAGTGGGACGCTGGACAGGTCGCAGAATGACCATCTGTCCTCGTCTCCTGAGCAGAGAGCCTCCTCATCCGGCTCTGTTCCTCCTCGCCTGACAACATACCAAAGAGTGTTGACCTCCCTACAGACAGACATCGACATTTAGCAAGAAAAATAACAAACCATCAGTGTACGTTCCACCAGCAAAAGGATAAAATGACAAACGTACCCGTCGTGTCGATCAAGATCAGAGATCGACATATTGTGTTTTGGCTGTCATCAGCCTTTTAAAACTTCCATCTGTATTGTTAGTCATGGGCCTGTATGCCGATACTTGTCATTGACTTTTCTACAGTTTGTATTTAATGACAGCTGAATGCCTCTGTGCCGTGTTATAAGGAAGGTGACATGTAGCTTTTCTTATGCTGAACGATTTGTCAACGACCAGTAGTAGTTGATGTAATAATTTGCTCATAATTAAAGTAATATTTTAATATACTTTTTGTTGTTGTTGTGACTTAATATCAATACGATCATCAAAAAAATGCATGAGGCACGACATAATATTTGATAGCAGTAATGTTAATTTGATTCGGTGATTCATTTGATGAGGGATTTGTAAAGAAAAAGAAAGGCCAAAAAAGATGCTGGTTCCAGCCTCACTAATTCAATTTTGTCCCTGTTTTATATCGTAATTTGAATTCCAGTTTTTCGTCTGATTAAAAGGACCACTGAAGGACAGACAAAACAAATGATTTAAAGATGCCAATCTGGAAACAGGAAGAGGTTTAACCACCACTAACACAAATAAAAAAAACAACATTAGCAACATTAATACATACATTATTTATTCATTATTTCACTCTTAATTAAATGCTATTTATTTATGCTTTCATGTGCACACTTCTAAAATCAAGTGTATAATATTAACAGACCATCAATTAAAATGTACCTTTCTTTAATTTTTTAAGATTTTAGGACCTGTGGGGGTTCTAGGTGGGCTAAAAAGCCTGAACCCCCTTGTGTACGGTGATCAGAATGACCTGTTTGTCCAGGATTAAAGCTCTGCGCAAACTTTTACACAGAAGTATAAATTAGGCATTACTCCTTCCTACGTAATGTACACATCAAAGATGCTGCGTTTTGCACACACTGCAAGAGTACATTTCAGGAAATGACGAATAAAGAAGATCTAAAAGATCATATTAAGATGACCAGATAGCAATATACAATACCTGGAAGAGAATGTGTCCTGTTCGACCTTGTGACTTGCAGTTTGCATGTTCGACCTATTTGACTAAAAGGAAGAGATGCTTTGCCTGGCTCTCTGATTTACCTAAACAAATAGCACAAAAGAAGGTTGTGAGCAGTAGAGAACATGTGTCAGTTCATTTTCTTAGTAAAGTTATACTTCAGGATTATTTGAATATATTATATTGAATTGACTGTTAGTTATTATTCATATACAAATATCTGAAACATACGGTGGTTGGTTGACATTCAACTCCACCTGAGAGTTTGTAACATCTGTCCTCAGATGATAATAAGCCACCACACATGAACATTAGCCTTTTGCCTCACTACAGCAAGGTTTAATGTGCATTGTTAAATAAACAGTAAATATATTATCAAACTAGTCATCTCCATCTTCAATAACTATAACATTAAAATGCTGCTTACGTGTTAAAGCATCAGCAATAATAATCTAACATCATTCTTGGCAATATCACAGAGGTCATTCTGTTTTCACTGGGTGAGCCTGTGTGTTGTGTGTGTTCTGATGCCATCCCACCCATGTTAATGTGGACGATATAATTGGTCAGTTTGACTTATGGGCCGTCAGGGGAGTGACGGTGGAACTGGCCAAGTGAGTCCCAGGCTCCTTACATTGGGAAACTTGTGTTAGTGATTTGCTTAATGTGTCTTACTGAGTTGGCACAACCCACATAGATAAAGCGGTATTTAAGCAGGGACTTTAAACAGAGAACACAGTGTTGAGATCTTGATGCTGAAAGTCAAATCTGCCGTAGGGCAAAGTCAAGTCAACTCTGTGGAATCATGTTGATGAAGAGCAGCTCTACCTGTCTCTTTATCTTCATCTTCAACCTCCCTCTGTTCGAGCAGGCCTCTTACCAACACAGAAGGTATGTTCACGTGGCGGTCCCATTGACCTGGTCTTTGGCCCAAAAGTACTGCAGGGAGTACCACACTGACCTGGCTACTTTTAGAAATAGTGATGAATTGGATGCAGTACAGAGTCCATGCCGTTACTGTTTGATTGGTCTCCAAAGAGATGAAAATGATCCTAATGTCTGGAACTGGTCTGATGGAGAGGAGAGCAACTTTACAAGCTGGGGACTTGGTGAACCTAATAACATCTTTGGAATAGAGAATTGTGTTTTTATGACAGGGACTTTTTGGTATGATTTTCCATGTAATGTCCCTCAAACATTTCTTTGTTACGAGAATTCAATCTTGGTGAAAGAGAACAAGACATGGGAGGAGGCTCTGGAGCACTGCAGGTCTCTTGAGACATACTCCAGTTCAAGCAACAGAAATCATCACTTTGATCTCCGAAACATGGACTTTGTAGGCAGCAATTCGGATGCCAAAAAAGCGATCCTGGATGCCCAGACGCCAGAGGTGTGGATAGGTCTACGTTTCCTGGCAGGAGAGTGGCTGTGGGTGAACGGGATGCCTCTGACGGAACAACTGCCGGCCTGCCCAGCACCCGGGATGTACTGTGGGACGATGGCGAAGACGGGGGAGCTGTTGCCAATGAAGAACTGTTTGGAGAGAAGGAATTTCTTTTGCTCAATAAGTGACTAGCATACATGTAGGTCAGAGCCTTCATATGTAGAATCATGTTTTATCAGTCAATAGTTTCACTATTTTCTATGTTTGTACTTGTAGAAGAGGAGTAGATACAGCATCTGTATTTACAGTTTTTAGAAATGTAGCCTGTAGATTAAAGACAGATGAAAACATGCTGAATCACAGCATGTTTGGTGAAAAAAACCCTGAAAATATATAGCTATTTAATTGTAAAAAAAAAAAAGACTTCTATTTAATTGAGTACATTTCCAGTCAGTCTGTGGTTCTGAGTTGGTATTTGAAATTACAGTACGAGTGATATTTTCTGTCTAAACAAACAACTACAAAAATGTGAATGTACATTTTATAAACAAAATGTATTTCTATGTTATTGGTTGTCTGTCATGCGTCTGTTCACGATGTACCCTGCCTTCACCCAGTGTATGTTTGACATCAGCAGACATGTGGCACTTGTCCCTCATTTTAGTGAAACAGAGGTTGAGGCCTACTTTTGTGCATTTTAATATTTTAGGACCTGTGGGGGTTCTAGGTGGGCTAAAAAGCCTGAACCCCCTTGTGTACGGTGATCAGAATTACCTGTTTGTCCAGGATTAAAGCTCTGTGCAAACTTTTACACAGAAGTATAAATTAGGCATTACTCCTTCCTACGTAATGTACACATCAAAGATGCTGCGTTTTGCACACACTGCAAGAGTACATTTCAGGAAATGACGAATAAAGAAGATCTAAAAGATCATATTAAGATGACCAGATAGCAATATACAATACCTGGAAGAGAATGTGTCCTGTTCGACCTTGTGACTTGCAGTTTGCATGTTCGACCTATTTGACTAAAAGGAAGAGGTGCTTTGCCTGGCTCTCTGATTTACCTAAACAAATAGCACAAAAGAAGGTTGTGAGCAGTAGAGAACATGTGTCAGTTCATTTTCTTAGTAAAGTTATACTTCAGGGTTATTTGAATATATTATATTGAATTGACTGTTAGTTATTATTCATATACAAATATCTGAAACATACGGTGGTTGGTTGACATTCAACTCCACCTGAGAGTTTGTAACATCTGTCCTCAGATGATAATAAGCCACCACACATGAACATTAGCCTTTTGCCTCACTACAGCAAGGTTTAATGTGCATTGTTAAATAAACAGTAAATATATTATCAAACTAGTCATCTCCATCTTCAATAACTATAACATTAAAATGCTGCTTACAGGTTAAAGCATCAGCAATAATAATCTAACATCATTCTTGGCAATATCACAGAGGTCATTCTGTTTTCACTGGGTGAGCCTGTGTGTTGTGTGTGTTCTGATGCCATCCCGCCCATGTTAATGTGGACGATATAATTGGTCAGTTTGACTTATGGGCCGTCAGGGGAGTGACGGTGGAACTGGCCAAGTGAGTCCCAGGCTCCTTACATTGGGAAACTTGTGTTAGTGATTTGCTTAATGTGTCTTACTGAGTTGGCACAACCCACACAGAAAAAGAGGTATTTAAGCAGAGACTTTAACAGAGAACACAGTGTTGAGATCTTGACGCTGAAAGTCAAATCTGCCGTAGGGCAAAGTCAAGTCAACTCTGTGGAATCATGTTGATGAAGAGCAGCTCTACCTGTCTCTTTATCTTCATCTTCAACCTCCCTCTGTTCGAGCAGGCCTCTTACCAACACAGAAGGTATGTTCACGTGGCGGTCCCATTGACAAAAACAGCAACATTAATACATACATAAATACATTAATTGATAGTAAAAAAATAATCGGCAGTCGCAGCCTCAGATTGAAGAACCTCTTGTGGTGAATAATTGAAGGAATCAATATTGATGCATAGTTTTACAGTTTTGCCCTTAATTACTGGGTTTCCTACCACTGTGATTTAAAATACATATTACGATATTTTAAAAATGTCTTTCAGAATCAGAAAACCAAGGCATTAAACTCCAAAGTATAACCATCTATGAAAACCATTAAATACGAATACCATAACAGCAATGTAGCAAAAGTAGTCAGTGTGGTTTATTTTTTAGTATTTTATTTTCTTTCCACTTCAAATCAACTACAAGGCTTAGTTCATTTCTCTTTTTTTGTCTCAATTTAAAAAGTGTCTAAAAATATGGGATACGTTGCATCTCATTTTTCGCTTTTTTTCCCCAGAAACTTCATTAAAACAGATTGTATTTGTTACCAACTCTGTACATATTGTAATGATAACAATAGTGCATCTGCCAATAGTGCAAAGCTCAACTGAACCAAACTGACCTAACACACATACGGTTTCAGACAAGCTGCCTCCTGGATCCCAGACCAGATCTCTTTAATCTCATTTACAGTGGGGATCATTAAAAAGCCCCTGGGCTGAGGCGTTCACCCAGGGCTCAGAGCTATCAACAAATGTACAAAAGATTCATGACATTTAGGTGATGGCTGGAATGATAAGAGAGATGCGAGACAGCTAGCTTAGCTGTTACGTCACATTTAAAGACGCATGGACGGCGTTGACGACAGGAGAGATTTGCAGATGCGGGTCCTGTCGAGAGACTGACAGCTATATGTTTGAAACGGATACAACTCATTATTTTAACATAGCTTTTCAATAAATCTCCATACAGTGCATTTAACATTCAGTATATCTTGCACATATTTACAAATAGGTGTGCATACAGTTGGCTAGTGCTCGTTTTTTTGTAGATACATGACATAAAAAAAACGGTTTAATTATTTATTAATGTGCTGCATTATAGTGGTGTCATGGCTGCAGCGCACAACAGTTTGTAGAAAGAGATGATATTCTAGAGGTAAAAACCTGCCATTCTACCTGTGATAGGAGTTGTGTTATTAATGTACATGGACACAACTGCCCCTAACACGCATACATTCTTCTTCTTTTTAAAAATCTCTAACACGCTTACATTCACCCGTGAACAGACATACAGAATAAACCTCCCAAGGGTACAAACATTTGGCCTAAAAGTGGTGAGCACGCACACAGACAGATATTGTGGAATGTATGTTGGTCGGTCTGTGGTTGAAAACACTAAGTTACGGTCTCTGCTGCGTTAACAGTTCAGTGGTTCACAATGATCCCAAAACCATAACACCTAGCTTCCCTTTTAGTACCTGAAACTTTAGGGGGGCAAGTAGGATGCCTCATGTTAAAAGGACAAATAACATTGAACATGAACTCAGTTATCAGGCAGGGCTCTGGCTAATGGCTGACTGGTTTTTGCGCCATTGTTTATATAATCGATAGTCCTTCCTCAGACTCTCTTTGGAAAACATGCTAACAACAGTCCAATGTACGGTTTCTTTTTAGTTGTCCATGTTGCCAAACTTTGTAGATTAAAACAGATAATTGTCCACTTTTCCAAAGCCTGGCCTTGGAGCCTCAGGTCCTTCTCCTTTAAGTTAAGAAAAAAGGAAACTATTCCACTCCTGTTACTTTATTTCAGTCTGTTAAATGGCCAGTCTGTCTGTGTGCTAGTCCAACATTTACCCGTGGACTAAGTTGGTGGCCGGCTTAGTTTGTATGCAGGCAGGCAGGCATTGGAAAGACATGTCTCGTATTAAATTGGTCCACCGTTGATATGTTCTTCATCAGACTGTTCAGGAGGTACACAGACACCGAATCACATTCTCAGAGCCACCGGACTGGAGGAAGACCCTTGTGTCTCCCACAGGTTGAGCCAGATGCTCACTATGGACGTGTCCTGGACACAGTCCTCAGCTGCCTGCCGGAAGCAGCCACACGAGTGTGATGCGGCTGGTATGGTGAGAGGAGCTCCACGAGCCCAGAGGAGGACGGAGCCAGGCAGGAGGACAGACGATAGGAGCAGACGGGGACGTGGAGGAAACGATAATCGGAAGAGGTTTGGAGAAATTTGGGGACAGGAGTGGAAGACTTTTTTTTTTGTTCCCCTCTTCTCTGATGTGTAAACGGTGGAGGAATACAGGAGTAGACAGGACAGAGAGACAGAAAGACAGACAGACATCTTATCCACCACCAGATCTGAAAGAGAAGTGAAAAAGCACAAAGTTAACAGAAAGAAAACAAATACTGACTGTTAGGCAACAGAATATGAAGATGCTTGAGAAATGGAAGAAGCTATTTTGCTTAAAGGGAATATTATATTATATATTATATTATTATAAGACTGGGGACAGTAGATGGATGGAGAGTTGATGTTTTTTTCTAAGCAGAAAATGAAATGAGATGAAGAATTTGAGCATGGTGCGCTGTGGGAATGATGAGTCAAGGGATGAACTTTAGATGGAGGATGAAGATTAGGAAGCCATGCTGAGGGTATTTGTAATGGGATGGGATGTTTTTGGATGCTGCTTCAGTGACAGAATATCACATGGTCGCGGTCCTGCAAGGTTATACCTTCCTCTCCGAATGTTCCTGCATCCCATGTGCACCCACGAAGAGAAAAGACCACAACAAAATATTAATGACATTAGGAAATATGAAAAAAAAATCCTGACTGACAAGCTAAACTATTTTAAGAAGCATATTATGAAGCTCATCATCTTGCATTAGAATTGCATACAATGTAAAGAACGAATACGCAATAACAAATTATAAAGAACAAGATCATTCAGTAACAGTTAGAATCGTTAAAATGTGGACATAAGATCTTGTGTTTTTACTCGGTTAAAATTGAACCACAGATCAGATCTTAGGACAAAAACAAAAATCACCTAATGAGTCAGTCATCTAAGCCATTATTCATCCATCAGTTCTCTCCATAATTGTTCTCAACCACATGCAGCAGGTCTACAGTAGTCATAGCACTGACCCTCTAAGCCCCATCGAGTCTGACAAGGCTCCACACCAGAAACGTCTACACCCACCCTCTAAACCCCAGGTCTGACTGGGAGAGAACACTTCTTACAGCTCATGCACACATGCACAGACACTTACCTCGGGCCCTAAAAGGACTGACTACATGCTAATATGCTACACGCTATAAGGAAGTCCATTTTTGCTTTTCAATTCACAACTTTTCATCAGCAACAATAATCTTATGAATCCAACTGTGAGTAAAGTAGGCGCAGTCCTTTTAGGCCAGAGCATAAGGAGTGAACAATAGCCAGCTTGCACAGGTGGAACAGTACAGAAGAAGCACAGCAGCGAGGGCATTTGGGGGTCAGGACGCTGCCTCTAACACGATAACGCAGGCTAGAAGAGCACCAGAGGTAAAACTTTAAAAAGCATTACACTTTTCCACAAATGGCCACTAACTCAAGTGGACGTGAGAAAAGTGCTCTGCAGCGGTTCCTGGCAGATCAACATCTCAGTCCTGTCATTACAATAAAAAGGGACGGAAAGGTGCAGGATGGAGCTCAGGTTTGACTAATGATTCAATCAAAGAAAACAACCGACGTGATGTTTCGTACAGATTTTGACGCCAAAGGCAGTTCAAGCATTAGCTCAGACGTGACTTCCCATTTCCCCTTCCCCCGGTTGGACGACGAGTTGCAAACTAGTATTTCAGAGAGGTGAGAGTGGGAGGAGCGGGGGGGTTCCTTTCGGTAGAAGCAGACAGGTACACAAAGGCATGCCAGAACTCTTACTTAAATCCCCATCCTGTTCCCCCTAGGACTATAGCTGCCAGGAGAATAGCACCTGCGATGGACCCTATTATGATATTGGTGCCACTGGGACCTGCGCAGAGGAAGGAGGAGGGAGGAAGGGTGCGGAGGAGGAAGAGGAGGAGGGGCAGAAACAAAACAACACCACTAAAAAACACACATCAGAGGACAGCATCGACACTGTACATCAACAACAACAACTAGAGAGAGAAGAGGGCAGATGGTAAGATACCTGCAGACAGAGAAATAGAGATGAAGCGAAGGAGGACGATACCAGCACGTGGGGTGGAGGTGGGACAACGGGCGGGTGAGCGAGGGAGGTCAGGGAGACAACAGTAACGAAAACAAAAACAAAGGAGAGAGAGTTGTATTACTTTGTTCTCATTCCCCCTCTCCTGCTCTTTCAGCTGGACACCCTCTTGCTCAGGGTGGCTTTTTTTGGCCCTATGAGTGCAGCAGCTCAATTGCTCTGTGTCATTGGCAGACTGCAAGAAAGTAAGGAAGACACTTGAAGATGGCAGTGACTGCAATATATACAGTACTACCTTACACATACACATACACACACATACTGCACATATGCTCTAATGAGTAAACGTGTCTCAACACACACCCACACTCTTCCAATATTGAAACCAAGACTCAGCAGGAAGTTTAACACTGTGTGTACTTAATATCTCACAAAAACCAGGTGAACTACTCTTTGTGTTTGAGGACAAGATCCTGTGCTCCACGTCAGTACATAGAGACAGTGATGATGGGTAGAGAGTATGAGGGGAATATGAGAGGCAGACAGAAAGAGAGACATGAGCAGGTTGAAAGGCGCTGTGGACCTTTCTTCTCTGGGCCAGTCGGGACTGTTGGCTCAGGGATGGGATCAAAGACACTGCAGTCCTTCCCCGTGTAGTCCCTGTCACAGATACACTTCACCTCGTTACTGCACGTCTACAAGAGAGAGAGAGAGGGGGAGAGAGAGAGGTGAAAATCAAGTGCAATAGCTGCTAACAGAAAGAGAAAAACAAGCAAGATGTTAAAACCACCATGTAGCCAGTAAGCATGGAGCTGGTGATATACACGTCAAAAGACATCAATGAATTAATCCTTGTTAAAGCTGGGCTGAATTTCAATTGAATTGTAATTTTAGTGACATATAGCCATTGTTTCAACAACCTTTCAGGGACAGTATTTTAACATGTAGTCATTTAGATGCTGCTGAAGCAACTTTTGCAACTTTGATGATTTGGGATCTGAATATGATAATTTTACAGATAAAAATGAAGAGGAAATCTTTCAAACAAAACAATGGTTTATTTATCATCTATATCTAAATGTGAAACAGGTCCTACATACATGTTACAGTAATTACTATTGAATGGAGGGTTATACACATAATATACCCTTTTTGTTGACACTGTCATAAACGTGTTCATATTTGCATTATAGAAAAAACAATAGAAACACCACCTTTAACTATGACCTCAGAAATAAAAGCATAATTAAATTTTTCTGACAATATCACCAAGAACATTACGAGCTTCATAAAGAGAGATATTACAGCAAGGTTTGCATTAGTTTAGATTATTGGCTACTGAGTGCATGTGACCTATATGTCTGTAGTGAAGCTCATTATTATTAAAAAAATCTTTACCCCGTGGTCAGAACAAATGCGGCCATAGTTAGATCCTGAGCAGGTGCTAAGATTGAACGCGGCCACAGGGAGGCAGCGTCGCTCCAAACACATCATGTTGGGCCCACAAGGAGTGCCCTCCACCACATAGCCCAGGTCTGAACCGTCCTCCAGCAGAGCATGGCCGCCTCTGATTGAAGCATCCAAACATGTCACACAGGTGGGAAAGGAGGCGTACAATTAGACATTTAAGGACATGGTATTCTAATTGTAAACTCTGTTATTTGTGGCAGATCAGATAGACGTGACCCACTTGCAGTCCAGGTATTTGTTCTGGTGGTAGAGGGTGAAGCTGGTCACCTCACCCTGCAGGTCTCCAAACTTTGGTTTCATCGTCACATTGGCACAGAACAGGAAGCCACATAAGACATCCCTATCAGGAAAAAAAGGTGAATGGCAGAGAACAAACTCTGGCTGTGTTCACAATATTCCACTTTATTTTGTTTTCAAAAGTCAAGAACATATCATTTGGACCACTTTTTGGCGATCTAGTTATCACAAAGTATTTCAGGATTTTATGCAACAAAAGCTGTTTATAAGGACATTTTATTAGGACAGGTTATTTTAATGTTTTCTTTCTAAAAATTGAAATGTTATGGCCCAGACAAGACATACAGCACTCAATAATAGAAAAAAAAGCTGCAGGCTTATATTTTTAATAAAGTAAAGATTCAAACTTGAGCAGTGCACAAAATTAAGTTGAGGCACCACTTTTTTGCAAAAAAAAAAGCAGAATGTAGTGAAAACATTGTTAATCCTTCTTTATACTGTATATCAGCAAGAGGTATATAAGGATGGTGTGACTCACGGCTTGTTGCACTGCAGCCATCCTTGGCCTTCAGGACCCGGACCACAGTTGCCCTTCTCTGTCCCCTCAGCGTTCAGCTTCTCATAACAAAACCTGTCTGCTGAATCTGGGAGGGCAAACAAACATACTAATCAGACTGTTGTAGGCAGAATGAGACTACAAAGCCATATATACAACACACCCTTTCCAGATGCAAGCGGCATGTGTTCTATACTTACTATAACCCCAGAGTCCCCTACACTGTCCATCACGAGTCCTGCATCGTCCACCGTAACAGCGACCCTGAAGAAATGAGGCAACACTAATTAAGTATCTGTAAGCGTGAACTGCAGACCAGAAAACATTCCACAAACGAGCCCTTACCTGATTAGTATCACACATGTAGCCATCCAGCTTGTGCACGTTATGAGGACACTGCAAAAGAATTAGAGTACTTAATGTTCTGGATACCCTGCTTGATCTTGCTGTTTTTTTTCCAGTGTTACATTACAGTCAACTCTACCTGGCTGGAGTCTCCGGTGCAGCTCTCTAGGATATCACAGTCGTTCACAGCCTCTCGACATACCTCGCCTCTCCGCTCATACTAGGTCACAGCATAAAAAAGGCATCAGGTAAATGCTGGATAAGTCATATACAGTACGTTATCACACAAGATGTAGAGATAAGTAACACTTAGTAGATGCTTTTCTTTTTTTTTTTTGCATTTTGGTGAAAAGTACTGTATACTTATTAGGGGTGTAACGGTTCACAAAATTCTCGGTTCGGTTCAATACGATACAGTGGTGCCACGGTTCGGTACATTTCGGTACGTTTTCAATCCAGCAAAAAAGCAGAAATGCTAAATCCTCGCTGGTGAGACTCTCAAGGGGGCGTGTCTGATTTGATTCTCTGTTTGGGCTTTTCTTTTCTTTTACAAAGCAGGAATTATGGTCTGGAGAAATGGGCTGGTGAAGGAGTAGTGTCACGGGGCTCAATAGCATTAAGCATGTTGGTACAGCCTGGTTTATCACTACAGAGTAGGGATATACCTTTAGCCCTGTTTGAATCAGGAGGGAACAGATACCTAAACGCTGCGGGGAGAGTTTGTAACGAATATTACATGACTATACATTATACAGCCAGATAGACCACGTGAATGTTAAGCCATCAAGATGATATCATCTAATCATTATTACATATGTACATCGTTTAAAGCTGTATTTGATGTTGTAGCTAGCTTGTTGAGTGGGAGCTAACTGCTTTAACGCTATAAGCTGCTGGGTAGTGTAATTCATAGTGGTGGAAGAAGTGGTCAGATAGTTAGCTATAAGCAGCAGTACCACAGTGTAAAAATAGCCTATTACAAGTCCTGCATTCAGATGTTTTATGAGCAAGATATAGACTACTATAAATTTATATTTTTTTAGAGATGAATTGCCATTTAACTGTAAACCAGCTTTTTACAGTTGCAGCTCTCTGTGGTGGAGGTCATTTTAAGAACCCGTGCTTATACACGTACTGTTGTAGGCTTTCCTAACCCTCAAAATGTAAATAATAAAGTACAGGTACTTAAAAATGCGTGAGTAAACATGGGCTACATATTTATTTTCCACCACCGTTCATAATAAAGCATCATATTCAAATAAGTCATATAAATTGAATAGTAAAAAATAGATCTGCCTCCAAAATGTGGTGCAGCAATTAGTAGAACTGATGGGAATACTCAAAAGTAAACAAATGTATTTTCTTGTCAGTTTGGAAAATCCCGTCTTTTATTTTGAAAAATACAACCAGAAGTCATAACGTTACATGTTGATGTCAACATTCTCCAGTATGGCTGACTGACTGAAAAAATGTAGTTTTGTCTTACAAAGCTAGGGGATAAAAGGCAGGAACTATTTCTTAAAAACATAATCTGTGCAGTTCTTGTGATAAATTCAACATTTCTTGTCATTTAATTCAAGGAAGAGGCTTTAAATTCTCAAGGAATACAAACCGGAAGTAGCGTTGTTGTTGCTGGCGAAACAAAAGTAGCTTGATGCTAACTGCAAACATACTAACTTAGCTAGCTACATATTATGCTCAAAATGTTCTTGTGTTGACGGTGACAAAGCAAATACTACACGCAGGCACACAACGTTCAACAGACACGCTTACTTGTAGGTTAAAAACGCCGGCCGGCTTCTGAAAATGCCGGCTGGCTTCTGAAAATGCCGGCCGGCTTCTGAAAACGCCGGCCGGCTTCTGAAAACGCAAATCGTTTTTAGCTATTGTTCCAATAAAATTCACTTAAAATATTGATAAAAATGATCGTGTAATGTTTTCAGTTGATTTAATGGTGTTAAACTAAAGTTTAACTTCGTACCTTTCGAACTAAATATCGTTGTAATTATTAAAGTTAGCTTTGCCTTTACCAGAGTCGTTAAAAGGATGGTAACGCCGGTGAATTAGCCGTGCGCCGCTATTGGCCTAATCCCTCCAAACTTCTATCTATGTTGTAAACACTGGGTGCTGCTGGTTTTTCGGGGATATTCGCTTGTTACAGGTTCGCCAAAATTACCATTAATGCTGTCAACACATCCGGGAACGTAGTTCTGTCCTTCACAATAAGATATCACGCTTCAACAACTCCACCGTCGCCCGAGCGTCGCCGAGTGTTCTTTCTGCTTTCTCCCATCAAAGTCACTTTCCTATAGTATTTAGACATGTAAACGTCCATATATATTCATGAAATTTGACATGTAGATTCTTTGATATGTATGAATTAATATTATTTACACTTGGATGGCGATCGCCGAAGAAAGTGCGTCATGACGGAATCGTTCGAGATAGGCCAATAGTGGCTAGCGCCGTCCGAGGCAGGCCATCGTTACGTTACGTTGATTTGACTATGCATTGTCCGTTAATGACCAACGTCCCGTCATGCACGGATTCATGTATCTGCACCGTAGCTGTTCAACTGTAGAAGGCCCAGGCATAAAATGCACGGCCCGCCACTGCTATTCACATACACGGTGTGATGGTGCCGATTAACAGGAAGTAGTTTGTCGTATTTTTTTAAACTAAGCAACCAGAGTAATAAAGTAGTCTTTAATAATGAAAGGTCGTGTTTGATACTTAAGATCTTCTCTAAAATCTTCCTCTATGAACTCAAACAGACACAGTTCGTGGAAAGTTTTAGAAGTTTTATTTTTCAGACTTAGTTACAGTGCTGGGGTCTTGCTCTATCTCTCTCTCTCTCTCACCTCATATTTACATTAAAATCAACACTTACACAAAAAGGTTTACTAGATTATGGTCCATAAATGTGGTCAACACACGTCTCTCACTCGTTTCCTCGGTGTCGTTGTTGTTCTCACTCGTAGCTCTGCTGGTGTCTGAAGTCTCTGTCGTACTGGAGAGCAATCCATGTTTTGTTCCTTTACAGTTTATGTGTGTTAACTTGTTGTACATAGTTGTACAGAACAAAATAAACAATAATAAGAAAAGGAAAGTCCTCCGTTTTGTGTTCGTCCTCCCTAAAGCCGATAACGTGTCTTCAGACGTCCGCTCCGTAGCGCTGATACCTCCGCTGGACACGCCGCTCACTAATCGCTCCAATAACAGCTGCTTCCTCCACAGAAATGCAGACTTTAACTGAACAACAGCTGCTAGTAAAGACAACACGGTCAACAACGCCTGTAATCAGTTGTTCATATTGAATTAACCTGGTAGTCGATCGGTAATCAAGACTGTTGTTGTTTGTGAACATCCGGGAACGGTCACGTGATAGGAGCGTGGCAAATCAGGGAAGGACAGCACGTTTGAGCGCAGTGGCTCCACCAATTTCAGCTATATTTTATTTTTCAAAAGCAATTTAATATTATTCAAACGTATTGTTCGGTTCGTAATGCGTACCGAACCGTGAGCCCCGTACCGAACGGTTCAATACGAATACGTGTATCGTTACACCCCTAATACTTATATAATACCCACAAGGAATCTCTGGACACTAATATGAAGGTTGTAGGGGTTGAATCTTAAGCCACGCCTTACATCTAGAACAAATGTCTTATTCCTGCTATCCCGATGAGCAAAACACATACAGAAAAAGCTATTACTATATCAAGTTATTTCTTAGGTGGACTCACCTTGCAGCTACTGCAGCAGAGTCCGTTACTGCACATGGCATCGTGGGTAAGTGTGCACTTTTTACAGCAGGCTCCTCCACTACGGGCGCACTCCTGCAGCCATAGACATAAAAACAAACCTTCAGCTCCGCTCCACAAAACAGCTCCAGAACCTGCTTTCATGCATGATGTCCCAACTGGGTACTCACCACTTGGGATCCACAATCACACTCTTCCCCTGGCTCCACAAAGCCATTCCCACACTCTGGAGGGTCCAACAGCTGAGGGAGACAGAGATGGACATATATGAGCACATATACATATACCGTACATATACAGTATATATGTTAATCACATCCTACATCCCCACATGGCCCTCACCTTGTTTGGCTTGTTGAAGAGGCAGCTCCCGCCCCCTTGGAGCAAGAACTGGATGTACTCATCAACACTGCAGCGAGAAAACTTTCTGGGCAGATAGTATCTGTATTCACAAACACAAACACACAGCACAATGCTTTTCTGCCAGTAAGGAATGCCAGATCCACTGTGGGTGTCTGTGCCATCACTTTGCAATCACACAGAAATGTTACCATCTGTAGTAGGATATTAATCAAATGAATAATTGTATTGGTATTGTTCCATTTGGTAAGGAGAGCTAAATCCAAATCGTGCATACTGTATAGTAATTAGTTTAAATAAAGTTTGTAATTCTTACAAAGGTAATTGGCACATTTATGTCTGATGTTTCAACATTTCTTTTTAACCCATCAGATACACGCTGTGATTATCACAAGCGTAGCTCATTGAAGACTGAGTAAAAGGCAAAGCATCCCTCTGTTACAGCTGTTAAATTGTCTAACTGACAGAAATTAACAGAAAAAGATAGCAGAGGGAGTGTCAACAAACAGAGAAAAGATTAATTTTACAGGTGCGTTGTGTTTTTTGTTGTCACTTGTTGTGCACTCATGTGGATCTTTACCCCGTGTCTTCCATGATGCAGCCTAGCCAGGCATCTGGACACCTGCAGTCTCCTGTGAAGAAGACCAGGAGGAAGAAGAGCACAGATGAGAGGGGGAAACTTAAATAAATAACGTGAAAGAAATCAATGTGATTATCATCATTTACAACCTACAACCAACCAAAACGCTGACACTTCATATGCTGCAGCAAGTCTTGAGAAAAAGATTGATGATCAACAAAGAAGACTATTCTTTGTTGATCATAAATCTTTTTCCCTAGAACTGATATCTAGTGACAGAGGTAAGGAAGACCTATAGTGTGTGCACTGAGCTCTTGTCCTGGCATTGAATAATGGACCTGATGGCTCTTCAACATTAATCACAGAGCCCATTGTTCAGTGGCGGCAATGCTCTAACCACCAGCCCCTCCTTCTTGGACTCAGGCGACTAATCACCTAATGGAGAAGTCTAATTACAGAAGAGAACTGGACAGGGAACACCCAACGCTCTCTCTAACACCCCCTCTCACTACTGTCCCTCCCTGCCTCAATCCTTCCCACACTGATCTCGATCTCTTGCTTTGATAATTTATTCAGTTCAACCCCGGGTTTGCAGGTCCTATCTTCCCTCCTGCATTATCTGGCTTTCCTGTCATCTGTTACCTGCAGAGTTGCGGACGTTGTTCCACCTCATGCCGATATTCTGTCCCAGACTCTGGCACAAAGTGATGGCCATTGCTCCTACATTCCCATACTGCAACAAATTCACATAGAATTGACAGAGGAGAGTTTTATTGTGAGATGGGGACAAATCAATGTTTTACCGGGGAGATATGTGCTGGACTATTTCTAGGCTCGGACCAGTAAGGTGTTGGTATAGGCAGATGTTGTTTACCTTTGGAGGGAGCCAGGCTAACTGTTACTGTTTCCAGTCGTTATGCTGAACTAAGTGTCTGCTGGCTCAAGCTAGTTATTTATTATACAATCATGAGAGAGATACAGATGAAAAAAAAAGAAAGTGAATAAGCATTTTTCCCAAAATGTCAAACTATTTCTATAATTTGTCATTTATCTAATAATTCTGTTGCAACAGAACTTGAAACCTTAATATTAATTAACTAATTTTTGCTCCAGATTTGTAAACAACAATTTTGTTTCTGATCTCAAATTTAAGTTTTAAGTTGAGGTGCTTCATTATAGAGACAACCTTTTTAGATTTTCCTCACCTCGTTGATGCCTCCTCCCCTCGTTAGAGAGCACACTCCTCCTGTGTAGGCCGTCCCACTGCGGCTGCTGTGAAATGTACGCCCTCTAAGGTGCAAAGGAAAGACACCATAATAAAAAAAAAACAACCTCAACAAGCAACCGAGCATCAAATATTATCCTCAATTATCAAGATATTAGATTCCTCTTACGAGAAAAGATGGACAACGTCGCTCTGATCTTTGATGTTGTCCTTCCTGTACTTCATGAAGTTCTGCAGCGTTATCAATGGATCTTCTACTACTGGCATCATATTTTTAGAGGTCCAGGTCTCCATAGCCACCAGCACGATCCTCGTGTTCAACTGTTCCTTGTAGATCTGGGGACCAAAAAACGACCATCAGTCGACCACTTTGTTGGCATGACACATGTGCTGTGAACACTGTGTGCAATCTGGGATAAATCATTTTCAAATGTAGAAATAAGCACACACTTCTTGACAGGTGGCAGTGTGTGTATGCAGAGTTAAGGAATAGGAGGATTATAATCCTTCAAACGAAGCTCTTACCGCGTCTGCCATGTTGACCACTGCTTTGGCAAAGTTCTTGGTTTGGCTGTTGGAGCGACGCAGCTGTACAAACTGTGGAGACACAGAGATACACAGACGGTGTAAGAGATGGATCACATTCACTCTCTCACACATACATACACACACTGACATACGGCATACATTTAAAGGAATGTGTCACTGATTTTATTTATTATTTATTTATCTTCAGCTATATTTTAGTATTATAGTTTCCACTGACACATCAGCATCTGTACATTTATACCTCTGAGGACAGTTGTAACAGTATAGTATGCTCTGATATTAGCGGATGCCAAATAATGTAGCCTTTTTTTCTTGTGTTGACATTTGTTGGACAAGCAAAAATGATAACAACCAGATTAATGACCCGAAAAACTAAATTTCTCTGTATAACAAAGACCATCAGCGAAGATCGGGCGTCCACATAATTAGCAGTGAAAAGTACTTTTAACTCACTATTTCATTGTCGTTGACCACCATCAACTCGATATATTTGGTCTCAGTCTGGACAGAGGGTTTGCGAACATATCTCTTGGATCGCCTCAGCCCCCCAGACCCCTGCTGCTCCCTCATTTGGTACGGTCTGTCGTCATCACCGTCACCTCCTCTGCTATCCCACTCATCGTCCTCTGTACAGTCTGGACACACAGAGAAGCAGAGCTGCAGGCACTTAGAGCAGTGTTACCATTTTCTTGTGCTATAAAAGGTGCAGAGCAAACATTCCTATCTCAATTTCAGTGAAAACGTTACAGTTCCCATTACAAAAAGCTGTAACTGTAATCATCACCCCGTCTGAATTAACTTAAAAGGCTTCCCGTTCAATCATCACATTAGTTTTGTCAGAATTGTCCTCTCTTGCTGTGACGACAAAAAACGTTTTTTGAACAAAGGAGTGACTTCAATAATTGTGTTGGAGGTTTATTGGACAGTAACATAAGCAGTAAATATGGAATTCATAGTCAAATCTATTTTGACATTATTGCAACAGTGGACAGTGGGTTGTATCTAATTTATCTAATTGAAGGAAAGGCAATTATATGAATATATTGAAATATCATAAAGATAAGAAAAGACTTAAAGGTTGTAGTATTCCGATGTGATATATGAGTGTCAGTAGTTTATGCTTTAAATGCAGTCGTGTACCTGGGCAGTGGGGGGAAAGTCTGATATCAGGCATTCTGCGGATTAAGTGAGCGCCACCATCCTATAAACAGAATACACCCAGATGACATTAGACAAATAAGGAAATCAGCATTCAGACTCACAAAAATGTGGGAATTATCTACTATCAACTACTATCCTCTGACTATTTACCTGTTTGCTCCCATTGTGAACAGGCTCAATCCCGTAAGAGAAGAAGCCGTCAGAGAACATGCCGCTATGGACCAACAACAAGAGAAAGACACTGAGATGCAGAGCAGAAAGAGACAGAAAACTTATAAATCAAACAAAATAACGTAATTATGTGAGCAGAAAAATATAGCAGGACAACAAATGTGCGTTTATAAATAAAGGTTTACTGTCAGGCTCACCACAGGCCGTGGCAGGTGGAGAGAGCTGCCCAGGACTCTGGTAAACCTCTTAACCGTCCCTGGTAGTAGCAGTGCTCCCCTCCCTGTGGACACAATACACCACTGTTTCATGAAACAACCTCTACTGACACATTTCATGCTGTCTTTTTACCCTTCATTTGGGTATCAGAATAGGTCCGCTCACAGGGGAAACCTCTCACAACCTCTGCATGTGCGACTCCCCTCTCCCCCTTTCCACATTATCGTATTTATGGCACAGTTTGTGACCTACTTGTGTCCTGCGCTCTACTCCACTCTATTCTGCTTCACTGACAATGGAGGTGAAGGTAAACCCATGACAAGCATCTCTTCAATAAATTAAAACTCGTGTTGCCCACACAGATCTGAGAATGTAACATGAAATGACTGTGCAGTAGGAAGGCTGCATCTGCATCATCTGCTCTTTCCTGTCCTCGTAACAATTTTGAACACCACGATAGAGCCCTAGCTTTTGTCTCCAGCTAACACTCCCTCAAAAGAGGGCGCTCTGCTTCACGAGAAGGTCACAATGGCGAAGATGAACCACCAGGAAAGGTGAGGAAAAGTGAGACACACTGTCTCACCTGGATCAAATTGAGTTCAGCAGGGTGTCTCAACCTTGCCACAAAAACAACACATTCTGACGACAGAGATGAGTCTGGTGACGTGCTGCCCTGAACGCATCACAACTGCCATGTCCAGCAGCAGCATCAGAGGCATTACGTGAGGCCTCCGTCCAGCTGAGTGACAATCTGGTCTGACTACAGGCCTCCATCCCCGACCCTGCAAGCCACCTCTCCCTCCCGCCGCTCTGGGAACAAACCCAGATTGTCGATAATCACACATACACCCCCAAAATAACTCCTCCCTACTCCAAAGCTCGTCTTGCCTTTGTATCAACTGACATTTTACTCCTCATTTTCCCTCCTCCTCCTCCTCTTTTGCTCGCTCTTTCTTCCCTCTCGCTCTTCTTTCATTCTCTGTGCTGCCAAGAAGTTAATGACACTGCTGAGCAAACCGGTTGCTATAGAAACAGGCTTGTGATTGGTCAAGAGGACTGAGGGAGAGTTTGGAATGATTGTGGGTGGGGACATGGAGTGCTTGGTTTGGTGGGTGGGTGACTGCTGGGGGGGGGGTAAGCAGCGAGTGGCACATTTAGACAGAATAAAAGAAGCATTAGCCATCCCTCCTGGCTTGCAAAATGCAATGACATTCCTCTGGTTTGCCCTGACAAGTACACATCACATTAGATGTCAAGGCTTTCATCCATTTTCCTGTTCTCTATCTCTATTCTTTGAGCTTGTGGCTTCACATCACAGGCATCCGCTGACTTTCTTCTTGACTGTCTGAGAAAGGCCACAGCTGAGAGGCATGCATGCACACCGCTGATAGGAAGAACCCCAGTATGTAGAGCACGGTAATAAACAGCTAAATGGCAGCCTACTTTTGAAGCAGAGATCACACAATGCACTTTCTATAAATAGAGTAAAACGGGAGGATGAGATCAAACTGTAAAAATCACGTAAAAAGATCAGCCTTAAAAGGTAAAAACAAACAAAAAGAATGTCTTTTGTTTCTAAAATGAGGCTTAAATGAAAAGGCTCTGCGTTAGATGACCTTAAAATATAAATGAGACATAGCGACTTTGTTATATAAAGAGCTCTAGAGGGGCATTGCATCTGACAAACAAAACTTTAAATGTATTCAAAGATTTACTGGCAACAGCCCCAGTGTAAAAGTCTCAGTTTCCGCAGCTGCCGCTCTGGTCATCTCATTATTATGCTGCCTTCTCTGTGCCAAAAGACAAGTTCACTCACTAAAATCCTGTCCCTTCACATCCTCACCCCACGCAAACTGTCTTACCACAGACTGCGAGGGTCTGCCATTGTGGTTAAAGTGCCGTTCCACATATTCTGAAGACAGGAGGTGACTGCAAAGAGAAGAGAGATGTCATGAACATCTCTAACAGCATTATCTCCATGTATTCAAAATTGGTGTCATCAGGGTTATTTTCCACCTGTTGTTCTCACCTAAACTCAACATTTTATTAGCATGCGGTGTTAATCAAAATCAGTGGAACCTCACAAACATGCAGCAGTGTGTGTCTGTGGGTTTTCCACATTGGTATTCCCCATCTTGTCATGTAACATAATAGAGGCGCTAAGTGCGTTTGCTTAAGTGCTGGCAAATGCTAATGAGAACAGCTGTAGTGAATTAAGAGCACCTACTGATACTGTATTGAAGTGTGTACAAAAAGGCAGATCTGATGATTTTGGGACAGTAATACTAACTGGTTTAGCTCCAGGTCCAGAGTGAAGGTGTGTCCAAAGGCTTCCACTTGGAAACAGCTCTGGGCCAAGTGGACGGGCTGAAAAAAACAACAACCCCACAGAGACATATTTCACTGTTGATAAATCAAAGTGTAACAAAACATTTGTGGTTAAGAGCGTCACTCTGTAAAAGCCAAAGAGTGATTGTGAAAAGGTTCTATGAATAATTCAACAGAATCAATAGTGTGTACGCTCTAAAAGCAACTCGGCAGCTGGAATATTATGATTGATAAAGTCTCCATTGATCGACAGTGAATGCCAGCATTCAGGCAGGCATGACTGCAGAGAGCTATGGCTGTTCATGAGCTAAGCTGGAATTTCGTGATTGAGATGGATGGAGAGGGAGGAGGCAAAAGAGGAGGAAGAGAAAACTTTGTTGTTATGGTCTATATTCAGCCATGCTGTGCCAATGGCGCTAATGGACAGCTGCCAATGCTGAGGAGGGGAGGAGACAGCAGGGCCATGAGTGAGAGAGAGATTTATTGCAGTCTAAACAGTGCGTCACTTCAGCAGCCATGACTGTGCCAGCATGGCTTTGATCTCAGTCTGGAGGAACCAGGCCGCAGTGAATCACAGGGCTTTTACAATAAAATGCATCACTACCCGGGAATTATTCTCTCCAGTGAGTATGGACAACAGATTTCTTACTACTGTCTTGGAGAGGCTGAAGCATGCGTGTCATGAGGGCTTCGGTCTCTGTGCAGTAATGTCGTTCCACAGTTTACATTGGCCGCATTTGTGTTTTGATCATTGTGTGATACTGCTCTTGGTGGTTGACAAACTGTTTTCACCGGAAGGTCCATGTAGTAGCCGCTCTGGATCTTTTGATTGTATCGCAATATCTTCCTCAGCGGAAGGAGTTTGCACAGTTGCAATGAAATTGCTCAAAGTTAAATTTCTGTCCACATTGGTTCAAAAGGTGAGATTGAAATTTAATTCTTGACAAAACAATCTCACGACCAGGTTCTATTAGCAGCTGCTCTGGAGCTTTTGATCACACCACATCATCCATCCATCTTCCTACAGGCCTTTTTGAGACATGATGGATATTAAAATGCAGATGACTCATTATTTTATATCAAATCAATATTCACTTTAACATAATCATAGTAATGCCAAAAGAGGCGGCTGGTATAGGATATGAACCTCAGCCTGAAATCGTAAAAATAATTGTAATCCAATGTAGTCTCGATGCAAAAACATTGAAAAACATGAACACTAATTTGTCTTTCAGTGTCAACTGAACACAAATAAATCAGAGATAAAAATGAACTAGAGCGGCAAGAATGCTGTCTCGTCTTTTTTCAACGCAGCATGATGGCAGAACAGAAAGAAAAAGTGAAACTCATCCCCTGCTGCTTCTAAATGTATCATGTCCCTCATTCTAAGTATCTTAAATACTTCAAAAACAACAACACCAGATCTAGTGGAGCAGCTGAAACAGGGACGTCTGAAACCTTGTCTGCTTGAACAGTGGCATCATTTGTATCTTCTGAATGTATATTATGGTAGCTGTTGTTGTTTTTTAATTCATGTGGTATCTGTCTTGGTTAAGACAGCTTCCCGGGATGGGAAGTGCTCAAGCCACTTGGACCATGCAGCACTTCTCACACAGGCTTCATAATTAATGGGGACATACTTCAACACACCGCTGAATAATGAAGAAGTCGGGGGGAACAGCAGCCGGATGGTCGGACATTATGACTGAATATTTCAGGATAAGCTTTGTCATGTGGAGATAAGGGCCGTTACAAAACAAACATTCAGGCAAACATTTAAACAGCTCTTCGATAAACTGTGCATTCAACTACAATGCTTGCACACAGAGCAGGTCAGAAGGTTTTAGTTTCAGAACTTGCCCCACATGCTATACGGCCTGATTTTAAGCAGGAAAAATGGCTGCAAAACAACAACTTGTCTGTCTTGGACATTAATTCTCAGTGGACATTGGAAAGGATTTTTTCAGTAACTAACTGGGTCAAAATAACGAGGAGCGGAAACTGCTGCAAGACACCACTCTTTACCCTATACTGTAGCAGAGGCTGCCTGAGCAACAGAGACATGAATGCTACATTGTTACAGACACTGGAAAAAATGAGGTTTCCATCAGCAGCACAAAAGTACTACTGTTACTCTCACACCCATATATCTCCACACAGACTTACAATGCCACCAATGGTGAATCTCTTCAGTAAGGATGCATGCTGAGCACTAGATTTCTACATACTGATCTGCACATTAAGCTGCAAGCACCCTTTTCGTATGATTTTGTGCCATAAAAAAATGTTCTACCTGTGTATGTGAGGTAACAATGAATACATATTCTCATAGATTGCCCAACTGGGATACTTTCTTTTTAATTAAATTACAATGAAATTGATCTATTCCTCATTTTGCCGGGAGATTCATGAAAGCTATTTAAGGACTCCTGGGTGTACTTACCAATACAATTAAGACCACTGGGCTGAGAATCACAGAGAATCGAGTGATTAATTGTGAAATAAACAGCATTGGGAATATGAGAGAGGAATTGGCAAGGGGGGGGGGGTTACAATTAGTCACAACTTACCAAGGTGATCCTGGTGCTGTTCTTCACCCTGGTATCCAAGTGGTCATGAGCCATTTCTTCCTCCGATTCAATCTGCTGCACCAGCCGCTTAGGATAGGTGACCTTGGTGGCAGTGTCCCCGCTGTCCGGCTGCCCTGTCGGGGTAAACCAGTCCCAGATGCCTCCATCCGGTGCCGGGCTACTGTCCACACCTGCAGGTACAACAGAAACACTCTCACCACAGGCTCGTGAGTGTGTAGAGGGCTTGGCAAGGTAGGGACACACTTGAGCCAGTCCAAATTGGACCTGGTAGTGGTGTAGTAAACAAATCAAATAGTAGGAGTTGATTTAAAAGTGTTATATTTTTAATAAGTCACAATGTGTGACCATTCAGATCAGTGTTTTTTTTTCTTCTGTACGCCAATAGTTTGTTGACCTAATTTATCACACTGAGCAGTTAATAACGTTTTATCAGTCACTGCTCTATTAGAAGAAATATGGTGGACAAAAGGTTTTAATGAAAAATGATTGATGAAGTAATTTGTCATAGTTTATAAGCTCTATAGTAGCCTGACGCCCATATTTATATACAGGCAGCTACACAAGGCCATGTAGCTTCAAATCTCAGCAATCATCATGTGAAACGCGTTTTCTTTGTGATTGACAAGTTATATTATTGTGCTTTTCGATGTGTATTGGATTAAACTAAATAGTTATGGGGACGTTTCATATAAGCGATGTGGCCGCGATGCAAATGTGTTGATGCAGCAAATCTACCGTGCTTTCAGCCAGCGGACTGGTTGGCACCGAGCTCCCGCTACAATAAAATCACAGCCTACACCGGGGACAGAAAAGTGCTGGTGCAAGGGGAAAAAATGTGGATGCAAAGGAAACGAAAAGGGTGCTCCCGCTCTTTATCCAAACCCCCTCTCTCTCTCAATCTCTCTTCTATCTCTCTTACCTGAGACCGCAAACCTCTCCCCCACTGCAGCAAAGACCATGAAGCACCACACCGCCAGCATGATCTTCACATATTCTCCCGGATTACAACATCGAGAGCCGGAAAATGTCACAAACCCGGCCGACCGAGGGAAAGAAAAAGACCAAGAAAACGCACAGCAGAGACGATGGCGAGGAGCGAAAGTGGATCTGCTAAACATCTGATGATGCGCGTTCTCTCTCTCTCTCTCTCTCCCCCCTCTTCTCTCTCCCTTCTCTCTCTCGCTCTCTCTCAGCTCCGGCAAACGCCGCTCTTGAAAATTTGGATTAGCATATCAAAATGATGAAAAATGAATCACAACCCAGGCCCACGGCGGAGATGATCAATGCAGGCCAATATATCGATCAGTGAGGGAATAGTGAGGTGCGTGCGCATCTCAGATGCAAAGCTCCGCAAGGCTGCGCGGGTGCGTTTGTGTGAATGGTTGAGGTTATACGTGCAGGCTATAGCCTATATGTGAATCTGCAGTATGCAGAAACGAAGATTTGGGAAGCGAAGAGAAATGCATTGGGTCTGCGGGGAGGACACGTGGGACCCTCCCTCATCCCGAGCAGCCTCCTCCTCTCGTTGCCAGGGAGAGGATGCGACAGCCCGGCTCATGCCGAGGCGCGCGGCCGAACAGAAGCCATAAAAGGGAGGGAACGACAATTCATTCATTTTCTAAATGTAGCCGACGGGTATGAATGGCACGATATTTCGGAATACATGAAGAAGATATGCAGGATGAATGTGTGTCCCGAACGAGGAGAGACATCACAGCAGTAACGTAAAAACGTACTATAGATCAGAGGCCCTAACGTCATAGTCTCGTGTTCCATGTTTGTGCTGTTACACTTGTTGACAAGTCCCTGTCATTCTCTGCTGTGAAATAAGAACAAGTTCTATATCTACATTTACTGGGATGATATAAAAGCTGGGGATGCTGTAGAGGTGTCACAAGTTCACCTTAATGGTTCATATTTTGTTCACAAACAGATCCTGCCACCTCCAGCTGCCCTTGCAATCCCCTCAGCTGAGCTTACCCGCCCGTGTCCACAGATCCAGGTGCACCTGGATCTCATTATCCTCATCAGCCACTTATTCTTATCAGCCCAGATCCCCCCTGTGTCAGATAAGAGTAGCTATCCCGCAGTTTTCTGCCTTTTCAATTTTGCCTGCCTGATTTGAAGGATTTACCTATCTCCCCCTCGGTTTGGGCTGCCTGGTTTTGTGACCCCTGCTTGGTTTTTTCCGACTTGATTAAAGGATTTTGGAAACACAATTACTGCCTCTGAATTTGCCCTTTGATTCTGAAATACATTAATATTAAATCATATTTGCATTTCTAAAAAAAAATGCGATGATTGAAGAATAGTAGATTTGGATTTTGGATTTTCAGTTATGGCAACGGTGTGACACAATGACTTTTAGCTTATCTGGCACCTTTAAGGATCTAGATGCAGAACACCTGACATGTCACTATTCTTAAATTAAATGAAAAACATTCGTATAATATTTTACAAAATAAGCCATTCACATACAAATTCTGTAAATAACCTATACAAATGTTTAAATACAAAAAATACTCCAAAACATGCATCAATATAAACATATTACTGTGCTGGCAACACATTTAGTAATACATGAAGTGATTTAGGTAAACATGACAGGTACTGTCTGATGTATGAATTTAACCAGCGTATCAATTGGCTTCTTATTAGGAACCATAAACAGATCAATCAATTAGAACTGGAGACCTGCTGTCAATATGTGTTGCTGTCTCAGTCCATGTGACCTGCAGGGTTTGTTTCCTGATGCAGTTCAAGTCTTCCAGCAGCCATCCTGCAACACTAATGGAGGCATATTGTGCACTGACAGCCCCCTCTGAATATTTCATCATACCCCCCTTTGAGAGTAACAGGGATCAAGAGCTAGTAGGGAAAAGATGGAGGGAAGAGCAGCAGGAGGAGAGCAGCATCAAGGGCCAAATAGGTGCTGGTCCTGTCCCTTCTCTTCTGAGAAAACGTATAGTTCTCAAAACAGACCTCATTTCAGTTCAGACTGGCCTTTTGTTAATCTAAACTCAACCATCAACATCACCACTGTGCCTTTTAGTGGTTTCCATATCACACAATGCTGATGCACTAAGTATTCAGCAATCGTTCCACTGAGTAAGAAAAACTGCAAAGAGCACTGTGAGGACTCAGAGTAGGCTGACTGTGCTTCACCTGTACGTCATATTATATATATTTATTAGTGTGATAGTTCCTGTAGGGTCTAAGGAATCCAAACAATGAGGAATGTATTACAATGTCTACTTTAACCAACAGCTACTGCCACACAGTCTTCTCAGATGTCTGTTCCTCAGATAAAAACTTTGATACAACAGAGATTTGACATCAGTCTTTGACTTCACATGTCATGAGGGAAGCTTCAACTATTTCTCTACTAAATCCTAAATTTAAAGTTACGTAGAGCCACTATGTTACAGGCTATATTTGCAGCAGAGTTATGAAACAATTGTGAGTTTACAGTCAACCTAAATGCCAGAGCCTTGTGAGATAAAGGCACACTGCCCTCTACTGCGTGAATAGCTGCATCATAAAACACACCAGGAAGATGTGTTATTTGCAACTGCATAAAGTCAGCCGCACTAATCTGAAGTCTGATTACTTTTGGGAATAGATTTTTAATTGTATATTCTTCAGGTCGGGTATACTTGTATTAAGACTCAGAATATGGCTTCCATTAAGTTATTTCAAGTTTTTCCAGTGTGATGTGTTAGAACCAGTTCTTTAAAAGAGTATTACATTTGAGCTGGAAGTCCTGCCTATGTCGACTTATCATATGTATTGCTATTATCAATCTGTATTTTAATGCATAAAGTGCTCAATTTCCTCTCCTGTAACTACTTTACAGTGTACCTCGCACTAAAATGTGCTACGATTTAACACTGACAGGCAACAACTGTCTGGCTTTGAGTAGTTGGCACATTTGTTCACTGAGCCGTGTTTTACACTAATGAGTTCGGAGCAATTAGGTTAATTTGTTTCAGCTGTGGGCTACTTCTTGGGGGTTGCACAAGTGTTGAATCAATGAACGCTGCTGGTGACCTGACGTTGCCAATGAAGCAATTAAGTTATTTCACGAGGCTATAAGACCGGCTGACAAAAGCGGCGAACTTTCCGTGACATATATTCTTTGAAGACGTGTTCAGATATCGAGGAAAAATGAACGGTGTGCCTAGCGGGAAACCTGACGGCGGTCCGCCGCTGCAGCTGTTCAACTGCGCCCACGCGGACTGTGGAGCGACTTTCACCAGACAGTGGAGACTGAAAGAGCACGAGACGGTGCACACCGGAGCGGTGAGGGAAATACCTGCTGCATAAACCATTATGTTAACTATATCATACGTGCATATACTTGGCATAGGCCTTCTTGAAGTTGTAGTCTAACAGTTACCAAATGTCCACAGCGCCCGTGTCTCTGTACAATCGCTGGCTGCGATCGTCGTTTCACGCGAAAATCTCACCTGAGGCGCCACATGCTTAAGCACAGAGGGGTGAAGCAATTCCAGTAAGTCAAAATTCGTGCTGTTGCTCCTAACAACTAAAGCCTTCCACCTAATTTTAAACGTTGCTTTGTGCAGATGCAATTTTGAGAGCTGCACGGAGAGTTTTTTCCACACTGGCAATCTGAAAAGACACTTGCGCTACGCCCACGGAGACAAAAACAAGTATTTCAAGGTTAGTCTAAATACACGTGTTTCCACAAGATGGCGCCAAAAGGCCAACATATAACAGCGTCCGCTGAAAGTCACGGCTCTTTATGTAAATAACCAGTTTTCAAGTCTTTTGTGTCATTTTAACCATTTGATTTTTTTTCTCCTCCACAGTGTAACCAGTCCAACTGCTCATTGACCTTCAAAAAACGCAGAGCGTTTAAACTGCACTTACAGGAGCATAAAGTGCCTGCTAAGTCAAAGTATGTCTGTAGTACACCGCTACATCTCAGAAATAAGGGCATAGCTGTAGCTGTAGTGTAAAACCAGACTATGTAGCTGTGGGTTATTGAAATGCCTGAGACCATGAGCTGACTATGCACTTGCCATTTTAATTAATCAGATCTTTGATGCCTGGAGTGCAGGCTCTAGCAGAGATAAATTAGTGGTTACTGAGTGGGTGTGGTCCCAGTTGGCTTAGTTAAATTTATTTTTACCTCTTGCCTGTCCCTGGTGGGGTACTCAGGTGTTCGAAGGACGGATGCGCTGCCATGTTCGACTCCCATATCGCTCGCAAAGCCCACGAGAAGAAGCATGCAGGTTGGTCTACTTCAATCTTAGGAGGGGTCCTTTCATCTTTCACCCCTGTAAAATTCTTTAGTTAAAAGGGGGTTGTGGTTGCATTTGCGTGTAACCTTTTTGTGCAGCTTTAAGGACAAATTACATGTATGGTGTTTATGGTTCCTCCAAGGGCCCCAGAAGGGGGTCAACTGGTGACGAGCCTTTGATTTCCTGATACTCACTGGCCTTGTTTGTTTCCCTGCAGGTTACCGCTGCCCTCGTGTTGACTGCCAGGTGTTTGAACACACCTGGGGTAAACTTAAGAAGCACATGGCCAAACATCCAGGTAAATATGTTGTGGTCATAGTACAGAAGTCCTGAGTGTTGTTTTGCTTTTTGTTTTTCACATTTTTAAAATGTGTCGTAGCCACGTTCACATGCCAAGCATGTAAGAAGGTGTTTAAGAAAACGGATGCTCTGCGGAAGCACAAACGGATCCACGCTTCCCATAAGCCCGTGCTGGTTTGTCCCAGGGACGACTGCCAGGCCTACTTCTCCACAACCTTTAACCTGCAGCACCACATCCGCAAGGTGCACCTCGAGCTCCTCAAATACAGATGCTCCTTCCCCGACTGCCCACGCAAGTTTGCTATGCGAGTAAGCAACGCGTCTTCTATTACTGGTCCTTGATAGATGTATCAGAATTGTGTCTTCTTTGCATTCAAAGACTTGGAACTTAAATTCCTTTGAGTAATTTGCATCATGCAGACCTGCCATTTTAATGAACAAAATTAATATTCCAATTCTGACACGGCTGAGTCAAGAACATGTACAACTTCTGACAATGGTTGTGAAGAACATGCCAAATCAATCTTAATTGTAATTGAGTGTTGACATTTTTATTTTGTGTTGAATGTAGTTTCAATACGTGTATTACATTATGGCTTTGTTCCATTACACAGGAGAGTTTGACCAGACACCTGCTCCGCCATGACCCAAGCTCCGCCACCCTGAAGGTGAGTCTGATGCCATTATCCAACAGTACAGATGTGGACTAAACCACCACACACCAGTGAGCTCTTACGCTATCTGGCCAGGGGACTATTGATTTGGGATTTTTCTCTAAACCTGTTGAAATCTGACTCCTGTGCTTCTGGCCAACTGAAGCTTGAGCGAGTTGGAGGTTTACATGTTTTTTCTGTCAAAGCATATACAATTTCTACTATTTAGGTTTTCAATTGATATGTTGTATCCAACTGCAAAAACGGATATTGTTCCGAAACTTCTCTCCTAAATACTTATCCCATCAGAAACGTCAGCGGCCAAAGAAGTCCTGGCAGAAGCGTTTGGATGGACACTGTCTGCCCCTTGTGGAGGAAAACTTGCGTAAACTCTTCGCCCTGCGCATGCGGATCTCCAGACGTGCCAAGGTGGAAACCAACCTCGCAGGCCTCTTCAATGAACGAAAGATCCCTCACTATGTTGACCCAGAAGTCAACCTGCGCAATCTGTTTGGTATCAAACCGCCCCGCCCTTTGGAGGAGGAGAAGCCTGAGGTCCTACCACTAAAAGGTTGAATAGAAATCTATCCAGACGAGCAGCGCTTCTTCACTGTTAAGTTTGAACTTACTGAAATTGGTGAAGGCTTTAATTTGGACTTTTTTTTTCTTACATTTTCTAGAATTGGGTCTCTTTGGTTGAGTTTTTCTAATGTAGCTGACGTACATTAAACTATTTGAATTTCAAAGTCATTATTTGAATGCCACTTGACACATTGATTAGGATGTCAAGTTTTTGAGAATGTCAAAGATTGAATTGTAGTTCTTGAAGAAATCAGGTCTGAATTGAAATGCTTATCTTGTAACATGAATTTTGTTGACCCAATAAAATGAGTTACATTTTGATCAAAGTGGGATTTAAATCTTTTTCACCTTGTGTTGAGAGAAACGGTACTGGAGGTCTGCCCATCAGTAGCAGCTGCTGGAGAGAGCTTATCTCAAGGACTAAACATTTGTTTGCTCAGTCTTGTCATTGCAATTTCAAGATCATCCAATTGTTGGTACACTCAAACAGCTGTTCTCCAGCATCTATCTTTTGAGCTAGCTTTGGCTTCACATCTTGGTTGACATTTGCAGAACATGTTGGAGCTCATTAAGTATGGACAAAAGGACTTGCACATGAGTAAGTGCTGAGTCACAGAAAGCATGTCACTTTCGGGGGTGGATGAGACTTTTGAACATGAAATGGACTATCAGCTGTCTAATCTTTCAAATGTGAGGCGAAGCACTTTAGATTCTTGCCTCATGAACATTCAAAGTAAAGGGAGTGGTGGTGTGTGTGTGTGTGTGTGTGTAATTGAGTAAATGTAACTACTTAGAAAGCCCATTAGACTTACTGAGGTTTGCAGCTGGGCTGTGCCAATTTTCTTAGTTACATTTCCTCAATTGTTTGATCTATAGTGTTGAATTTGTTTTATTTGGCAGTGGAGAAAACTACTCTCGGGTGTGCAGATCCTTTACCTTAGTAAAAGTGGCAATACCACTCTATAAAATTAAACAAGTAAAAGTCCTGCATTCAAAACTGTGGACAAACTGTGGCCAGCGCTGATCTGACGACTCGCCGCTCCGCCACCGGGAAGGACCGCCGTACGTTTCTGAAGGAGGCTGTGGTCAGACGCTCAGGAGGATCCCCCCAGGCTTCCTCTACCCTTCGCACCTGCTCGTTGGCGCAGACGGAGTCTTTGTGCTTTCTCGCCCCACAGGTTCCCATGGATCGTGGTTTCATCTGGACTCTGGTCCTTCCACCCGCCATGGCCCTGCAGATACCTACTACCTATTTTATTATTAACATTATTAACCACATTACCGTTACCACTAAATGCACATTACTGACTTTGTTTCTTCCCCGGAGTCTTTGTGCTTTCTCTCCTCACAGGTTTCCATGTATCGTGGTTTCATCTGGACCCTGGTCCTTCCTCCCGCCTTAACCCTGCTGACTCCCACTAATAAATAACACTCTTATTATTACTTACATTACTATTTCATATTACCGGTCCCATTAATGCACATTATTGACCAGCTTTTTCACCAGAGTATCTGTGCTTTATCGCCTCGCAGGTACCTCTGATCCGGGCTGTACCTGGACCTGGTCTTTCCACCTGCCGTAGTTCTGTCATACATTGAATGTGTTGAAATTACATTGCATGTGTTGTAATTTTGTAATGCTGTTCAACACTTGACATCTATTGCACTTCTGTCCATCCTGGGAGAGGGATCCCTCCTCTGTTGCTCTCCCTAAGGTCTCTTCCTCTTTTCTCCCCGTTAAAGGGGTTTTTTGGGGGAGTTTTTCCTGTTCCGATGTGAGGGTTCCGGGACAAGAGAATGTCATGTGTACATATTGTAAAGCCCTCTGAGGCAAATTTGTAATTTGTGATTTTGGGCTATACAAAAATAAATTTGAATTGAATTGAATTGAATTGAAAACTGTTCTCTCATAAGAGCAAACTTGGCTATTATCAGCTAAGTTTACTGAAGTAGAAAAGTAAGGGTATACAATGCAGGCAAAACGTCTTGACCGGAGCTCTTAACATGTGATCCATTGTTTTACTACATCAGATGCATATACATTTTGTGGTTGACGGACATGGAGCTGATTTTAGCTTTCATACACTATTGGGTAATTTTGTGACTATTATACTGCATCGTATTATTTATGCAAATTAGTTTTTTTTCTGAATGTAAAGTAACTAAAGCTGTCAAATGTAGTGGAGAAAAAAGTTAAATATTTCCCTGTGAAATGTTAGTGGCGTAGAAGTACGAAGTAACAGAATAGAGTACAGTAACGTTAATTGGCTACTGTTGGTTGTAAAACGACACGTTAATGAGGATGCCATGACTCCAGGTTCTCTGCCACAGGAGAATTTTACAAAAGGAGCTCGTAATACAACTTTGGACATGGACTACAAAATCATAACTCATGCCAGGACTGATATTGAAGGAGAATAGCCATGTCACTATTAATGGCTGTTGCAGCTTAGACAACTTAAAAGGCAACATGAGTTGCCAAACTAGTTTACAATATGTAAGCTAACGTTTAGCGGTTAAATACAGCAAGTAGCAAAAACTTTACGCTGACGTTTCAATATCTAAAGTTGCAGGTGGAGACGGACATTTGCAGGACAAGATAATATCCACTAAGTATAATGAATAACTAACACTAGCATGTATCTTGATAGTAGTTAAAAGCCACACCCACCTCTCTTCTTCGTCTTTTGATTTACTGACACACACCGAGAGGTGAAGACATGGAGGAGGTCGAGCCTTATAGACAGGTGGGCCCAGTAACTATGTTCTGACTGTCTCAGATTATTTGAACAAGATTCCAGTTACATAAAAAAATGCCGGATAAGTATCCGTTTACAAAGATATAAAACCGAAGCAGCAAATTATCCCATTGGATAAACTAGAAACAGATCTTTTTTAGTTTTTGCTGTAAAAAATGATTTATGATCAATTATACAAATAGTTTCCAATTAATTTTCTGTCGATAGACTAATTGATTAATCAACTAATCCTTGCAGGTTTAGTTTGCAGCCAAAACACTAATTAAACAAGCTTGTAAGAGTAAGACTCGATGTGTCACATTTTGCCGCCGTTTAGATTAAGGATGAAAAATTAGGCCTTATTAATGGATGCAGAATGTAAAGGAGAAAGTAAAGTGCTCCTTTTTTGTTTCAATCGTTTTGTTAAATGGCTCCCTTTGTGTTAAACAATTCTTTCTATCTGGTCCAGTGGAGCAAGGCAGAGTCCATTTCAAGCTTCAGCTAAGTTCTGTAACAGCTTGTCAGTTTGTGTTCGGACAGTGTCTTCACTGTTCTGTTTTTCTTTGCTATTCTAAAGGTCATTCTCCTGGCTTTGCAGCCTGAGGCGACCTATCTTCCTTCCTGCACTATAGCCGCTTCTCTGCCTCTTTAGGAACTATACATTAACCTATCCTCCATCCTGCAACAGCTGACCTCTGTCAAACTGGAGGGTCTGAGCAGAACGACAGAAACGCACGCTTCAACAGCTGTCGGTGTCTGTTGCATCCATAATTATCTTGGATGTAGTGATTGTACATCTCATTCCTTTGTAAAAGTCAAAAGCGCATATAAAAGCATCAATCACACACCCAGTGCTCTCTGTTTATATTGCATTGTATCATGGCTTTCAAAGTCAACATTCAGCTGAGCAGGAATTTAAAAGGATGATCTTGTTTCGATGGCGATGCAACACAGTAAACAAGGTTTTCTTAAATCTTCGTAAGTCTGTTCTGTTGCTTGTCTCGGCAGGTGTGGAAAGTACTTGAGTGATTAGCTGTTCCTTGTTGACTGCAGAGTTGTTTTCCACTGGTGCCATGAGAGCGATGGTGCTAATTTGTGTCATAGGAGCCAAGCACTGGACTCGTACCACAGCACCATCAAACTGAATCACATATAGTTAACCACAAGCCTCCCTATCAGCCTCTGACTCTCCAAAAGGCCATGCCAATTATCCACACAGTGAGCATGACCTTTGTTGTAACATGCCAAGCTTGAACATGTGCATCACAGAGCAGCACAAAGGAAAAGTCACAATACCCTCACAGCATGGGTGACTGGGACATTCTTTCCACATTTGTTCATTGTTTGTATATTTTTTATAAGGTATAGTGCAGTATTTATCATGCATGCACTATACCTTTATGCCAACTTATAGAGGCTCATATATGTGGGAAAAAAAATTCTCATGTTTCTAATTCAAATGTGAGCTGTTTTTTTCTGGCGACCCACTTTTTAAAAATGAAAAACCATTACGATCCAAATCAAATAGGCCTTATCTATAAATTGCTAGAAGAGCAAAATTGTGCGTAAATGAATGTTCCTGACCATTCTTTCTGCATCACCTTATATCATCTTGAACTGGTAAACCATGCAGCCATTTCAAAGAGATAGACGTTTGATAATTCACAACTTTTATTTTTTGCATGTGTTATTGAAAACATATCAGTCTGATTTTTTTTCGTCACATCAGTAAAACAAATATAATCTATGCTAGCCTTTCACGTTAGATTCAATGATATAAGTAAACAATTATCAGAGCATAAAATAGAAGAAATTCTGCAAATATATCTGCCAACCATATTAAAATCTCCTGCGACCCAGCCTTTCATAATGGCTATTGTAGCTTAAGTTTAACAAGACGGAAAAGTTCAATGCAAATCTCAAGCTACCTGGCAAATCAACCGTGGACACGTCACCATCTTTGACGCCAAAGCTGCAACGGCTTTTGACTGCTGATGTTGGCAGTTTATTTACAGGAATGGATTTCTAAAATATTGGAAAAGCCTCAATAATCAGGCTGCACAGACTTTATGCAAAGGGTCACACTTTGTCTTAATCTGCTGGTGGCTCCAAAAAGCAGTAAAAGAGAAGTGACCATCCACACTTTGGACTCAAAAGAGTTAATTAAGTCTATTTATCTTTGCAGCTTTAAATGCAGAGATACATTCCCGGGTTGTTTTTCCCACCTGACTGCAAAGATGCACCATTATACAACTCATTTGTATCCCAGTGTGGACAACTTCTCGATACAAATTGCTCGCTTAGTGTCTCGAGGAGGAACAGAATGATTCAGCTGATGTCTTCACCACAGCAAATAACAGCACTTTATGCAACAGCTCTATCTCTGTAATACAGATCTGCCAGGGGACAATAAAGATGGCTGGTTCTTTGTTGTGACCCAACTATAAATTAACAAAATATTGCATTGCACTGATTTAGCAGGTGCGTAAATTAATTACATCAGCCTCCATAGAAACAATAAGTCACGAAAATCATGAGTGCAATTCTCCCGAACAAACAACTGAGAGAACACGTTTTTATTATAGAGGCACTAATAAATACTACATCTCTGAAGCTTTTAGTTGCTACTACAACTAGTTTGTGGTGTTCCTCTTTTTGTATTACTCTTTTATTAATAAAGTCTTATCCTTTGGTGATTTTGTAATTTGTGTAGTAACCTACATTTGTCGCCTCCAGTTTCCTACACAGAACAAAAAGGAGAAAAAAAACCACGCAGAAGGAGAAAAAACGTTGCTTGAGAAAAATCTGGACACAAGGAGAAAAATCGAAGTAGGTTAACCATACAGTCGTCATGCCCTGATTTAGCCTGCTTCCTCCAGAATAGATGACCCAAAACCTCTTCTACCCTCCCATTTCTCCCTGTTCCCATGGCTCTTTTTGAGGAGAGCTTTCCGTAACTGTAACACGACTACGCCTGCTAAACTGACAGGATTAACAGAATAAACTTAAAAAACTGTTGAGCCAAAAATACATCAAATGACAAAGTCAGAACTGAAATATGACTGTTACTTTAAAAAAGATAATACAAATAAGGATTATAGATTTCTTTTAAAAGTGTTAGTGGTTTCAGACGTCTACCTTGAAAACTTGAATGAGTCTGGATGAGAGCAAGGACACCGGAAAACACATCATGGAGCTTTCATTCACCTGAACTAAGCTGACAGAAGGTTTGTGATAGGACTGATGGTATAAGATGGGTTTAAGATATAGATAAAGGAAGATTTTAAAAAAATCATGAAGGACTTGTGTTTTGAAATATTGGTCCACAGCTAGCAGCTCTGTGAGGTTGTATAGGCACAGCAGTGCTTTTAGCTACATGCTAATGTCTGCATGCTCTCAATGACAGTGCTAACATGCCAATAAGCAGGTATAATGTTTCACCATCTTGTTAACATCTAATTTCATGGCAAATCATCCGGTAGTTGTTGCGATAATTCAGTCTGGACCAAAGTGGTGAACCGACCGACCGACCCTCGACCAACCGATCCAGCTGTTAGCATGGCTGGAAAATAGATTTGGACTTTAGGGATAAACATTAAGCTTTTAACCTCTAAAGCTTTACTTAAGCTTGTATTTGAACAGTAAAATGAATCTCAACATCAGGTACATACTACCTGTTGCATTATTCTATAAGGACACCCGCTCTGCCTGCCAAGAGACCAACATGACCTTAGAGTCCTTCAAATTAACCCCATACTTGCCTCAGTCCTCATCACTGACCTTTGGGCAAACTTATTGCATCTGTGTGGTCAAGCAAACACGCCAGTGCCTCTTACCTCTCTAAGCTTTTACTCTGGATGATTGTATATTCCTTCCTGAATGTTTGAACAGTCTGATAGGGCCAGTTTGGCCTCCCCCCGTTTTGTAGCTTGCCTGCCTTCAGTCAAAGTTAATGATGCTGTAAATTCATGACACACATGAAAAAATTTGCAGAGACAAATTAATTTGGTTCGCAAGACTGACTATCCAAGCAGGAGGTCCCGGTTCCTTGGAAACTGGAGCAGGCGCAGCAGTGGCCAGGACGCTGAAAGTCATCCAAAGAAGCGTCGATTGATAGTGTCTGTTTTAAGATGCCTTTGGCTGTGAATTCAGGGAGAAATCATTTCCCTCGGCTGGACCACTTGGTAATTGACTACTTTGTCGGGTACATTTTGTCTATCAGCGTGACAGAGAAGATCTTGTTTTTCCTCTCATCTCTTATTGTAAACACCCCTCAGTGACCTACCATTAGCAGTAGGCTGTTTATCATCTTTTCTTGTTCATTAAATCCTGGCACATCAAAGTTCTCCTTTCCTTTGCTGATGTTTGTCTTCGTGGTCTCTCTCTGTCTCCTGTTGGGGTACTTTTCATATTCACTTACAATTAGTCCAGTGGTACCTTTGTTTGCATCTACAAATTGTAATCCGTGCAGTGGAGAGCATAATAAGGTGAGCGTACTTCTCCGTCTCAGGCATTTCTTTGCATAACAAATGGCCTTGTGTCTCGCAATGGTGCAGTTTGTATAGTGGGATAGAAGGTAGCTCTGCAGCACCAGATTTAAATAAAACTGAATTGCAGTGAATCACATGCCCACAGGCTGACAACGGATTGATGGTGCGGGTTAAGAAAACCTGAATCGTTCCTTCCCTGTGACAATAATTTGCATAATACAGTCATGCGCGCAAAAAGATTATCTGAAAATTAGACGCTGACAAGATTTATCGTGGCAGACTATATCAGAGTCATGTTGATCAGATTAGAGGTGATCTGTGTTGCCTGCGATGAGACATGATTACAAGAGATGACAATTTAGGGTTGATTGCACTTCCTTTTGTCGAAATCACAACATCCAACATCCCTCATTTCCTCATATTCACCTTTACGGCTTCATCAATCAAAGCCTGGCTTCCGATAAACCTTGTGCTCCAGTCAAGCCTCACCAGTATTAAAAGTGCTGGTAGGGAGCAATCATGGAATGTGACAGCTACTTTGTTTTACAACATCTTCAAATGACTGGACCAAAATTCAGGTCATTATAATAATTTATCAAAACTGCCAAATAGAGAGAAGCTGATTAAATCAACGTTGATGCACACCATTTCTCTCTCCTGGTTGTATTCATATATCATTGGCTTAAGTTTGAGAGTGTCTGATTGTGTGAGACGTGCAAAGAGTTGCTGATTGATTTTAAACTGCTGTTTAATCATGTAAAGGAAAATGCCCACAGAGCAGCGGGTGGGCCAGTGTTCAATGACCAGCCAAGTAATCCTGAATGATTAGTTCACTCCTCTCAGCATGCATGAGAGGAGGAAAAGGCTACTATAACATGGACCAGCTGTCCGAGAGAAGTCTGCTTTATATATTTTATGCAGGCTGGCATGAAAGAAACTTTCTGGATCCCTTTAGGGGAATTGAGTCATCACAGTAGCGAAAGTTATTCAGCAGGCATCAAATGACGTGAAAGTTAAATGGAAAAATAGGACAAAACATGAAATAGAAGAGAGTAACTGCTTGAAAAAAATCTCAGATTGTACTTTTAGGACTTATACATCTAATTTCCCAAAGCTCTTACGCAGCAAATGGAATCTCCATGTTATGTTAATATTAGTATGGTTTAATTCCTTTCTTTGTGAAATATAGGCGCACAGATGGGAATATTATATCGAGATGGTGATATATTTCAAACCAAATAAATATCTAACAAAACAACACCAATGTTGAGAATACACCTTTAAACAATTTAAAGGTATAGTTTGACAATTTGTGAAATCATTTGCTTTCTTGCCGAGAGTTAGATGTCAAACTATCCATTTAGTATTGTTGTAGTTCAGGTATATCGTCCTGACCCGAGGTTAAGAAACTGTCTTTTTGATAATCAGTATGGAAATGTAATGGAGTTAATAGATGTCCTGATGGCAGTAATGTAAATGATACATATATGCATACATATACACACAATTAAATACAAATACAAACATTTAATTGTGTCTTTGTGTGAGAAAGAAAATAGTGTTAAGACTGAGATTCAGGCTCCAAGGAACAGAGGAGTCTTTTTTCTTCGTCTTCATCAACAGGCGCTCACAGCTTCATTTCATCTGTCGTCTTAAGTAAAGGTCAGCTGGGTAGAGAGAAGGATGACGTGAGTTGTTCACTATAACACATCATCTGTGTGTGTGTGTGTGTGTGTGTGTGTGTGCGTGTGTGTGTGTGTGTGTGTGTGTGTGTGTGTGTGTGTGTGTGCGTGTGTACCACTAGCGATGCCTCTGGCTGCAATCTCTTGGGGGGAGAGAGAGAGAAATGTAACAAGAAAGTGAAAGAGAAGGGCTCGGGGGGCAGAGGAAGCTTATGTTTCATTAACAGGGCATATCATGCCGTTAATATGTGTATAGGAAGGGGTGGGGGGGGATTGGATGGGAGGTGCATGAGGGGAGGCAGGGTCACAGTTGACTGTAATTATAGAGGTGTGTTAAACAAATATAGGGCAATCACTGATTCACAGAAGCGTGGCGTCCATGTTAGTCTACCTCTAATCAGCGCTGATCAGAGAGCTCACCGGGTGAGATGAGACAGTGAAGAAGAGTCAGTAGCCTGTTTGAAGGATCAGTCATCGTTATTGACTGAGTGCTGAATCACAGTCAGACCAACGTCTCCTGGTATTATTTTCCACAGAGGGACGGTGAAGCTGCCCTGCCTATCTGCCTCCTCGCCTGTCAGTCACTTCCAATCATCACATGTGTAATAACTTCTAACTCCTGTCTGGTCATGGAGGGACTGACCTCCACGACCGTCTGTCTGTCTGTCTGTCTGTCTGTCTGTCTGTCTGTCTGTCTGTCTGTCTGTCTGTCTGCCTGTCTGTCTGTCTGCCTGTCTGTCTGTCTGTCTGTCTGCCTGTCTGTCTGTCTGTCTGTCTGTCTGTCTGTCTGTCTGTCTGCCTGTCTGTCTGTCCAACCTGTGTCTCTACCAGCAGGATTTATTGTTGACAAGTGCAGCCTTTGCTCTGCTGCTAAGAAACATTCACAGCCAGCCTCCTCAGAGATGCCAGCAAACAACTTGAGTCTTATTAAAAGAATGAATCAAGTAAAAAAAGAAAAAAGAAAAATCGTGCATGTAGTCAGATTATTATTGATTAGTGCTCCATAGATACATGTTAGCATGCACTAAGCATGTAGGAAAGTCTTAATTTGTAGCCGTGCTAGTGGCAATGTTGGTCTGGCAGTCGGCCCACCAACACTTTGGTCCAGACTGAAATATCTCAGCTATTGGATTGATGGCCATGGAATTTTGCACAGACACTCATGGTCCCCAGAGGAAGAACCCTATACTGACTTTGGCTGGTAACCAGCTGGTAGTTGTCATATTTTCTGAATTATCTCATGATTCTTCTGTCAAACTGGGATTTTATTTAAAATACATTACAGCGGCTACAATGTTTAAATGTTTAAACAACAGCAAAATGTGAACCGACAGATATTGATGTAACTGAACGTATAACATTGAACTAAACTCGTATAAATCTTCGATCTCGCTGTGCGCATGTTCCTGAGAAGTCAGGAAACAAATAATTAAATGTCCAATACACTCCAATTCAGTTTGCAAGCATTCTTGTCTGAAATGTCTTTAGATAATTCAATAACACACCTGGAATTATTAATAATAATTATTCTTCAGCTTCAGATCTGCTAAATTAGTTATTTTTAAGATACTTACCAACAGTCGCTGAATGTGATGCATGCTCAACAGTAAGCATTGAGAGCACCAAAGCAACACATAAATGATGATGTTTATATTCAATCTTCCCCAAAACCGATGTCACACAGCACCCCTTAATCCCTGATTTACACGCCCACGCTGCAGGAAAGACAGAAGAATCATGTTTCCTATAAGTTTTGTTTTGAAGTGGTGAGCGAGATAAAAAGAGGACCCCCGTTTGTTTTGTGTGTCTTTTATTTGTCTTATTCAACAAGACTCCCTTTAGTCTCCCTTTTTTTCTCTTCTCTTCTGTTGTGTGTAATACAGGGAGAGGAAACAGGAACTTCAACCCTGCCCCTTTGCCATCTGTAAACCACATATATACAGTATGTGACAGCATCATGAATTGCTTTTTGTCTTCATTTCTCTCTGTCTGCCCGTACTCTACATTTATTTATGATTGTGTGGTGCCTTGATGTCAATAGACAGATTATTGCACCGCATTTGTTTCTGTGTGGGGGAAGTAGAAAGGGTAATGGTATGTTGTACTCGCAGCTGAAGAAATTATTCTTTATGTTTCTGTACGCCAGTATCAGTGACAGGTGTGTACGTTTGTGTGGGTGTGTATACTTGTGTGTTTTAGCAACCTGTGATTAGCTCTATTTTTAGAGAGACTATTCATTTAATCACCCCTATTTTTGCAATTGGATTCCCCTGACAGCGGCTTTTGTCGTGATTTGCTTTGCTTCGATAATCGCTGGCTGGCACAGAAAGTGTGAAAATTGCATTATAAAAATAAACACCAAGAAGGGGTAAGTCTGTGTGTTTGTGTGTATGTGTGTGTGTGTGTGTTTGTGTGTGTGTGTGTGTGTGTGTGTGTGTATGTGTGTGTGTGTGTGTGTGTGTGTGTGTGTGTGTGTGTGTGTGTGTTGGAGGAGTGGGTAGATTGAAATCTGTTTTGCGCAAAATTTGGAGGAGAATATGGTAATGAGACACCGCTCATTGTAATTGTAATTTTGTTATTGGAGTTTACATGGCATGGTCATTTGTGCAAAGGAGCGATTGTGTTTGGGTTTTCATTCAGGGTTTGTCAATTCTGTATCTGATACAGAATATAATTACGGTTCCAATCAAAACCTGGTTCAGATTTTTGACTTATTTAAGAAACAAAACAAACAAAAAATATTTTTTTTAATATAAAAAGGTATTGGAAGGGAGAATATAAACATTTGCGGATTCTGGAGGTGAAGATGTAAGCAACTAACTAATGCACAGCTGTCAAGAAAAACTAGGTTTTGTTTTCTCTTGTTCCTCATATTTCTGGTCCACACCCAAACCACACTGGAACTTTCGATGTGAACTACGAAACACGCGGATGAGAGATAAAAGACGAGGAATACAATGGTCAGAGCAGCAGCTGATGCTCTCTCCGTTTCTCTCTCTCTCTTTCTGTCCGTCTCTATTGATGGTATGGCTTTCTGGTCACCTGGACCGGGACAGAAGGCACAGAGGCTGTTAGTCCTGACACTTGCTTGGAGGCACAGTGAAAGGTCATGAGACGTAACAATAACAGCAGGGGACATTCTGAATAATGATAGTGGACATGTATTAATACAGGAGCACAAGCAATCCCTGCAGGGTCTTTGCAGGGTTAGCCAGATATGACACTGGGCCAGATTTCAGAAATAACCACATTTACACCAGGCCCTAATTGTGCCCCTCCTGTTGCTTTACTACCTCAGAAAGTTGATGTCATGGCCAAGCTGAGCTGGAGCAGCCAGCAGAAATGAGGCATTATTATTGTCCCCACCTCCTCTGATATTTCTTCATAATCAAATCAGGTGAGGCGAGTCCAGATAGAGCCTTCTTACAATACCTGTAATAATAAGTAATGTCAAAACAAGAGCTGGAAAAAAGGAGGAAAGGATAGTCATACCTTAGTTGCACCTCTCTCCCTCTCTCTCTCTCTCTCTCCTCTGAATCAAGAGAGAGTAACTCAGAGCCAGACTGATTGACATTAAAGAGAGACATTGGAATGAACGCACTGACAGAAACTGATAGGACAGGGACAGAAAGAGAGACAGAGCCAGGAGATTACAGTAAGACACAGGATAGTCTAAGGGCCTGCGTCAAGGTGAGAGTAAGAAAGGAGACAGTGAGGGATTGAGTGCGGCAGATGGAGCCAGAAAAAATGAAATGAGAGGATTACAAGAGGGAGAGAAAGATGGAACTGTTCAACAACACTCCTCCACACTGGCAAAGTTTCATCAGCTTCAGAAGAGTCACGGTGCTTTGAGTCACAGCAGATGGGAAGCACTGTCGAGTGTTAATAGAGGTATAGCAGCCACTGTTGGTGGCCGAAACTCAGCTGCTTCATCAACCAACTGAAGATCCCGTCCAGCCCTTCTGTCAAGACACCGGCTATTGTTTAGCTGGTGTCAAACAAAGCCAAATCAAACATTATGCATCAGCAGAGTTGGCTTACAAGTTACAAGTAAAAAAGTTCAGCCAAAAATGTAAATGTTGCCATAGTTTATTCTCTGTAATGTCAAAACACTAGTTCCATGACAGAATGTACACTAATTCTTCAGAACTCCAAAAAAGGCCCAGCCAAATCTAAATGTTCTCAAACAAACACTGTACTGTACATGGTAACAGTTCTCTATGTGTATATATTCTCAAGCACAAATTTACATTAGAAATGCAAAACCAAACTGTGAAAAAACAAACTGCTCAGTGACATACAAGGTAAACTGTGGGCTTGTTGAACCGTTGCACTACTAACACAGGCCTGCTAATTTGATGAGGTACCAGACACCATCAATCAATCAACTAATCTATCTATGTATCTTCTTCTTCCTAATGTGCAAAACAAACCGAACCAAAAAAGAAACTGTGCACCACTAGTTTACGCTACATGACGCAAAACAGCGACAGCTCTGCTTTAACGGTGACTTATAATGTCAACTAGAGAATGAACAGGTACATGTTTCAACAGATTATTGTAAATTCTGGTGTAAATAGGATTTTCTTTTTTCTGACTCAGGGCAACTGTTTTGCTTCAGGGTGATTGTGCGACATAATAACATGCTCTCTTGAGAATCCTCACCGTTGAGTAAGTGAATGAATCGACTACATTTTCGTTTATGTTTCAAATGAAAACCAATCAGTGTTGGTTTCCTTGATTCGGCTGGTTGTTGTTTGCTAAAAATGTCATCACTTTTCCTCATGGTTTATGTAGCTAGGGGTGATTAAATAAACAGGTCTGAATCACTCTCCCTCCAACAGTGCCATTACGTGATATTTATGCTGCCACGTTTTTTTCAGAATCATTTTTTGGCATTCCTCTGTGCACAGCAATGTACATGGACGGCATTAAAACTTCCCATTAAAGCCGCCTTATTTAGGAGCTCCCTGCTATCTTTACGGCCTTCAATATGATTACAGATGCAGAAAAACACCAACCGTTATGCAGATGTGATCAACAGCATTCACACATGCAGGAGTATCTTCAAACGTGTCCGTGTGCAAACCATGTCATCCGTGTACATGGAAAGGGCAGAGACTGTTTTGTAAAGATCTTTTAATGAGGTGTGTGGCCAACCAATGACTGGCTCAGGATACATCCAAACACATACTTAACATTTTTAATTCTCAAAGGTGTGAACATGTGATGCTACATAAAACTAGGCACAATGCAAAATCTGATATTTTATGACTTTAGAAACATCGGACATACAACGAGCCATCAGCCCTTTGACCAAAGAGCTTCAGGGTGACGTGAAGTTGCAGGTATTATTGAATACGACAGCCATCACTATGAAGGAAACACCTAAACAAAAATAACTTATGACACAAAATAAAGTGCTTTTCTCGCTATACTTTTCACATACAGTATATTGAAATGTAGACGTAAGAAGGATCATGTTAGCTAGATCTCTCTGCTCCGAAAGGAGACATACGAGTTAAAATATTTCATCATTTGCCGTGCCATCATTCTACGGCTGCATTCTGTGCTTTAAACCAGCGTTTCCGTGACACGTGTTCATGACACAGTATGTGTATTCTGTCTCTGGAACACAATGTCCTTTTAAAGAATGCATCAAATTTGTTAAATAAGTAATGGGTGAATGAAACGATGGCCTAAACTATCAGAAGTGCACCTCTGGACACTACAAGAATGTAATAACTGAACAGCGGCCTCAGTAAAGAAAGGTCAAATGGAGAGCAGAAGATGAGGACGACAGGCTGACATTTTATCAATGCTGACTGGTGCACTCATGGGTACACCACTACCTGCATGCACACACTGACTCATAATGGTTCGACATTGATGTCATTCCTCTCACTGCACCTCCTCCTCCCCCTGTTCTCCTGTGTCCTCCTCCGAGCTGTCAGTGAAACTCAGACTCCTTGTCATGATCAGAAGATTCCCATTTTGTTGTTTTTCTGGCAGACTGGCCGCAGTTTATTTCCCACTGTTCCAGTGAAGTCACGTAATAACGCCGAGCAACATTTGCAACACCCACTGCAGCTCTTCATTTTTATGCCCCTCAAGCTCCTTTATGTGAGAACAGGGGAACAGCAACTGCCATTGCTACGCTTAGAGGGTCTTGCTTAATGCTCTCAACAACCAGCCAAACGCAGTACGGCAACCCTCCCCTTTTTTCTGAGAGAGAGGCTCTCAAGTTTCATCTCCCTTCTTTTTGATTTCTCCTGCATCATCTTAGCTTCAAAGAATAAGACAACAGATTTAGACCCTCGATAATCACTGCGGAGATATCAACAAGATACTTTACACCAAAATGTATTCGTGTATGGATATGCCATTCGTCAAAAAGAAAAGGCAAGGAAACACTTTCAAGACATTCCTGATAGTTAAGTTCGAAGACAGATTGGTTGAAAAATAAATGTTTGTTTTGCAAAATTTGACCTACTGTCAGCTGATTCATGCTCTCTTACCAGAAATAAAAAAATATGCGGTCACATATTTTCGTTGTTATATTATACTGAAAAAGTTTCCTGTGAAAAGATCCCCAGAGACTTCCATTTTCTTTTGAAAATCTTCTAATTTCTCTCAAGTTGGCAAGTGCAGTTATAACTCAGCCTGACACTGCTGAGGATTTTCGAATCGGGTCTCCTGCTTTCATCTTCTTCTCCTCCTCTCTGTCTGGATGGCGGCAGCTTTCTCTGACTGCCAGTAGTTGTCCTTGGCCGGGTGCCTCATGTTGGTATCATGAAGGTGATATCAGTCCCCAGGCCAGAGACTGGCCAGAAACATGAGCAGAAAGGGTTGAAACATATGGAGTGGGCAGAAACAAGAAAAGGACACCGACAGAGGCATCATGTTCCCAAGACAGGACTCAGCCTCCTCCCACATCTCTTTGATGGGAAGAAACTAAATGTGAACAGTCATCTAGCAAGCATATTTAAAGCATTTTTTCATAGATTTTTTGAATCTGAAAGACAAAACTAGTGCCTTTCTAAAAGCAGGACTTCTGCGTAACTGTACACTCTTTTTAAGACAGTAAATCAATTCAACTGGAAACCACGTGTGCATCAGGTTCCAGCTCTTTGCAGAAGTGTGTGTTTTTCGTCCAGTTTATCTGTGTTTGGTTTAAGTCACTCAGGACTGGTTGGAGAGGCTGCGGCAGTCGTTTTGCTGAGGGCAGGGTAGGGGGGTGGAGGGGTGGTGGTGGTGGTGGTGGTCTGAGTTTGAGTGCCTCCCAGGGGAAAGTAGAAGTGGAAGGATGGTGATGCGAGCACAGAGCTCAGATCTCCTCTATGGAGTCAGCTGGGACCAACCCTTTCTTCTTTCCACTGCTCAGCTTCAGAAACACCTCGCCGTCTTCTCGCTTTCCAACGCAGATCTAAAAGGGATTGACAGAAACTGAGTTGCTCTATTTTTCTGTAAAGTAACAGATACTTAACTATTTCTAAATTTAGGGAATTTGATCTGCGAGAACATAGGTGGGTATTGAGGGTATTGCAAACATGCATATCCATTTTGGCAGAAAATGAAGGGACTTACTTTTATATATATTATAATCGTTTTCTTAGTGACTTAACAGTGCCAAAAGAATGAATGAACAAGCTGGCTATTATTGCCAGTTGCCTGCAATTATTCAACATAATTTATGCTTAATACATTTTTATTTGTCAGGAATCATTTTGAATACAAAATTGTGAAAATTACAAAAATAAAACGCAACATGAAACCTGAGTAAATTAAAAAAAATACTATACCTTATCATTTAGAAAATTGGAGCATCATTTTTTATGCTCCATAATTTTTTTCATGATTACAAGAAGATGTTCTGAGCTTTGCTTCAGAGAAACTCTTAAAAGGGACAGTTCACCCCAAAAAAATCTAAAGTACATATTATTATTCTTACATGTTGTTCATTTTTTCATTTAGATTGTTTTGGTGTGAATTGGATAGTTTTTGAGGTATCGGCTGTAGAGTTGTCTGCCTTCTCTCAAACATGTATTTTTGATTTTGGAGTCCCTTTTATTGAAACAATGGTGACAGTCTTTAGCAGCAGGAACAGGTTTTGTTTGTGTGGCGAAATAAATCAGGAGTGAGAATTGGTTAAAAGTGATCTTTTATAAAGTGCATTTTCTTGCTGAAAGTCTGGAACAACAATAATGGAAAAAATGAGCCCTATAGTCGGCATACAGACACAGAGATAATTTGGGTGCCAATCCTTTGATCACACCCAGGATGTACCCTGCCTCTCTCCCAGTGTGTGCTGGGATAGGCTCCAGCCCCCTGCACAGGATAATGTCAGCACCACAAATAGATCACAGACTAAGTAAGATGACAAACGATTCATAAGCCAAATTGTCAGTGTAGTTCTTTAAGTTATATAAAAATGAATGAGAGGAAGGAAAGAGCGAAATAAGTTGGTTTGATAATATCAGTGTACCTGGGATTCCCTCACGGCCATGTGTCCTCTTTCTCGGTTGCCAGGAGTGCCTTGGACGACCCGCCACACTCTCTCTCCTGGCCGGACCCGCTGCACAAAGTTGGCCGGGAAGAAGCCGACTTTGTCGCCACTCTTGCCCTGGAAAACACAAGAGACCAGTATCTCAGTATCTCCATTCTGAATCGTAATGAGAAATTATAAACAAAATGAAACAACAACACATTTCTGTGCAGTGACGAATTATTGTGGCTGCAGGGACAAGTGTAGAAATCATACATTAGTGATGAACAGATGATTCACAAATCATACATAATTTAAAAAGGTTCATTGGAGTGAAAGTGTTGATTAAAGGTGTTAAATGACTACAGAGTAACTGCTTGTAAATACTGGTCCGCTGATGGAAGCTACACAGACTCTGCACTTGAGTTAAGCCTGCGTGCATCTTCCTTTTTCTTACCCTGACGCACGTACATTTGTTTCCATCAGGAGCGAGTGACGTTCATTACAGACTCAATAAAGAGCTCTTTGAGGTTACAACACTAGTCAAGTTCATTATGTTAAACTCTTGGTCATCAAATTATGTTCTATTTCCGTCTGTGGCTGCCTGCATGTTTATGACAGGGAAAATTGGAAAAGGTGTTATTCATTAAATTCTTGTTTTAAAGACCTGAATTAACACATGCACATAATAAATGCACGTACACACACACACAATTCTGTGCCCTCAAATACACATTATTAGGTAAGCACCAACAGGCACACGCAAACACACACAGATGTTTGCAAGTGATTTATTACCCACCTTCCACCACTCTTCGTTAGAGTCGTCAGTGACCTGCACACGATCACCGGGCCTAGAGGAGATAAGACACGAGAGGAGATGGGAGACAAAAAAGGAGGCAAGAAGGGAGGTGATTTAGGTGGAGAGGAAAAGGGGAGGCGAGATGTGGGATACGTGATGGGGAGATGAAGGGGGTGAGAGAGTGAGAGCGGCGAGCAAGAAAAGAAAGAAAAAAAAAAGAGTTGAGTGCGAGGACAAATGATTACATTATAAAACTAGCAGTAGTACCCACAGTTACAAAGCTGTGGAGGTTAAAATGAGTCTTTGTGTTCCTCTGCAGAGGTTACAGAGCAGCAGACACTAAAGTCATGAGGTCTACATGAAATATGACTCTGTAGTGTCTAATGCAGTGCTGAAGGCTGGATCAAATCTGCAGCCAACCTGGCCTGAATGCTAATAATGTTACCAGTTTTTGATGACTTTTCCCCACACACACACACACACTGTCCTAGATACAAATTGCTGTTCCAAATGCTCTGTACGTTGCATCTCCTGGGTGTCTGCTCTCACTACTGCCCTATATGATCATCGCTCACAAACACACACACACTAGTTACAGTTACCTAAACTTACCAGCTGAGCCCGATACATCTCAACTGATACTGGCCATTTGTTAAGTATGAAACAAGCATTCCGTTCACTGAGGTTTCTCCCAGAAGCACAGCTCGAACCTAAATGCAGATTTTAGTTTTTGGATACATCAAAGAAAACATTCTAAACCTTAGCCAGAGTTAGACTCGCAGATGCCTTTTTTAGGTCTCTCCATGCAGTTTGAAGGTATATGTTGAACAGTGGGATTAGCCTAGTTTAACTGATGTCTGTGGGAACAGCAGCTTCGCTCAATGTCAGAAAAAGGCCCTTTTAACAGTCCTCCAATAACGGATGGAGGGTCTAATTTAACATGTTTGATTACATAAATTTAATGTCACAATCTTAAAATTTGGACATAATATATCGAATGTTGCATTAGTATTTCCCTCATCCACAGTCAGGGAGGCAGAAACAGTTGCTCCAGATGACCGATGACAGGATTTTGTGTGAAAATGAAATGAAAATGAAATGGAAACTGGTAACTATAGTCAAAAGAGTACAACGTATCAAACCTTCAGCCTCCTTACTTTTGCGAGGAGCTGCTACTTGATCCTATCAAAAACTATGAATAAAGCTAGACTAAATAAACCTTCAAACTGAAAGCTTTAACATAAGCAATGTCCCATGTTCCCCCCCAAAATCAAACCCTAACAATTCACAGCACATATTTTGACTTGTCATAGCAGGAAAAGAGCAGGTGAAACTAATTTTGCTAATGGCTTAGATTCATCCCGTGTCCCAGTAAGGTTGAATGAGCCATCATGCACAATACAATAGGACCCTGGAACTACCCAGTGCAGTACTTTTGAATGATTTAAAGTACATCTGTTATTTTCCTGCTCTGGTTGGCCAAACTGTCTGCTGTGAGAAAGATCTATTGTTTCCCCACACCACTTATACAACCAGGTGATTTCCCTTATTTGATAGATTAGACATAATCAATCACTATTTCTATTTCTAGATTAGACTAATCTAGAAATATAATGGCAGAAGGTAAATGAAGTGCAATGTAGAACGAATACCGAGTGATCTTGGACACAGCAACAGGGATCTGGTGATCTTAATTACCTTAATTACCAGCATAGCTCCACTATAGACCCTGCGTGGGTGTGCAGGACTTTTAGTTCTGCAGTTGTGAAATCAATGTATCTAGGGTGTTCTCTACTGTTGAACAAGGCCATATCACAAACAAATTATCATTTTTATTTTTTTTCCAAATGAAAATCATTAACTTTAAAGATACTCTTGAATTAGCACTAGCTGCTGTCTGTTCTTCATTCTGTCCAACATATTGTTTAGATTTTTGTCTTTTGCAGTCCATACTGGTCAAACCCGACAGAAGCGCAGACACACATTATGCTTTCATTAGTTAAGGTATATTGTGCAGTCACACACACACACACAGAGCCTCAGCACAGATGGCTATTAACAGTTCCTGTTGTCCCCTAACCATCCACACATCCTGCCCTCATTTTACTGCTCTGTCCTTCCTTTCTTCATCTTATATAGCTTTTATTTCTATATTTGCACTTAACTATCTCCGCCCCTCTCCCACCCTCCCTCTCTCTCTGCCTATAATAATCTTTAGCTTCATGCCATCTCCCTGTATGTGTGCCCGCCCTTTCATCTCTCAGTTGTTCAGTGCCTTTATCCTCTCCCCTGCTGGGAACACAGCTCAGTCGCTAGCTCTGTAAGGGGACAGTGATGGGCTTCGAGTTTATAATTAGTCGTCCTTAAGGGCGCCCTGACACCGTCCTCTGCAGATGGTGGGGACATTTTCATCCTGCAGGAACAACAGCCGGGGCAAAAATACAGACAAAGCACATGCACTCACACAAACAATAGCAAAAACACAATACCACACAAGCACTCCTGCATGTCCACAGACATGAAAATGCTTGCCATAGGCAGTCTGTTTGGCTTTAACTCACTGAAGTTCCAGGTCATTCTGTTCCTGAGGCAGAAACTTGTAGAGCGCTACATAGGTGTGGATGGAGTGAACTTCAATGCGCTTGGGCACCTGGACACAGGGAGACACAGGGACGGGAAGGTAGTGAGACAGAAATACACGCTTTGGGAGGAAAACATCAAGGGGCCAGAGTCTGCGCAAGGGGGATTAAAGAGAGCGGTACCATCAAACTGCTCTCCTCTGCAGGGGTCTGAGCTTCTGCAGGAGTCTGAGCTTCTGCAGGAGTCTGGGATTCTGCAGGAGTCTGGGATTCTGCAGGGGTCTGGGATTCTGCAGGAGTCTGAGCTTGGCTGCAGCTCTCATCCTCCTCCTCCTCGATCTCGATGTCGGGGTAAGGGATGTCTGAGGGTGGCGAGAAATTGTCTTAGACGCTGCCAGGCATGCACACAACCACACATATGCTAACAGGCGTGTCATGTTTTAGCAAGTAAATCTCTCTCACTCTCTCTCTCTCTCACACACACACACACACACACACACACACACAGACATGCAGAGGTAAACACAACATATGCATAAGCACACATAGGCATGGACATACAGCACAGCCTATCCACATACACAGAGATACAGACACACAGCAGTGTTTACCCCCTGTCTCCTGAGTTATCTCTTCCTCCATGCTGTACTGTCTCTGCTGCATCTCCTCACCTCCCTCCCCCTTATCAAATAAGGAAATAGAGAGGAAACAATTAAATGTTAGTAGCAGAATGTCAAAGAAATGCATTTGATAGTGGGAGTAACACTTTTCTCTACTCTGAATGAGTAGAGAAAACACACAGATCACACAGATCAGTAGTTCACAGTGTATTAAAATGATCTGCATACATGCCATATATAGGGCATGTATGAAACAAGTGGGGGTTTAGGACAATTTTCACACTGGTTCAACTACATGTTTAATGAGAGGAACACAGAGACCACAGTGTCATTCATTATACAGTCCTCCTCATGGATAGATGATAGCCTGGTGCTCAATTATAACACTTCACCATGTGCCAAGTTGGATTTACAGTAAGTCAGGGACTAAAATGCCCTCGAAAGAGAGGAAACTTTTGAAAAGCCTTAATTAATTTTCAAGGAATTTTGCCTCATTTACTTTCTCATTCAATTCAATAGATGAGAAGAGAAGATTGATGCCGCTCTACTTCATGAAATCAATCTGCTCATTTAATTCTGACTCCAAATTTTAAACTATACCTTGAGAGCGCAATCCTTAGTAACCTTTAATATCATCCAGCCAATTCTCGCAATTATTTGTAGCTGATTTGTAGCGTTTTTACAAAATATGGCAGAACTATAAACTAGGGAGTGTGGCGCTACAAATCACTGCACACCGTTTCTATGGTCTCAATATTTCACCAGTGAAAACTTTATGTCTCAATCACACTGATTCAACTGTCCTCTACCCTCAACCACAGCGCGATGATGTCATACCAGGCTGCGTGTTGGCGACTCTGACAAACTGCCAAAACTGGAGCGGCTCATCTGTGCCAAGGACGTCCCGTAGCGCAAGGCGGCATACACGGGATCTACGCGCAGCCGCACAGCCTCTGAAACCACATACACAGTCATAAAACGAATGCACGCACACGCTTATGTTCACTTTATTTACAAACACAACTGTACATTATTACACAGTTTCGCACACAATTTGGACTACCCACAGAGATAACACTGTGCATCATTATTACTATGCCAATCTGGAGGAACCAGAGGGTCTAAATATAACTGTAGTAACACAGTCAGTCCTGGACCAAAGTGACCCACTTTAGATCTGACAGAGGACATCAGCCAAAAGTTAATGAGACATCAAGACATTCCAATCATTCTACACGATTTGATACATTCACTTATTGGCAGGAGATATGTCTTAGTTTTAATAGCTGGACTATATCTGGAGCTGTAGTTGAGTAGAAAGGGAATAAGAGATGAGATTTAAATATGGAAATCATTGCTACATTTCATGTAGATGGTAGTACTATCAGAGTATTTCTGAAGATAGGAATTCAATTTGCTGCTCCTCTTTCCGTCCAGCTCAACACGAGTCGAATTAAGACAGAATGATGTTTTTTCCTGCAGGGCCAGAAGTACAGTGTGTGTGTGTGTGTGTTGGAAGGATGAAGTCATAATAATATTCAGTTTAATATTGAAGTCATGCTCTCGTCAGGTGATAAATTAAATACAAATTCTGCAGCAAGAATGTCTAGTGCGACTAGATACAAGTATTCCGAGGTGATAAAGCTCAAGTGTGCTTTAAATTGACTGCCGCATTTTCACTGAAGCAGGCCTTTCTACAAGGAGCAATTAATTGCAGAGGAAGAGAGTAAACAGTAGAAAGTTGTGCTCAGAGAGTCTACACTCTATACAAATAATTACTCTTACAGAGTCCCTGACCTTCAGCTTTCTCTGCAGTGCAGACATGAAGATTCTGTATACGATATGGCTTAATATCTGTCTTCATATGTACCGTCATCAACCTTGGCTCTTGTGACTTCAGCTTACTTTGACAAATTATTATCTTGAACGTTCAATTCAATAACAACCACAGTTTGACAATTTGTTTCCTCTTTGACTTTCACTTTAACACAGCGGTTATTCTTGTGTAAAAAGAGAAACAAATCCTTGTATACATTTCCATTGCTAATCAGATTTGAATTGCCATTAAAAGGTTGCAACCTAGAGCGTTAACTGTTAAGTATTTCACTCCTGAAGCTATTAGACTCTCAGCCTTATAAATGAGGTTTAATATGACAGAATAAACTGCTCTGACAAAAGTTGATGGGAAATTACAGGGTCTATAAGTATCCTTTCCTAAAAATGGCATCTAATATTAATGTGTAAACATGAGCTCAGTATTTTACCAAGCCTTTAGTTTGCTTGATTATGAGGACACTTTGCAATGTGTGATTGTGAGTTTGGCTGGTTGCAGTCTCAGCTGGCTCTGGCAGAGTCCCTGGCGTCATGGTGCTCAGCTCGTGGGTGATGACAGGGCTGTAGGTCAATTGTGCCCTGATTCATAGATAGAGCAAGGAAGTGACAGTACGAGGTGCTAACCCTGATTCAGCGAGGCACACCGTATATGAGATGAAGGGACTGTATCGGCTACACAGATGTTCGTCCAAAAGGTATTTCAAAGAATAACAAGCTCCCAATCAGAGAAGATGATGATTGGAAGAACAAATTCAGGTACTTTTAGGACACAACAGTCTGTGCTTGTAGCAATGCGTTTGTACTTCACAAAGAGACAACAAGGAAATGTCAGATTTGTTTACTTCCATAATTGTGCACCCCGAAGTAAAAATGTGGTCTTTATTCAAAATTAAATTTTTGGGTTAAACAGAAGCGATGTTAGGACGTAGAGACCAATCAAAAAATAGGCAACACTTCAATGTTGATGTAGCTTAAACATGCAAATTGAAGTGCCAGACAATAAAATAAAACCCTTTATCGGTCAAAGGCTATACAGTACAAAGCATGAACAGAAATATAAAAACATGAACATTAGAACTTATAAATATCTATTCACATACTTTCAGGATGCAGACCGTCCGTCAGCCTCCAAGAGAAGCTGAATTTGATCTTCCTCTTTACATTTTCCCACTTCATGCTCCTCGGTCATCAGGTGAGATGGAGACAGTTCTGGTTTTATTACAGTGCATGCACAAGCACACAAAAATCTACAAATAAACGAAAAGGCTACAAGAGCAACATCACAAAACAAAAGCACATGGGACGCATACATAATGCACATTTGCACTCACTCATAAAGCACACGCACACAGACACTCGGGCATGCTCACCTTGGCTCGGCTGAACTTCCTTGACGACAGACAATTGGTCATTGACGAGCATTGGCGAGCTGAAGTTTCGCTTGAATCCTCCAGACTAATGGAGGAAAACAGAAATTTTTTATAGGCTGAGCTGAAGTGAAACTGGCTCATGTAGTACCTTTAAGACTTTAATACTTATTTCTGAATTACTGAATCAGAAGCACATCAAGACACACATGCTGCAGAAAAAGTGCAAATTTCTGCCATCAAGTCACAAACTGGGGAAACATGTGCTAATTATGAACAATAAATTCACTTAGCCGCTTACCAGTATGCACATGGCTTACACACAGGCATGGGCATGTGATTATGCGTATGTGTCTGCACGGGTGCAATTTCACACTGACTTAAGCAGAGTAAGTGTTTCAGCTGAGATATCAGTTTGTCTTTCCCTTGACTTGCAAATGAGCCACTCAGTTTGTCATATTATGTTGATGAGAAACAAAACTGTGTGACACCTTTTGTTCCGGTAAAGATACCCAGGTTCTGTTCTGGTGATATTTTTTGCCTTTCGCTGCCCTCATGATTCCCCTATCTCTCCGTCTCTCCGTCTCTGTGCTCTTCTGTCAAACTACACAGAGCCGTTTGGAACACAGAGCGCTTAAAATTGTCCAAGTGGCTCTCAGAAGATCTCGCCTCTTGCTGCATGCTAATGTCCTCTGCCCTGTACTAGAAGATAAACACAAAAGCTCGGTCTAAAATCACTCCACAATTTGCTACCAAGTGCACTCCACTCCTCAGGTCGAGAGCTGTACACTGTACTTAAGACTGTTCCACCAAACACATGAAAGTTTTATTAAAACGCAGGTTAAATTCTGCGTGATCGAGCAGTCCAGGTTCGTCATGGTAATGTTACCATGGCAACAGCGGTCCATGTCTGATATGCGTTTGTGATGCCAATGACTTTGAAATGAACAATTGATAACACAAAATGATTGCAATCCAAATTGTTATTGTTGCTAGTGTTTTTATAATCTGGCTGTTAAAGATGTCTGTGGAAACGCAGATAAATTGGGGGTAAGACTGGACTGAGGTGACGAAACTTGTTTGATAAACATGCTAACAGAGAGCATATCCTGCAAACAGACTGAAATTGATCATGTTTTTTTACATTTCCAGATTGTTTGGAATTAACAATGGAGGAACTGGGTAGTTATAGTCACCATGGCTGAACAGACAACGACAAGATTACCACATACACAAACGTCACAAACAGGAAATCTAAGAAAAATCTCCCACACTGTCTGAAGTGGAGTAGGCCTACATTGTAAGAACACCGCAGGAGTGATGACTTAGCGCCAAAAATGGTGCCAAATAACAAAAAAACAGTTGATTCACAGACACAACATTGAGCAAACCAAGACATACAGTGACCATGTTGAGAAAAACTACCAATGTTATATGTGAGGACATCAAATCATCAAAGTTCTGCGAGTATTTCCGCACCTTCCCGTAGCATGGCTGCTGCGATAGTTCTGAGGTGCACCACAGGTGAGCAGCCATCTTGCATGTTTTACACCGCAGAGCCTGTTTGGAGTTTCCTGCAGAGAGGGACAAAGATGATAGAATGAGAGCAGATGAAACACAGACATGGAGGCAGCCACGGAAATGAAACAAGGCCACGCAGCAGGCTGCAGATCTGCAACAGGGAGAAAATCCTAACAAACCAGAGTGGCCTTCAGATCGTATGAGCAGGTTTCCTTCTGCTCAGGTAGAGAACGTAATAAAGTGTTGTCGTATTATCAAGCTGGCACTGACACTAACAGCTTCATAATCAACAGCTCCTCTTCCAAAAACAACCTGGAGAGATTGGACACCAGCTGGAGATATTTCAATCATAATCGATTTGGCATCGAGTCGTCTTGCTTTTTCATCTTTCAAGTGCTTCAGTGATAAAAGCCTCTGAGGATTGAGATGTTTCCCCTTCAATTGTTAGGCAATTTTGTTTCTTGCATGCGTTTAATGATTAAGAGGTTGAGTCACTTTCATCCTACAAATCAAAGATAAATAGATTTCTGGATTTGTTGCAGATGGGGATGACATCGACAGGTCTTTTAGGGAGCAGAAACAACAAACAAACTAAATGAATGGCTCGATAAAAACATTTGCTTTTACTTTATAAGAGCAAACATAGATTCTGCCTTATCAGCGTAACAAGGAGATAGAGGCTGGACTGCGTTTGGGGACTGCAGAGGAGTACAGCTAGAGTAAGGTGATGCATCATATAAATAAACCCAGAATACATGCAAAAAAAAAACACCACAGGCACAACGGAGCAGGTTGCAGTCTGTAATCAATCATAGAGACAGGAAGTAGATTCAGCAGAAATACTGCGAGCGGCTAATTAGGGATGAGAGCGCTCACACATCCAATGGTTTTTTCAGACGTAAACACCGAGAGAGCTGCAATGAAGACATGCAGTCAAATCCTGAATCTAATTTTAGATTTGCACCCGAGTGAGAATAGTCACATGGCAGCTATTTACAACGAGCCAAGTTGAAAATGCTACTTAAGTATATAGTAGTAACAATAGTTAGGTAGCCGAAAGTCTTTCTGCCAGAAAGTTTTTATAATAGTAGTAGCAGAACTCATAATAATAATAGCAGTATGCAAATCAACAAAGTGTATGTGTATTATAAATGGGATGCCAGGTTAACAAAGAGGGAGGCCAGAAATGCTAAGCGTTGGCTTGAAAAAAAGCAAAGAGAGTCCAGGGAATAGATTGAGGACCTTACCCACTATCATGTGCTTGCAGTGCTGGCAGTTGGTGGGCTTGCGAAAGACATGGTCCTGGAAACAGTGGGTAATCTGAGGCCGGGGAGGCTTGATGGGCAGTGATGGGGAAAGGCTGAGAGAGGGGGAGTGGGAGGAGATGGAGGGGTTGGGGCTTAGAGATGGTGAAATGGACGGTGAGCGGTGGCCGACGAGAGGAGAGCCAGGCAGCAGTGGGGGAGAAGGAGGCGGTGGGTCAGTGATGAACTCTGGGGGCAGACGAGCGTCGCTGTAGGACCTTTGGAAGAAGTTCTCCACGCTTTTGCTGCGCATGATGGTCTTGAAGGACAGCGAGCGCTTTAGTCTCTGGAGCTGCGCACACACACACACACACACACACAGACACACACATTGACACACAGAGAGAGAGAGAGAGAGAGAGAGAGGGTACACTATAATAAACACAAGATAAGCAAGAATGTGGTGGCACATTTGGGAGCAATAACAAATGTCCAATACGGCCGCCTCAGGGCAGAACAAGCAATATCCCGGCATCCATAAACACAACACTGTGCTCTGATCTGCAATATCACCTCATATGGAAACAACACATTAATAGCTAAGATACCTTTATGATCCCTTTAGTATAAGACCAAGCATATCCTTTGCACAGTCACATTTAATAGGGCAGCTTGTGCATTTGGCCCATGGTTAAACAAGATAAGCCTTTTCTCATCGACAACACTCACGGCCATACATCGAGGTGGTGGCAGGAGGTCTATTGTTGTGAAATGAAACAAGATAGTTTACACAGCCTTATCATCCATCAACAGCCTTCAGGGCTCTTAATCTGATGGAGTCTGCTCATTGGACCGATTGATCGTGCCACAGGCTCACTCTAAGCATACAGGGCCAATGGATCCCTCCTCACAGGGACAAACTCACATGCCCACAACATCCAACAGCGTCAAACTGCATGTACGCGCTCTCGCGTGTATTGACGTGACCAGCCGTGCTTGTATCTTGTAAGTGGCATTGACCAAACCGTTTTCAATCATTGATGGTCGCTGCATTTCAAAAGCCGAGCAATCCGATGACAAAACATCAGCAACAGTCTGTAAGCTCTGCTCTCTGCAGCCGTCCAGCATTGATTGGCTGGAGATAAATGCATGTTTCCTGACGTTTCCCTCTGGCTCTGTGTACAGACAATGATGCTAGTTTCCTTTGTTACCCTGACATGCAGTGGCAGCGGGAGAGCAGCGGGAGGGTGTGGCCGTGTCGCAGGGAATGAATGGATCAACACAGACCGACAAGCAGACAGATAATCAGTAGGCCACATACGCTCTGGGTGCACACGCTCTGCCTGTCTGCGCTTCCTCTCTGTTTAGCGCCAAATGTAATCACTTTACAGGGACATGCAGTTTACAGCTGCACGCGTCTGGGAATAAGATACAAAAACAGTTTGTCTATTTGAGTTTGTGTTTGTGAGGCACACATGAAAGTAGAGCAGGAGAAACAAAAGTATAGGTAACTGAGTGCACATGCTTCCTGTAAATTATCTTTATTATTGATACAAACGGAGGCAGTTTTTACCCTCTGGTAGAAGATCCACAACTCCTAATTTGAAGAAAAAAAATGGAAGATATACGTACATCAGCCAAAAGCATTTTTCACAACCTGGCAAACCAAATGTTGTTCTTATTGATTTTCAAAACAATCACAGATCAAACTCTAAGAAGAATGCCTTAAACGAAGGGGGTATGTATTCTTTAAAACATTTGTTAACGGTGCAGTGCTCTGACACACGTCTCCACGTTTTCTGTGCAGCATCACAGTCTTGTGCCGAGCTCTCTCAATCAGAGCAGATGAGTGCTGGCATAACAGCTCCGGGTAGAGCACATGTCTCAATTACAGCTAATCTAATCATCTGTTAGTGTGCGTGCGAGCCTAAAAAGCATTTCCGTTAGCTTCCATTTGAACATTAGCTGAGAGCATCATGGTTAAAGCTAGTGTGATACCACATTTGATTCGAGTCACATGAATTTCTGAGACAGGTGAGAGGCCGGTGGCGATGAGCCGAACCGAACTACGCCACAGATGATGCCCTGGTTGTGATGTATGATCTAGTCCCATATGTATTATTGATCCCCAGCAATTTCATGACAATGTCTGTCATGAAAACAGCCTCAATACAACACAGTCAATACTCTGTAGACCAGATTTTGACGAGGTGCCTGAGCGAACGTGCAAAAGCCCATAATTCTCACATCTTCGATCCATATACCAAACCCCAGTTGTTCTCACGTGGAGCCAACATAAACGTCCAAAATCAATGCTCCATAGAGGGACAGTAGGGTTTGAGCAGACATAATTCAATAATAAAGCTTTTATTTCATCCAAATATGTGGCCTCCCTCCATCATTGGGGCCCAGGCTGAGATATATATGAGATGCTCCAGCCTGTCCAGAAGTTGAGCAACAAAGGCTCAGCAACAAAGGCTCAGTCCCACTGGGAATGTGACCATAAGCTTGTGGCAATGATGTGCTTTAGTGTGGACTGTTATAAATAATTCAGCCATTAAAGACCATTTCAAAAGGAATGGCTTTTCCAGTTTTCCAGCTGTGTCTTTGTTTAGAGGTTGTAAAGGTCAAAATACACTCTCTCAGTCTGGAATCTGGTTTAAAGGTCTTGGTTGTAGGGTCTGCCTCTCCCATTGTTTGTATCTCTCTTAAACCAACAGCCACATCACTAGAGTGGCCAGGTGTACATGGGTGTTAAATTGACAGATTTGCGCCAATTTTTTCCTCCAATTTTCTATCCGTGTTCACTCCTGAACTGTGCCAAAGACCTCTGTGTCGTCAGCAGCAGCAGAAGAGAAGAAGTGCAGCAGTAATAGGGGGAAAAAAACAGCCACTGCAACACAGATACACCTCCACCCCGCTCTAAATCACAGTATCAAAGCTATTCAACAAAGTGCATGTAAATGCAATATTGTACTTTCTGTAGCTAGTAATTTCCACTTTAAAATTCTTCCCAGCTTGGTGCCCCCTTTAGGGCTTGTCACACACACAAAATGTGCGCAATTAGTTGTTGTTTTTCCTCTGTGGTGGACGTCACTGTCCGACCTTGTTTAAGTGATATTTTAGTCTCATGAAGGATAACAGAGCTATGAAAGACAATTCAGTTCTAAATCATCAGCAGGATATGTGATTTCAGAGGAAAAGACCACCCTCGACTTGGTACAGGAGGTTTTTACACCCTCACAGTGTGACACTGTTTTGGGCAGGCGATGTACACCTTAAATAAGGAGACAGGAAAGAACTGTGACTGAACAGAGCTAAAACGACAATCTGAAAGATTTAGCACAATAGTAAAAATCACAGGGAGAGACTAAAGAATCACACACATCATAAAATCTTTGAGCTTGGGCCGTTATTATTACACTTTAACATCAAAATGTGAACCAGTGTCATGTCCCAATGTTTCCCGTCTTGGCTGAAGTTGGTCATTATGCACGGCAGCCTGGCAGATTCCCGCTCTGAATACGAGATAAGAAATGCATAATCACAGGCTGCTTCCATCGTTCTGTCCCCATCACTCATGCATGTACACACACGCACACACACACACACACACACACTGCACAGACAGCCAATCACATGCTTGCTCATACACACAGACTTCTCTTCCCGTCTCTCTATGATTGTTTAATGGAGGAGAAATTGTGTGTGAAATAGTAGCGAGGATTATAACCACTTCCCTCACTGCAGTCCAATTTTTCGCCCCCACGTTATGCTAACCCTGCCACGAAGCTTTGCCCTGGTAACTCATCATCCATCCATTTTTCAGTTCACACACAACACAATGGCTGTCAGTGTCTGACGGGGGGGGGGGGGATTGTTATTTCTGAGTGAGCATCGACGGCAACAAATAAATCTCCCTCACAGATACTTTTCTTCCGCTTGTCAGCGATAAACAAATACATATACAGCCAGTTATCTTTGTAGCTACTTGTAGCCTTCTAGAGTCCAGTATTTCAACAGCTCACACCTTTCTCTGCAGTGTCACATCAATAAACATCACAGCAGTAAAGGCGTTACATTAATCAATGAAGACCGTGGCCCACTTCGGCCTCCCTCCGCTACATACTCCCCTGCTCGTGTCACTCAGGATCAGTGTCGTGATAGTTAATGAAAAGTGAAGTGAACTCACAACGTGTGGGTGGTTTCAAAGAGATGTTGGGAGATTAACTTGTGAAATGACAACGAAGACACTAGAAATCATCCTTGCAGATTATTGGCAACACTTCAGCATTCACTAAAGTGACCGTATGCAACTACAATTAAAACTGTCCTGGGTAACAATGTGTGATAAATCCAGACCACTTTTAATATCAATGACCTAATTCACCTTCTTTTCCACAGTGCTGACAAGACGCCCTGTCACCATTTTTGATGCCCCGGTCAGCTTTTCCTGCACACTTTCTTTAGACCTCATCGTCCGTCTGTCGGTCTACCAGTTTGGTCCAGACTGAAATATCTGAAAAAATTGCTATGGACTATTTCACATGTATTCATTGTCCCCAGATGATGAATCCTACCAACTTTGGCAAACCCCTCTCTATCTCCATCATGTCTGCTTACACCTTCTACTCTTGGATATTTAATAATAATAAAAAATGCCAGACAGAGTAGAAGAACATCAACACATTTCTTTAAAAATTGCTACAGCGGTTTTATTTTGGATTAAGCTGCAATCACTCAACATTTTGTGTGTTAGCATAAAAGCACCAGTATGAAATATCTACTTAACAAAACTTGGCCGCAAACTGTATGGTTTACTATTAAGCTACTTGTCATTTAGCTTTGGAGCAGTGACAAGTTCTTATTTTCACACTGTAGGCAATTCCAGACCTTTTAACACTCAGCCGGCTGTGTGAGTGTTTAAGTGCTCACATTGAGTGAGGAAGAAGAATCCAAAGGAGGCACATGGATGAATTGTGACGTTATTGTCACACAGTTGGCAAGCTGCCAAATGGACCCATCTCTAAAAAACATGTTGGAGGGTATTATTTTAAGTATCTCTGCCCTCAGAGATGGTCCTGTGCACTCATCCTAAAAGAAGAGGTTTACCTGTGCACTTCCATCACAGAAAATGCTCCCAAAGCGTCACCATCCCTGAGCAATCCAACAGCTCTCCACAAATAGAGCCACTATAGGCTGTTGATTGCTGCTCAAGCATCTCATCTGCTCCACCAATCACATTTCTGCCAGCCTTGGCAATAGACCAGTACATTGTTGGGAACCAGGGAGAAAGTCCATGCTTCCATTCCTCTTAATCCTCTGGCACTATATTCCTCTGTTCCTGATTTCTGATATCCATCTTTGTGGGGAAGTGCTGCTGGTGGAGTGTGTGTGTTATTAGAGCAAGCTCCCTGTCATCCTTATCTAATTAATGTGTGTGCCCTATGTGTCTGATTAGATTCCTTCAAAAATTAAACCCTGTGGCGGTGTGCTTTTTTATTTTAGCAATGGTCTTGATTAAGTGTTTAAAATAGATATGGGTGGAAGATTGATGTGAGAGATTTTCAATCCTCCTGGGACCACACCTGTGCATATCAGAGCCACGCTGACATTAACTTCAATATTCTCCTACAAGATTCCTTAATAGACTCCACTATAGCTGCAAATTCTCATTGACCCTCCAGTGGCGGGGAGCTATTGAATCCTGAGCATTTAAAGGAAGTTCAAAAGATGTTATATTTAACCTTTCACCTGCACATCAAACATATATGAGCTTTGCCAGGAGCCGAAAGGTCAAGTGAAATCCATTCACTTTATTCTTCACAGAGCCCTAGAGTTCATCAAAAGCGAGCATCAATCCATTGGATAGGAACAGAGCTGCTGATTGAATGGCCAGCCCGATTAGTTTGTGGTATAAATGGTTGTGATGTGGTGAATTTAGCCGATGAATCATGCAAATAATAATCAGGCCTGCTTGGCACAGGAGATTGCCCAATTTCCTTTATAGCTGGTGAGGAATGGGGAAATGGAGCGGTGTACACTGGAGAAAGGTCAATACAATGCCGACTTTCATGCTTCTCACAATACTTAGATGCATCTGAGTGTCACTTTACTGTGTTTGTGCGTGGGAGGCGAGGCGAGGGGGGGGGGGGGGGGCTAGAGGTGGAGACTCAGCTGAGAGAAAGTTGTACGAAGTGTTTGGGCCTAATGAATCAAGTGTCCTAAAAGCCTTCCATTGAGAAGGCTTTCACAGGCCCTGCACTTGGAAGCCAGCCCTTAAAATCTTTGTTTATACTGTGAAGTCAACAAATTGAATGGAATATAAGGACACTTGAGGCTCACATTGTGCGGTGAAAGGGATCTCGTTCTGCATATATATTGGGCACAAAATGCACATATAAATGTGGCCATTTATGCTTATTGCAATATAAACTTTCTTGTAGCATAGAATAAAGTTATTTGAGTGTGTGTGTGTGTGTATATGTGTGTGTGTGTGTGCAGCATAGCAGAAAAGTAAGATATGACTTGTCAGTAATCACCAAAAAGCAGATCAACCAATAATAACTATGAAAAGCATTAATTGTAACCATCATACCACGTAAATTATACTCATTAAAATACAAAGTATGAATTAATGCTTCGCATGAATCCCCTTTGTGTATGTATGTGTGCGTACGTGTGTGTGTGTGTGTGTGTGTGTGTGTGTGTGTGTGTGTGTGTGCCTGCGTGCAGGAAGTTAATTTGGAGAGGCAGACAGAAAGAGGCAGACAGAGAGAGTGACATCACACCTTACGTGTGTGGTTACACCTAGTGACGCAGTCATGATGAATACAGTTGCAATTGTGAAGAATGAATGTTACACAAACCGGCGGAATAATAAGGAGGAATAACAGGTAAAATAACCTCTCCTATTATTCAGTAAAAATGATTGAGCTTACATTTTCTGTGGAGGAAACTGTTCTGCGAAGTTGAGATTCTATTTCTGCTCGTTACAGATATTACAGTGTGATCTGTAGGACATAAGAGTGTGTTGTATTGGAACAAAGCTCAAAGCTGTGGTACTTGCCTTGGATGACATCGGTTGGATGGACATGGTGCTTGGAGAGCGCTGGAGCTGAGAGTCGCTCTCCATCTCATTGTTCTCAGTCATCATTGACATCGTAGTGGACAGAGTCGTTAAAGACACAAAAAATAAAGAAAATCTTTTAACTCCTCAAACTGTGTCCAGTCGGTAGGAAATGCCCGGCTTCGGCCATACAAAAGCTCGGCAAAGTGTGACAGATCCACATCACAGGAATGTGTGCGCGCTGTGAGGTGGACGCCTTATGGCCAATTGCCCTCCACACACCGACTGCAGGTTGATTAAAGAGTTTCTAAACATACACACACCAGCTGTTTATGTTTCGCTCATGCCATGCAAGGACAAGCATTCGGGATGGAGGCTCGCGCATGGGAAGAGTAATTGTATCGTCCTTTGAAGCGCATCTGAAAACTCCAATGTGGAACAATTCCGTCCTACAGTTTTAAGAAAGGGTTCAAAAACAGCAAAACATCGATGCTTAGTATGATTAGATCCAAACAACGCGTGTGCTCTGGAAGGCACCGGGTGGGTGTAAATCCAAAGCGAGCTGTGCCTTTCACCACTGCACACACTTAAATTTAAGCGCAATCTGAGGCACGCCTTCCCGTGCGTCTGAGGCGCATGATTGGGTCCATTTTTACAACTCTGCCAGGATTCACTTAGACATAATCGGGGACCACGGCCGTGGGCGGGGGCTTATTTCAAGCCCAAATATAGACTACCTCACAATCAGGAAACAGATTTTCTCTTTGAGAGGATAAATGTTTGCAACTAAAGTAGAATGATCCCTCTTCATGTTCTCGCCCGATTTTTTTTTTTATGTCAAAGCGGTAAAGTGCACCTCTTTACTTTTACTTTGTGCCGTCCTTGGTAGCCTACAAACAAAAAAAATACTAATTAAAATGAAATGCGACTACATAATTGCAAATAGTTCCAACAGGTTAATTAATGACACCATCTAGCCCATGTAGGTTAATTTATATGGCCAAAGAGTTTCAGATCGATGTACAGCCACCACAGACACAACATGCAGTAAAAAACAATATAAAGTATGTTATTATTATGAATCAATGTCAGAGGGTTGTTATCGTGACAGAAGTGGGTGTAGGATGCTGTTGCAGAACTTTCTGCAGCCTATTTAATGAAATTGTGAGTCAATTCATCACAGTCATCTTCTCCTATAGCAGAAAATGACCCATATGGGATGAGTTGCACTACTTTCAGTTTGTTTTTGGGGGGGAATAGTTTTTAGCCACTCTTAACTCTGTTATCATTAATTTCATGTCATTTCCCACCTGCCCTCCAAACACATAGGCTGACGCTGGTGCTTTCCTGCAGAGTTAAAGCTACACCAGGGTTGGCAATGATTTGTTTAAAGCAGCTACAATAAGGCCAGAGGATCGGCACCTCTGATTTCAAATGCAATCTCATTTCCTACCTGGTTTCACCAGTCTTCTGGGGTGAGTTTCTATTGATTGCCCTCTTTAGAACAACTGTTTTTTGCATTAAGCTGATCAAGGTAAAAAAAAGACAGGTAGATTTAACATAATAAGTGGTATTTCAAAGGCATTTCAAAGCCAATACTGCACCATTGTGAGACGAGGAGGAAACACTTAAATGTGATTGAAGTATTTTTGTCTATCTGCACTGCATTATTTCACCTAAGCATGACATCAAAGTTTGCTCTAAGCTGTCAGAAAGTCCTTGTGCGTGGGTGGCTTGAAGAAAGGAGACCGAATGAAGACAAAGGGAGAGAGCCTCAGTTATCACATTAATTATTGCTTCACTCAGAGCCAGGGCACAGCAGATAGCAGAGTGACTGTTGAAAGGGAAAAAAACAAAAAACTAAACAAAAGTCAAATCAAAAAGTTGTCTGGTGTGTAGCTGTGGCTTTGCTGCCAAAAATAAACCAAAACACAATGTCTTGGTGGGGCAGTGTGCAGTGAGCTGTGATCTGATCCGTCTGTGTTCAAATGCAGAAAACAGTTGAGAGAATTGCTGAAGGAGAAAAACACACACACACACATACATTTAAATGTCTCCCTCTGAGACACCCTTTCATCCTCCAATGTGATACCCCAGGTGCCGGAACACGGCTGCTAAAAATGAGCATTAAAACAGGAATGGAAACGCACTGATCTCTCAGTGATTGAGAGACGGGGGATACAATAGGAGGATGAGAGAAACAAAATGAGCCCCATGCGGCGGAAGACAGATCCCAGCCGTGGCAGCGGTCGTCATGGTGCAGTCACAGGACCAGAGCTGCTGCTCATTCCACTGGTATAAATTGATACAGTGTTCATCTGTGCTTTCGCCTCAGACATGGGTACGTTAGAACACACAAACATAGAGACTTGACTCTGCATGCAGTGTCAGAAACACCCAAATAGTCACATTTTAAACCACAGACACCCATGTGATAAAGACTGTGCTCTTAGAATTGATGCGGTTCCTACCTGATCAAAGAGACACTTAGGAGTATCTCAGGAATAAACTGTTGGGAGTAAATTATTTGTAATTTGTAATTCACCCCAAAACCTAAAAACTTCACAATTTTGCATGTCTGTCACAGTCTTTTTAGTGCCCTTGATTAGTCTCGTATTATCTTCAGATGAACTGTAGAACATGATTTTGCACAGAGACGATGTATTTTGTCCACTATCACTTACATTGACATTGCAGGACTCCGGTGGGACGAGAGGAGGTGGAGTCTGCGTTTACATCATGATGCTTGGTGCTCAAACGCACTCAAAGTTGACGGACAATGTTTTCCTCATGTTGAATTTCTAATGTGAAGATGTCAGCTATCTTATCTGCCCGGAGAATTGTTTTTGTTTCTGTTGTTTACATTCCTTATGATGCAATAAATAAATAAAAAAAACATATTATAGTCGTCATTATATACATTTAGGTACATATGAAATTTAACTTCTGCATTTAACACATCCCAAGCATATTCATATTGGCACAACACAAATAAAAATAAATTGTAACATCTAATTCAAGCATTTTTACAAACACCGCAAAGTGGTGTTTTGAAGAACAGCTACAATCACCAACAGAAAATAGATAAAACACAAAGTAATGCTCGGGCTGACCATAAAAATCATTTAAAAACTGACAGAATAATTTCCATGATGTCCTTCAAGTAAACAATGTATTCTAGTCTAGGAACCGGTGGTTTACCCCACTTTACTCCTGAGTAAAGCAAATAAATGTGTCTAAAGCTGACAGACCCTGAATCCTGTCACCAGCTGAGAGCTGAAATCAGACCAGCAGTGATGGAGGAATCATTACGACTGGCTCATGGCTGCCATCTGCTGCTCCGATAACGCCAAACAACCGCTGGCCATAAAACAGAGAACAAGCTCAACACCAGAGTGAAAACCAGACAAGTCTTAATAATATAGGTATATATTTATTCATACGTACATATTCATTTATATCGGTTAATTGTAAAAAAAGAAAAAAAAAAGGAAAACATTTACAGTAATTATGTGAACTACAGTCATTGTCAAAACGTTTTTTTGAAATTTCACAGGTGTCAATCTACCATGAACACACACACTGTAGATTCACCTCTTGCTCTCTGTCCTAATCCTCAACCTTACTCCAGTGTTTGGAACATGAAACAGGCGCGTAGTAGCTCGACTTACGTGTAAACAGCTGGAAGGTCTGACAGAAGGACAGAGGTGTTTGAAACTGGGAGGAAAAACAAGTCTGGAATTTTGCTTTGTAGAGCTTGTAGTGTATTTTGTACCATGAAAAGATATAAATAGCAGGATGTTTCGTTTGTACATATAAAACCATCAGGAGCAGGTGTTACTACCTGTGACCCTTTCAAAGTGTTTGGCTTGAAAGCACGTTAGCTGCTCTGATGACTCAGCCTGTGCCACGTACAGTGCCTGACGAGGGCAGGCAGGTGTTACAACCCTGGCTCACAGTCTAAATCCTACCACATTTCCTCTTTCTTCCAGATAACTGTCTTAACCCCGGGGCACAGAGACAGAGTACATTAGATATCTCCGCCATTTTGCTTCTTAGTTGTTCCCTAATCCCCCGTAAACCCCCATTCAAACAAACAGATCCGACTGGATTACACTGGATTCATCTCACTTTATCCTGCCTGCCGTAGCCGTCATTACCAATTTATGTCGTTTGATGTATTTGGACAGCGGTGCATTATGGGAGGGAAAAGCAAGGCATACAAAGCACGCATATAGGAGAAAAATCAGATTCTGCTAAAGTGGCACACAATGCCTGAACAGCCATCCCGAGACTTCTCCTTGATGGAAACATTCAATAAGTGGAACCTACATCATACATACATGTCATCATGAACTCCTCCTCAACTCACAGTAAAAAAATCCAACTCAAATTTCAACATTTATTTCAATTGCACTGGCGCCAACACTTCCCCTGGACAAAGGCTACACTCCGGACATGAAGTAACAATAAACTCTTAATGAAAACACAAACACCATCAGATCAAAACTGAGGACTGGAAGAGGACTCAAACTCATCTTGGAGACACTGAACTCATGACTTCAAAACACAGAGCAGGCGCAATCCAAACCACACCAAAACAGAAATGCAAAAGAAGAGAAACGGTAGAGATCCAGAGGAAATCAGAAAGAAAAGCAGTAAAAGACACATTTATAAAAGGAAACGGGACGAAAAAGAGACGCAGAATAAAGCAGGTGCAAGTGCAGGAGAGGATAATCAATAAGAAAAGGCTTCAATACTTCATAGGGCGGGGAGGGGGCACAATCCATTATAGCCCTCCGTTGTGACAAAAATCTTTCCATCATATCTGTCAGCAAGCCATAATTCAGATGACTTCCTCTTTTAGAGCCTCCGCCGGTCTGATCTGGTCTCTACCGTCGGCAGCGTCACTGGTCTCAGACAGACGGAGGAGATCCCAGGGTGGCAGGGTGTCCCACGCTGTAACTCCATCCCCTGCAAGGCCTCATAGGAGTTGAAGAGTTGCCGATGCCAACATCAGGCGCATCCTCTCACCGCTGCGCGTGGTTCACCAGTTCCTCGTCATCAGAACCGTCACCGATGCAAAAAAACAAGAGCAACTAAATGAAACCAAACTAACTGAAAAAAAAAGACGTACTTTGATTGTTTTCAGTTGGCTTTTTCTTTCCATTGTTCTGGTTCCGACATGAAATCATGTAGTCATGTCAGACTTCTATTTTCTTTCCTTCTGTCAAAAGAGCGTCTTTATTACTTTCCTGTTGTCTACATGAGCTTTCACAGGCAAGCATCAGTTCTTCTGTCAAACTCCTGGTTAAGTTCTGGCTCATTCGGACTGTCCGAAGCTCCAGCACATACTCCAACACTGAAACAAGCGTGTGTGTGAGCTTCACCATAGTTCCCCCAGGAAGACCCATAGACAGAAACCTCTGCCCCATCTCATATCATCATCTGTCGTTTCGCTGGCGTCGACTCACGGACTCTATTTACAATTCGATTTTAAAAAACTAGAGGTGTTACATGCAACATTTGGCATCTTCTCGAGTCCCCACTCGTGAGTCTTAATTGGTGTCCATTTTTAGAAAAATATTGAAGTTTTTCTTTTCTTCAGCATATTGAAGCTTCTGATTGTAACAGAGAGAGGTGAGGGTACAGATGTAGCAAGCTCAGTGTGTGCATGAAGATTTGTATTTATTTGTGTGTCGTTAGTAAAATGCTAGTCTTAAATTCTGAGATGGCCGTTTGGTAAAGTGTCTTATCATTGCTTTACTGCAATAGGTGCAAATAGCTGCAAGTATGTTTTATTTTCTTTTTTTTTTATTATGACAAAACAGGATTTCTGCTGCTGTCTGTGTGTTTGTTGAAGGTGTCAGCAGTTTACTGGCTCTATTGCTGCCCATCTTTTTGAAATAAACAGCCTGCCGGAAAAAGCTAACTGGGGTCTTACTCAAGTGCCGTTCCCGTCTAGAGGTAGCTGGTAAGTGACCTTCAACACCGAGGGAAGTATGTGTGAGAGGTTAAGAGGGATTTTTCAATATTTTGTTAAGAAACTAACGGTTACCGGTCTCAAAGTGCTAAATAGAAGCACGTGTCTCTCCCCTCAATAACGAAAGTATTTTTGATGAGAACATTTTTTTGTACTTGTAACGCTCTTTGTAATACTGGTTTGGCCACTAAACACAGACCAGGAATGTTCTGACATTCTTCTAAGAGTTTATCTGTGTATGCAGGTGTGTCTGCATATCAGAAAGCCTGGTGTGTGTGTGTGTGTGTGTGTGTCCTGTATGTGTGTGGTGGAGAGATTCGGGAATGTTTTTGGGAAAGTTACCCAAGACCATGTAGCGTGTTTTGGCTCTCTCCCTCTCTCTGCAGCTCCAAACAGGGGGGACACACCAGCATATACTCTATGACAGGGCGCCAAGAGGGGGACAGCAGGTCCGGGTTCAAGTGATGGGCTGCGGGGAGCATGTACGAGGGACACGGGGAGTGGAAAGGGGGGTTGTTGTCTTTACATCATAGCAGGACACAGCAGCGGCAAAACCTCTGACGACTGCCCCCGACGGAGGGTGGTGGAGTGACGGGAGCGAAGTATGCATGCACTTTGATGTTAGGCAGATGGGTCTGTGGAGAGGAAAGAAGGACAAATAGATGGAAATATGTTAATGGATTAAAGACAGCATAAGATCCGCTCTCTTTGGACAGAGTGATCCCTCACCGCTTGTATTTCACGCCTCAGTTTGGATGAATCACTTCTTGTGGGTGAAGCGGTGACTCAAACACCAGAGTTTTATTTGGACAAAATGTATAAATCTATGACATCCGTTTGTAATGTTCTCCTCTGTTGCTTCTTAAATCAGCCTGATCATGTATGTTTTCATAGAAAAAAGGCTGCCCTGATCCCTGGTCTGTCACACTAAGGAATTTGTATTTCCAACAAACCTTCATTCAGGAACTAAAATTAGCTTTGGGAGTTTCATTAAAAAAATATGGGGTTCACTCAGAACATTTTTTAAATAAAAACCTGTCCCAAAGCTCTACTAGAGGTTAAAAAAATAAATGTAAAAACTCCACAGGGTACCTTTAATAAAGATCAAATGTCTGGAATGTGTGGGTTCAATTAGATAGCACCTCAGGTTTTTGATATGCAGTCTGAAGGACTCGTTTAGGAACAGTGCAGCTGAGTGAGATGCATATATCAAGATGTGGTTGCTGCACAAAAGATGTGGATTTTGAGGTTAGGAGATGACATGGATGGCTGAGCCCAAACACATAACCAATGGACTGGAAGGAGAGCATATACATGTAGTGGTTCCATAGCCATGTTGTGTGCACAAAGTGGCTTTTTACAGTACATTCTACAGTGAGCAAAAATATATAACCTTTGGTTTTGGCATTTGTCCACTCTTTGCAGGTAAAGAAGTTGTGGAGGATCTGGGCTGGTTTGCGGTTATGAGGCTGATTGATGTGTTGCCCAATTCTCAGAAAAACAACACATGAGAAAGCTTATGGCATTGCAGCAGTCAGCATGCCCATAGAACACTCCCTCAAAACTTGTGGCATCTGTTTCATGAATTGAGTCATGAAACTGCACTTTTAAGAGGCCTTTTTTATCGTGACCAGCCCAAGGCACACCTGTGTAATAATTGTGCTGTTAAACCGGCATCTTGATATGCCACACCTGTCAGGTGGATAGATTATCTAGTACTCACTAACACTGATTTTAACACATTTGGGACCGACATTTGAGAGGAATGAGTCGTTTTGTGTGCATAGGAAAAGTCTTAGATCTTATATTTTAGCTCCTGAAAATCGGGAGCAAAAACAAGTGTATTTTTGATCAGTGTACATAAGAAGCACCGCTGACTCACTGTCCTAAGCCCACACAACTCACCCTTAGTCTCTTGATGCCAGCGCGGGTGATCTGCTGGCAGTCATAGAGCTCAATGCGATCCAGACTATGGCAGCTCTTCAGGTGCTCCAGTGATGCGTCTGTGATCAGGGGGCAGTTGTCCAGCTCGATCACCTCCAGACGGTCGTGAGCACAGGGGCCGCTGCCGAGGTGTCTGATGCCGTCATCGGTGATCAGCTCACAGTGAGACAGACTCTACAGGAGTACCAACACAGGAGCTCCATTACTCAACTGTCTGCTAGAACAAGCTGTGATGCGGTGCTTGTAAATACCACAGGAGTGGCAGACACACACACACACACACACACACACACACTCACCAGGACTTGCAAACGAGGGCAGTGGATCGACAGCTGGATGAGTGTTCCATCTGTGATCTGATGAGAAAAAAAAAAAGAATTAAAAAAGACAAACAAATGTCATAACTGCATACAACAGTGGAAACTGTATTTTGTTGCTTGGGTTGTTTATTACCTGCACACATTCTTCTAAATCCATCTTTTCAAGCTCATGACAGTTCTACAACAGAGAAAGAGACAATAAACTGAGAGACACGTTGTTTTCAAGATGTTTCGGGATTAAAAAAAACAATGTGACACGAAATTCAAATATTTAAATCTGTAAGCATGAAGTCTTTGGGTTTGTATACAACCAATAAGTAGATGCCACACTCACCCTTGCTAATGTAGTGAAGCCCACATCTGTAAGCTGAGAGCAGCGAGCCACTTCTAATATTCTGAAAGAAGGAGAGGAGGAGAGAGTTATACAATCACTTAGAGTCGGTCACTCTTTGGGACGTCAACTGAAGCAGCAGCTCCAAAAATCACTAAATGTAGCGAGAAAGTCACCAAGTCGGCAACACTAACAGTCAATTCAGGCCTCCCTCCGAAGTCCCTCCCCCAAAAGGATCCTTACTAACGTGGCTATTGTTAGTACTCACAGCTGTCAAGCTAGCACTTCAGCATGCGGCCCAAATGAAATGACTGGACGGGCTTTTTACAGTCCTGTGACAGCTACCTGATTTGTTTTTTTTTGTCAGAGCATTTGTTTTATTGATTGTTGCTAGGCGGGGCGGGGTAAAGTGTGTAGGCGTGTAGATTCACCTGAGGCGAGGGCAGTTCTGTCCCAGGGCGTGCAGGATGGCGTCTGTGATGTTGGCACAGCCCGACACACAAAGAGACTGCAGGCGGTGACAACCCCGGCAAATTGTGATGAGGCCCTCATCTGTGATCTGCTGCTCACAGAGAGAGTTCAGTTTGAGTTTGTGTGTGTGGGAGGTCACTTAAATCCACATCAAATGAGAGATGTGAAAACATGCAAACTTTTAAAAGCATTCAATGTACAACTTTGACACACAGTATATATATTATATATATAATATATATATATTCATGTACTTTAATACCCAGCTTTCTTTTCTCATGCATTTTCTGTTTTAAGTATTGCTCAAGAATACTCTGTGGAGATCAGGCAGAGGAGGAACAGGTGAGAAATAGCTAGGCAAGAGAAGAGGAAGAAGAGGAACTGGCACAACTGAGGAGGAGGATGGACAGATGAAGGAAAGGAGGAGGATTAGAGAAAAATCCAGGTGGTGATGAAGGAGACGGGTAAAACCAGAGACAATGAGCAGGCTTCACAGACTATTGGCGTTCACAATGAGTTGTAGAGCACAAGGTGTACTGAGTGCACATCAGCGTACACCCTGGAAAGTAACTAACAGTGTTCGTGTACTTTTTACTTTCATGCCAAAGGTGCAGAGGCAAGGGTTTTATAACAATGTTTACAAAGAGAGATTTCATTTTAACAATATGAAATTTGTCATTGAATTTTCCAGACTGATTAGATACATCTTCTAGTTGTGTTGCCTGTACTTACTGAGCATGTCTGCAAGTTGAGTGTGACCAGCTCTGGACAGTAAGCCCCGATATGTTTCAGAGCCTCGTCCTCTAGCTGTGGGAGAGATTGACAGAGGAAAGACAGTCATCTGAAGTCAAAATACAGTTATAAAATGTATAATAAAGGATACTAAAGGTTACCCCAACAAGCCCCTATACTGTCACTGATATAAATACTGTAGTGTTGACTGTTGATAACAACATGGTGCTATAAACGTTCACATTTGCTGTAAACAGTGTCTGGCATGCCGTTTCTCAGAAGCAGCCTCTATTGCACAGGAAGTGAAGCCTTTTATGTTTGCGATAGCAGCAGCTGTGTTTGATTGGGAAGAAAATAAGAGGAACTTGGTAGTTAGTATGATAAATGTACTTGTATAGCGCTTTTCTAGTCTTCGTGTAGTGCAGCGTTAAGCAATAGGAACAGTGTGCCCAGGAAGTCTCCAATGAGACTAAAACAATTACGTTCAACAAATCAAGCTGCTTTCAAATGTATCAGATAGAATTTGGTACTGAATTAAATCATCCGCAACTCAATATGCACAAAGCACCTACACCGTTAGCCACGGTCAGCATCTCCAGCTCATACTAAGCCCTTCAGCATACCTGTGTGCATCCCTTGAGGAAAAGGCCTTTGAGTCCTGGACAGCATCGCACCAGGGCCTGGATGCCATCCTTGGTGACCTGATCACACCAGGAAATGTTGAGCTGCTCCAGCAGGGGACAACCCTCACTGACAGGACGGCAAAAGAAGAACAAGTCAATGAGGAGTTAAAGTACCTATGTTGTAAACTCAGGGGAAGTATATATCACAACGTTGACGCTACACACCTGAGAGCTTTGAGTGACAGGTTGGTGATTGAGGTACAGGAGGCGAGGTCCAGGTGCTTCAGCTTTGGACAGAACTTACTGAGGCTATTACATGTGCTGCAGAAGAGAAAGACAATGAGCCTTTTTCAAGGAGAAGAGGCATGATGGTACACTGGCATCCCATAATAATGCACGTACCTGTCAGTGATCTTGGTGCAGCCGTTCAGACTAAGCAGCTCGATGTTCCTGCAGTTCTGAGAGAAAGTCCTACAGAGAGAAAAACAAACAGAACTTGCCGGTGTCTCTCTCTCTTTCGCTTTCTCCAGGGTCTGAAGTAGAGCTACAATTTCAGGCAGGACAAGTCCTCGCCATACTCACCTCAGGGCGCTGTCACCCACACCCAAGCAACCCCGCAGGCTCAGCTTCCTAAGGAACCCCCCACATCGCTTTGAGATGTTCTCCACCACCCGGCCCTGGAACCAAAACAATCCACTCAGCCTGCTGTATGCGCTTCCGAACATCGATTTAAAGCAATGACAGATCATAAGTGAAGGGAAATGTACAAAGCAAAGACTTCACTCTCACCTCTACAGGTAAGAGTAAAGTAGACGGAGATCAGATTTACTCACCTCAATGTCCCTCTGGAAGTCAAAGAGGTCGATTCGTTGCCAGTTGCTGCCATCCAAGGCCAGAACATTCCAGGACTGTGAGAAGGGAGGGAGAAGCAACGTTTAGGGCCAAGTTTGATCTCAAACTTAGCACGTACACACACTAAAACACACAGACAAAAACACATACAGTCACGCACACATGCATACACACACACCTTGTGAACACAGACTCACCCGTGAGACCTGGGCACAGCGACAGAGTGTCACCACATCCAGAAAGGAGAAGATTCTGGAAGACAGACAGGGACGGTTTAGAGACCCTGATCCCCGCTGCCAGAAGCTTCCTCTTTACACTAAACTGCCCAACTCAAACCCTGCTTCGGCTTCCACTCACAGCACAGGGGTGTGAGTAAATCAGCTAATATTGTCTTTGACTGTCGGCAGGAGAGATGTTTGCAAGATAGATGTGTTTACTCAAAGTGGGGTCGAGGCGAGGAAGACACGCAAACTGCTTCTTAGGAACAGAGGTGAACACTTACTACAGGATCCCTTCAATGCAGCAAAAACGGAGTCCCAGCACAGCCTGCCAGCTTCACAGAGCAGGGCCCTGAACCTGGCCAGGCAACAGCCGCAGCACAGGCAGCTTGGCTGGCAAGGCCGAGGCTTGAGTTATGGCCTTCATTTTCTGTTTGCTCAGGGGCTCTCTGTCTGTTCTTTTTGCCTGAATTCAATTTGAATGCTTTACAGCCTCAAGCATCTGTTTTTAATTATAGTTTTAGCATGGGGGGGGGGGGGGGGGGGAGTAGGGTGGGGGGAGTAGGGTGGTGAGAGGAAACTCGCATCCTGGTGGTTAGCTTAGTTGAAATATTTGCAAAAGGGCAAGTGTCATACAGTACATGATCGAGAGAAGGACAATGTGTGTGTGTGTGTGTGTTTGGGGGTTGTCGTGGGAGGAGGAGGAGGATGGAAGGCCAATTGTGCCTTTGCGTATGACTGGATGTGCTGATTGGGAGCGAAGGCAGGGAGGCGAGTGTGGAGAATGCAACATGCCATATTTGCTTGCAAAAAAAAAACAAAAAACCTACAGGGATTCTGATTGAAGTGTTTTGAAATGTCACTCACCGTAGCAACAGCTCCTTAGGCAGCTTCTTATTGATGACCGCCTCGTCGCTATTTGTGAACATCTGAAAGGGTGCAGAAGATAACGTCAGTCCTGGCAGTCTGTCTTAAACATAGCAGCATATAAACAAGGATAAATGATCTTAATCTCATCAGCGGAGATAGAGTCAATGTCATGTCTTGGAAAACATGGGGGAACAGAAGATAAAGCAGCACAGGCAACTGGAAATTGTGTCTTCGAAGCAAAGTCAGCAGGAACAGACTTTGTACTGTCGACTACAGAGCTCTGCTTCTATGTTATCTTTTCCGCCTGCTTGTGCTCCCCATACATCCTCTGTTGTTTACACTGTTGAGTTGACGCCAGCGTCCACATCAGCATGTACTGAGAATGTACACTGGAGTTAGTTAGAATGTATTCTTGTGACTCTGAGACAAATCACTCCAGATTCTGCAAACGGCTAATTGCACATCGTGTGATACTCGGCTATAATCCACAGAAAACGCCACAGTACACAAAGAGACGATACATTAGCATTTATTAAGACCAAGCTACTTAGATACACACGCACACACTTAATGAGGACTCCAGGGTTCCCATCATTTGTGGGAAATAATGCTCTGCTAGATTGTAAAATGTAAGACGTTAAGACGATGACATTCGGGTGCATCCACTCGGTCACAGCGAGGCAAATGAAGCAACATCTGGCCAAATCCATTTTCCTCCATAGATTTAGAAAGATAAATCCAAACCAGAGATGGGGTAATTGAGAGGTGGGGGCTTTAGTTTGTAAATAAAAAGTGCACGTGCTATTTACAAGAGCCAAACATCTGCGACCAAATCAACAAGGAATTTGCATGTCCTTATTTGCACTTTGCTACAAATATGAAGCATTCGTGATCCCAAAATCACGTTTTTAAACTAAATAAATAAATCATGGGTGCTAAAAGACTTTACAGTGAGGCCATTTCAATTGTGGGCGTTGATCCTAAAACCACATGCACAATAGCTTCAGATTTTGACTATTCATCAGCACATAAAACCAAATTGACAGTTCTGCCCGTTTATAAACTCAGTCAGTTCTGGGTCAAAGCCTCTCTATGTCTCTCTGATAAACATACAAACTACACACACACACACACACACACACACACACAGCTGTCTATGCAGGGGCTGCCTGCCAGCGCAGACGTGTAACATTTTTAGGGAGTTAGAAGGGACAGACATTTCACATTTGGATTTGGGGCAAACTGACTCTGACAGCTCAGCCTCCACAGCGCTACTTTCTGGCCAAATAATCCAGGGCCATTTCCAAAGAACCAGATGAGCATGGTCACCGGGCATACACTGTCCCCTTTTGTAATCTAACATAAAATGAACCCGATGCTGCATGAATGTGAGCATTATGCTTTCTCCACTGGTCAGCTATAGTCAGTGAAGCAGGCCAGGCAGGAGGTAAAAAGATGGGTGAGCTATAACCTCCAGCTAGAGATTATTGTACAGCAAAACAAAAAGTGATCATATTTTTAGAAAACTGAAATTGTTTTTTTTTTTCTGAAAAGACCCAATTCTTCATATTAAATCTATATATCAGTTTGAAACTTGTAACTGTGATTTCCATGATGAGTTAAGATTAAATCAGTGGCTAAATTTGGTTTAGATATTTCATTTATCCTTCCGTACATCCACAGATGTAGTTAAGGACAACTAATAAATTAAATAACTAAGAGACAATTAAAAGATTGTTTTTCTGCCTAGAGTTTAAACTGCTTCAACAAGTCTTACATCAAATGCCCAACTATACACAACGTAGTTCTAATGTCAGTCACAATATGGTTATTATTTACATATCAGAGGGCTGTAGTGTTTTTGTTTAAGGCTGGTATACAACAGGACATTTTTGGAAATGCCTATCAAAGTGAAACTCTTATAGCATACAATGCAGCATTTGGGGTTGAGCAGTTTGACCACTGAGCCTTTTTGATGATCTACAGTGACAATTTCATTTTTAATCTCGGGCCTCTTACAATAGCTTTCTGGGCTAACTCTGGTCTACTGACACAAGCCAGTATGATGTATTATGTTTTCATCCTATATCCTTTAATTACTTAAGTGCATGAATAGATTGTATTCATTTTCCATCAATAAAAAAATCAACAAAGTAATAATTAGCACTGTCCCTGACAAATAAACTAAGAAAGGAAAACTACATGTTTACATTTAAAACACCGTATATTAGGCCTACATATTATTCTCCACGATGACAAAATCAGTATAGTACATGCAACTTCAATATTTCAAAGATATACCCTGCTAACAGGGTAAAATAAAAAATAAAAACACGATTTTTATTTTGAAGTCAAGGTAGCCACTTCCGGTTTCCTCCTGGCCTAAATCCGCTTAGCTTGACACAGCAGCTCTACCGCAGCTGTCGGGCCAGAAGGTAACGGCCTGAATCTTCTGAGTCGTCAGCTGTTGCACCGTTAAAAATAAATAAAACCACACACACACAAATCCCACACTAGCTGGGGATTAAACAGCACCAAGTGCTTATAGGCTACACAGCCCAATGTCACCGACCGGATGCGTTTGGGTGCTAGTGTTCACCAAAATATCCAGCTACGCTCGCGGCTGCGACACAAAGTTTACACACAATGGTAAATACTACAAAGCAACACCCCCGTAGCCTGCGAGTGTGGACATGTAGCCCTCTTGCTATCACTACAGGTTATGGTGGATGCTACACTGTGGCAGCCTGGGCCCATTTGTTGATAGTTTATGTGCTAACACGGTCGCAACCCGAGCCCCCCCCCCCCCCCCCCCCCAACAACCGCAGCGGCCGTGGATATGCACAACAATCAGACTCGTCAGACAACCCCCTCAAAAAAAACAAAAGTATTATAATCACACCCCGGTAGATACGAGGACAGCTATTAAACCGCTTATTAGAAAAGTGAAGTCAACCAACTCCCTTTCTTAAATATGTAAATGTGAGGAGCTGTCCTCTCGTGCTCTATGTAGCCTCAGCGTCTTTGTTTTGACGGCGCAATGTGAAACGAGGAAAACATTTTTCGGGACCTTTAAAAACGGTCCATTTAAAATCAACAACAACGCGTGGGAAACACCGACGTGTGTCTTCAATGAAATAGGTCATGCTTAAACTACGCTGTTCGAACAAAACAGCGTTTGACCTAATCCCAAACATTGACTGCGGAAGCTGCATCCACAGCCTCACCATAAGCGCAGTTTAACAATAAATACAGCGACAGTCACCATGTAGGCCCGTATCCTAACGTGTTTAACTGCTACGTTGAATGTGTGTCAACGGCTGTCAGGTTATATTGATGGTCAGCTCACCTCAAACCGGCTCCGCGAGACTCCATTTACCTCCTTCCCCATGTCGGACGCTGGTTACCGACTCAATGAATTCGGTGTAGGCGAAGTAAAATGCAGATACGGGCCCTCTTCCTTCCGAGTCCCCTCCACGACTATCATGCTACCGTCCTGTCGGGTAGCTCCTCGGGGGCGATGTCGTTGTTTTTTCGGACTGTAAAAACAAACGGCGAGACGTCTCCTTTCAGATAAAATAAGAGCTCCAGGCAGCAGACATCCAATAAGCCAGTTCTCTTATCTGCTCGCTGCGCCCTCACCTCCTCCTCCTCCCCCTATAGGCTACAGCTTTCCATCCATCCACACAATAGCCCGACAGGAATAGGACCTGGCAGCCTAAAATGGAGCTGGTTCTACGCCTACATCACTTATAAAATAAAATAATATAATGAAATTGCGCTGATGCATGTATTGGCCAAACAAAACAAAAAAACGAAGTCATGGCCTTAAGCTACTTGATTGGCTTAACTCGGGAGTAAATATAAATATCAAAGTGGTGTCCCAAAATGTTGACAGCGTAGCACGAATATCTGGTAAGGGTTCAGGGCTAGATAGCATTTACAATTCATTTAAAAAAGTCTTATCCCAGGTTTTGGTAGATTTTGACACCACCCAAACAAAGAGGCCAGTTAGGATGTGTGATATCGTCTACATAGTCGATCCCTTCACTCATGTAGCCTACTTGAAATAACAAATAGTTCACTTGAAGGCCCTACCATTTAAGTGTGGGTCATGCGTTCATCATCTTGGTCACAACAGGATTCGTGTACTATAACGTACACAGAAGCGGAGGGCTTGTCCCCTTATGACACGTCAACTATTGAAATGCTTATTAACTTGATTACATTGCATTAATTGTTGTCAAACAAGTGTAACTTTTTTCTTTGCTGTGGGAAACGCGACTTCCTGGTTCTCGTGAACCACGCCCCAGTTTGACAGGGGATCAAATCAACATCCAGGGCGGTTGCTCGTCATATGCGTCATCACACTGTGGAACACACGCTTGAAAACAGTTCATTGTCGTCTGGAGTGCCACAATAAAATGTATCTGAGGGGACTTTTAAAAATGGTATTGCTAGTGTCTTTCCCTATCTTTGAAACAGTTTAAATCTATTTGTAATGCTTTTTGATGGAAACAACAACTACAGTAATTGTAGGCTATAATTGTTGCTCCAGGCTAAACTAGTATGTATAAATACAAGTTTAATTCAAATAAATAGTATGCAATATATGTTTCATCACACACTGATTTTATTTCCATGTATTTATGGTGCTGAACTGACAGCAGACTCTTGTTATTGTAATCTATCCTACAGCATTTAAATGGTGTCACCCTATGTATGTATTTATTTGAATTTAGAGTCATTAAGATGAGTTTCCCACTAGCCTGCAGCAACTTGGTAAGTTCAAAGCATACAGTGAGATGCCATGCTTGGTTTTTGTCCCTTTAATATAAGGCCCAGCTAAAACAGCACAAATCCAGAACCGTAAGAACAGGTGTGGGAAGTTTGACTCCAGTTATGATTCTTATCAACTTGACTTACTTTATAAAGCTCACTTTATGAAGTACTCAGAAAACACAAATTAGCTTGCTTTATATTGTATATTCCTTGTTCAACTAATCTTAACATATTATTTTTTTGATTGTGACTGGAGACCAACATAAACAGATGCTTTTGTCACACAGTACACAATCCTTTGTTGAATAGGTACAATACCAAAAAATAGCCTCATACAATGCCACACATTTTCCACTCTATAAAACTCTACAATTCGTGCAGAGTGACGGACGGCAGAGACATATGGTGTTGAAGTGGCTCCAACTGCCTTTTCAGCTGCTTGGATTTGCACGTATCAACCTGTTGGTATTTATGATGCTTGGGCTACTGTAAATGTACTGTGTTTACATTTGTGGCATTATGTGCATTCATTTTTTTTACTCCTTATTGATAATCTTTATTGATTATAGTGTTTATTTACACTCTATTGCACATTACCACTTTGTACTGTAACTCCTGCACAACAATTTTCCTCCAACAATATTCCTAAACAAATGATCAATAAGCACAGACCAGATGACACAGAAGCTTGGAGCTGTCAGGGACCCAGGACAGTTGCCCATTTTGCCTGTTGGTAATCCAGCTTTGCCATGTTTAAAATGTAAAACCCACCATCATCCCGATACGTCCATCTCCGTGGTGTTCTCTCATTTCAAATGAAAATCCGGTAATACTTCAATGTTGTTCTGGATTTCTTTTTTACATTTTGCCATTGCTGGCTCGGGACCACGAGTACAGGAGGCGGGCTATGTGTTGTGATAGGTCGTTGCTATGATACGAGGAAGATTGACAGTGTTCCGGTTTCCGGTTCATTCTGCTGTGCGAAGTTGCTAGTCACAGGAGCCACAATGGCGTTTGTAGTCTCCTTCAGATAGGGCTGTGGATGATATTAAATCCACTAGCATCGCCCTAAATATAGGCCTGGTTGATTCCCAGAGCCATTGATAATAAACTGGAACATCTACTGCACACGAAAATACTATGATTTCTAATCAATATTGACTTTATAGGAGATAAAACTTACATTAAAGGGAACATGTAAACAGTACCAACCGGGTCAAGTTTTCATTTTGTTCGAGAAACGAGCGTCTTCTAATGAAGGCATTTGCTTGTTTCTGAATGCTAAGATCGTAATTCTGTGGAATAAAAGCACCTTTACTTAACTTGGCACTGGACAAGGACACCTTTCACAAAGGGACTTTTTCTTTTTTTACGAGTCAGCTCGCTAACCGCCGAGCATTAGCTAGCGGTGCTAGCTAAATTGAGAAGGAGACGACACCACAATGCTCCGATGTTCGGTTGGGATCTTTTTCAGTCACTGACTAATTCACAGTACATACTCTACAGTACCGGACAACCACCCTGGCGTTTTTCTGCTTTGTCGAACTATGTTGGCGAGCTCAGTGGAATGAATCGGCGTTGAGGAGGACTGGACGTGAGCGGCCTGGTGTGTTGATTTTGTTTATTTTCTTGCTGTTTCTGCTTAGTAACTTAACACTTTTGTTGGGGATTTGGAAGAGCTCAACTGTTCCCCTGTGAATGAATTGCCTGGACCACCGAGGCCCAGTCGCAGCCGAGGTACTGACGCCGGCGTGAGGGATGCCTGGGTCGGACCGACACCATGGGACCAAGAGGAAGCCGGAATCTAGCAATGTGCTACACCAGACCCAGGCCTCGACCCATACCTCTGCGGGAGACAAGACGAGCAAGGACAGCAAGGTGCAGTTAAAATCTTCAATGTCCTCTTCCAAACGCAAACGGCATAAATCAACCAAACATAATCGGGAATTGTCGGCGGCACCGGGACCCGAAAATTATACCCTCGGCGATACGGCGCCACCTGGTGTCCACACGGTGAAGCCTCTGGTGGAGTACGATGATATCAGCTCCGACTCGGACACTTTTTCAGACCCACCGTCCTCAAGGCCCTCTGAGAGGGGGGGCGTGGACCGACTGGAGCCCTCACCAGACTACGAAGGGGACGACGTCGGCTTAGAGGCCGACGGTAGAGAGAACAGGGGCCACAGACACTGCCGAAAAAAGTCCAAGGACCCGAATAAAGTTAAAGACTCTGGGAATGGAGAACGTGGGTACAAGAAAAAGAATAGCAAAGACCGCGAGAAGGGGAGTGCTGGAAAGAGCAAGGAGAAGGCTGCATCCTCAGGCCCCTCAACCAAACGCCAGGTCCAGCCAGAGGGTGACTCTAAACGTGGGGAGCTGATGCTTTCCACCCAGGTACAGCCTGTAGCCAGTGTAGGTAGCACTACCTCCTCCACGTCCTCATCTCGCAGCAAGGAGAGCAGCCGCTCAGGGAAGTCTCGCAAAGAAAAGCAACAACGGAGAGAGGGCCGAGGGGAGAGCAGCCGCAGCTCCTCCCAGAGGAACCGAGCAGACAGAAGCCACCGCAAGTCCTCCAAGAGCCACAAGGCGAGCCCCAAGGGCAAGGCTGCGGTTAGGGGAAGCCCTCGCAGGAAGGGCACCAGCTCTGCTCTATCGCCCAGTCCTAGAAGAGGGGCTGGCAGCGAGAGTCCACAGGGCAGTGGGTATGGGCAGCAGGGGGATGACAGCTACTCCAGACGGAGGGTGGCCCAGCAGAGCCCCAATCCTTACGGGGATATGTCACGCCGCAGCAGGCAGAGATCAGACAGCCCGTACGGCAGCAGACACAGGTCTTCAAGCTATGAGAGGGACAGCAGCCCCTACTCGAGGAGACGCTCCAACAGCCCCTATGGCGCCCGCAGGTCCTCCAGCACCAGCCCCATGTCACGGTGAGTATATGATGCAAGGGCAGCTTTATAATAGTGGGGAATATTTCTATAGTTTACACTGAGACATGCATGTTGTTAGAGCAAGTGTAGAATATCAGAGGCCATTAACTGTGTGTCGTGGTACAAAAGGCCAATATACCCATTGAGCCATTAGTAGTATTTTTACATAGTGACACACTTCTTGACGTTTTATTATCAAATATATTACTTATTGGGCTGTTAAAACAAACCGAAGCAACCTGCATTGTAAGTGTAAAGTCGGGCAGGCCTGTTGAACTTGCAGAGGCCTTCTCACGCCAGCAACATATTTGCTGCTTGTAGACCCTTAATGACATTGACAAAAGCCTGATGGGGAGAAAATGAAAGGATGATGAGGTAGTGTCAAGACAGGCAGGTGTTAAAACAGGTAAACAACAAAATGCAAGAGCTATCGCGACTAGGTGAAGGTTGGGCCACAGCAACCCTGGTCTGTGCCTTTACTGTAATCATCAGATACTGTTGCATTTATGGTTACATTTAGATTTAAGCCACTGTTCTCTTTCAAAGGCAAAGTAAAGGCAACTTAAAAAAACTGGCACCTGGTGGTGAGACCACATTTTTTCACATTGTAAATAAATAATAAGAATTAGTTATGTTCGTGTATAATACCATGGTCATACTTTTTCCACATAAAAAGCCAGTCATCATTTCCACGTTTGGTTGAAGTATAGCTGCACCGTGTGAGCTACAATTTAAATGCACATTGGACAGATTATAATTTGTACTAGCAGAATAATGGAGCTCGAAGAAGTCTGGGAATGCTTTTAAAAATTCATAGTTTCTTAACTACTTTGTCTGGTTATTCAAACATTTCCTTGTATTTATTTTGTGGGTAACAGTGCCGTCTATCTGTGACTGGAATGGAGTCAAAGCAAACGTTAACTAGCACATTACACAAGGAACAAGCTGTATTGCTTCAGACTTTATCAAAGTTTAGGATCCAACCTTTACTTCGGTTTCGACAGAAACTGTTGTTTTGGCCTTTTATGCCAATATAAACTTTGTTACATCCCATATCAAAAGGTCTCATGGTTTCATTTTCATTATGTTTCATCAACAGCCATTTTATGTAGTCTAGTGGGTAGTGAGTTTACTTTCCACTCTGTTCCTTTTTTAAAACGTTTTCAAAAGAATGCAACATGTTGTACGATAATCTCTTACTACAGGAAGATAAAATAAAATAAAATGTATTTCTTTAATATAGCCGCTCTGGCCGCTCCAGGAGTCGTTCCCCTCTGCACTACTCGTCTTCTCGTCGCTCCGCCTCCCGTTCCCGTAGCAAGAGGCATACTTCCTCTGTTGCAGCGGGGGCCAGCTCCCACAGCAGCCGACCAACGAGCCGCTCCCCTCCCTCCTCCCGCCTGCCACTTAACTCCAGCCTGGGAGCAGAGCTGAGCCGCAGGAAGAAGGAACGGCAGGCTGCTGAGGCGGCTGCCCGTGGTGGTGCTTCTACGCCTCCTCCGCTGGCACCACCACGTAAATCTGCAGGCTCCTCCTCCTTGCGGCCTACTAAAGCGCCGGCTCCCCAGCCAGAAAAAGACTCGGCAGCAGCAGAACCTCTGCCCCCACCACCTGTGCCGTTACCCCAGGATACTCCCCGTGGTGAAGATCCGGTTACTGCACCTCTACCTTCCTCTTTCGCCTCCTCTCCTGCACCTCCTCAGCCCTCTCCTCCTGTGCCACCCGCTCCAGCCACCCAGATTCCACCACTGCCACCTCAGGCAGAAGCAACTATCCAGCCTCCTACACCCTCAACCACATCCCAGGCCGCATCGCCAGCTCCAGTTCCTACACGCAGCCCTGTCCGCCAGATCCCGCTCCACAAGACGTCGACTCTTCCTCTCCTGCCTTTACCACCTGCACTGCTGGGAAACGCTCAGGACAGGTGAGTACCCCCAACAGGGATACAGACCGACAGAATGTGTCACACTGGACACTTAACAGGGTTGGAAATTAGCACCAGCCACCAGCCAATCCACCAGCCCCAGTGGCAGGACATAAAAAAGTAAATTTCCAGCACTGGTCTTAATGCGTCCTCATCTCTTATACGGCGGTCACATTTTGTACAACTTTCATCTGTGCTCTTAAAATATAGCCCACAGAACATGCATCCTAATACACTGCTGAAGTCCCCACTTTTCTCTTTTGTTTTTATTCCATCATTATCATCACTCACGTCAAGTAAGAGTAAGAGTAAGACATTTCAAGACATCGCTTTAGATATGATAACTTGTGAAAAAGGTATTATTTCTGCCTCCTTTAGGTGTTAGTTTATTATAAGTGTCATACTACAAACAATTAAGTACATATTGAATATTTGCTTCTCCTGTCTCTTTAATCAGTTATACGTTTCTCTAAATGTCTTTGTATTTTGCACCATCAGTCCAAAGAAGTCCACCCCTCCTCAGAGGCCATCCAGGAAGGAGAAGGAAGTCCGCAGCCGGCCATCACTCACCGACCTTCCTTTACCGCCCACCCTACCTGGAGGTGACTCGTCACCCCCACAGTTCCCCATCCACCAGGCCCCACCGCTACCCCAGGCAGTCCTCAAGAAGAGACCAAAGTCAGTTTTTGTTATTACTCAACCACTTCCAAACTTCCTCTCCTAAATCCCTCATTGAGTACAATCTCATTTTGTTTTTGCAGGATTTGCTGCCCACGCTATGGTGAGCGCAAACATACCCAGAGCGACTGGGGCAAACGCTGTGTAGATAAGTTTGATATAATTGGCATCATAGGGGAAGGCACCTACGGCCAAGTGTACAAGGCCAAGGACAAAGACACTGGTAAGGGAATATTATCTGCACTTACGTCACTGTAGTACTCGTGTGTTTTATGTTAAAAACAAGCAGAGACGGAATTCACATTGACTGTTTTTTTTTTAAATACTCTTTTTTTTTAACATGACAGGTGAGCTGGTGGCTTTGAAGAAAGTGCGTTTGGACAATGAAAAGGAGGGTTTCCCCATCACAGCCATTAGAGAGATCAAGATCTTGCGGCAGCTCAAGCACCGCAGTGTTGTCAACATGAAGGAGATAGTCACTGACAAGCAGGATGCACTTGACTTTAAAAAGGACAGAGGTAAGCGGGTTAGATATTATCTGCCAGGACTGGGTAAATGGAAAGATGACAGTGCTACTCGACTGCTGTGACTGACGGGAGCTTTCCCACGTGTTGTTGTAATCAGTGTCGCAATTGAAACCCACAGCTGTGAGCTGTAGCATGTCTGAAAGAAGGGCCGTCACAGTGTGGATTATCTCCCACCACTGTTGTGCACATTGCTCAGGGCTGCAGTGATAATCACAGGATAAATGATAACAATGAAAATTAATTTATTATGTAAATCACCATGTATCAGGCTGTAGACTTTAAATATTTAATTATCTAGTATAGTAGTATGACGAAGTTTTAAATATGCATGGAAAATAGAGGTTTTTTTTCTTATTCAACTTGCGTACAATCTTATCTTCAAAAAAACCCAAACTAGGCCTGATATAATCACTACAGTTGGTTTGGTTATTTGACAGCAGATGTTCATGTGGTGGTGATTCACATTAGCGAGTTTCATTCCACATGGAGCAGTGCTGGTTAATACGTTGACAGACATACATGACATTGTACTGTAGCTGGCTGTGCAGTTATGACAAAGCACAATAGTTGCACAGTTTCAGTAGAATACTCGCTGTAGAGCATTCTCACTTACTGAGGAGCAGAATTGAAGCTAGGTTAAATGATATGAGCTGATCAAAGTACATAGCAAACCTCTCTTTCACAGGCCCAATGCTCTAACCATGAGACTTGGGGTTCGTGAGTGTATGTTGTGTTTCTGGTTTCTAAATACATCTTCTCTCTGTATTTAGGTGCTTTTTACCTGGTGTTTGAGTACATGGACCACGACCTGATGGGCCTGCTGGAGTCGGGCCTGGTCCAGTTCTCCCATGAGCACGTCCGCAGCTTCATGCGCCAGCTGATGGAGGGTCTGGACTACTGCCACAAGAACAACTTCCTGCACAGAGACATCAAATGCTCCAACATACTGCTCAACAACAGGTAAAGAACAGTAGAAGAAGAAGTGTCCTTTATGTAGAGTGTTGTTTTTTGGTTCATTTGCAGTAGCAGCTAGGATTCAGTTGATTAGCAGTAAAAGCTGTTTCAGGTGAATTTTCATGCATCGGTATGGCCTACAGGTTTTTCAGTCTACTTTGTATTCGTCTGTTTGTTTAACTAACCTGATCCCCTTTTGTAAACTGACTTTAACAATATCAGCTATAATGCAGCACCACACACAACAGCAACTTGGAAAACATTCCTGCCGATGGTTTAAATGCAGCTGCACTCTGTAAATACTGTGAACTCAAAGACCAAAAGCAGTCAAACGCTAACTTTAATGATCGGAATGCAAGAATTTTAAAGTGTGTCAGCAGCAAAGCTAATTACTTTGCGACTAACTGGCGCTGCAAATTACAGCAATGAAAGGAGTACATCAACGTCTAACATATGCTTGCTCGGTACAGAACTGCATCCAATCTACAAACATTTCGGGATGCAAGGGGAAGCTAAACAAGCTGCAATAGCTAAGATGCTAATAAAAAGTAGCTGAATTGTGGGTTGTGCTGTGAAATGGAGCACTTAAGAGACACACTGCAGTTTGCTCTCACTCACTGCCCTGCTGCTGTACAACTGACTGAAAATAGATCCGTTTAGTTTGAGTTTGAACACTCACTCACTTTACTTTCTCAAAGTGCAGCGTGTATTTCTCCATCAGTTACAGTGTTCGTGAACTAATTCTTGTGTCAGTATTTAACCTGAATCACACAAAAGAGGCGAAAAAAGGATTTGGATATTTCCAGCAATAGCAAGTTTCATAATTCTTTGTTACTTTAAATGCAAACTAGTTATCAAAACGACCTGCCTGGCTCAGGCAGATGAGCGGAGTTGTATTTGGTGCCTCAGGGTCGGTTACTGTCAGTCATTTATAGTTGTCAGGGCATCTGTTCTCATGCTTGGTAGTGTTGCTGCTGATCTCTTTACGTTTCTTTGTACAGAGGTCAGATCAAACTGGCTGACTTTGGTTTGGCTCGGCTTTACAGTTCAGAGGAAAGGTAAGACATGAGTGTTTGTCATCTAAACGTATGCAATATATGGGGACCTCATCTGCTTGCCTGTGTAATTTAAGTACATGATTAAATGTGTCAATGGTGATTGAAGCAGTAATAAAACCTCACTGTGAGCATGGATTCCCCTCTTAATTTACAATGACTCTCTGTCACAGTTGTCCTTCAGATGGATCCCCGTTAGTGAAAGCTGAAATGTTTGTGTTTGCGCTATGAAAGTGCACCAGGTCTCATTGTCCCCTCTCTCCCCCCCCCCAGTCGACCGTACACTAATAAAGTAATCACACTATGGTATCGCCCCCCTGAACTCCTGCTGGGAGAGGAGAGATACTCTCCAGCCATTGATGTATGGAGCTGTGGGTGAGTACGACCTTTGTCATGATAGCACATCACTCATTCACACTCACTTAATTTCCTCTGTCATATACTCGCTCCTCCATTATATAATGTAGTGTAGGCTTCATGAACCCGTGTACATTTGGGCTAATGTTTTGTTGGGTGATGCAACCTCTCGTTAATATTGGTCTAGTTGCTTTAACCCTTCACCATTTTTGGAAAATAAGCACTAAATCATGACATTTTCATCTCTATCACTAAATCTTTCTAAAAACAATACATGAGAAAAAAAGCTGCATTGTGTTTTTAAAAAGGTTTTTAAAAAGGTTATTCTCAAATGATCTTTTGCCAGCGTGCATGTCTTCCTACTCAGTATCCTCTTGGTAGGTGAAAGCCTCCCACTCACCGTGGTACACGGATACCGTAGTTTATATATTTGAGTTTTTATGGATTTGTTGAAAACTTCACAGAAGATATTAATAACGGATGCATTTTTTCTGTCATGTTAACTAAACTAGACTAGATGTTTGCAGCACATTGAGTAACTTTTTAATCCTGAAGCACCTCGGGCACTGAGAGGCAAATTGGCTCACTCATTAATTTTTACTTGATTTATTTTTCCCCCGTGTGCTCTGCTGTCAAATTTGAACTTGAATTAAAGCAGAAGACTATTTTATGCAAATTGTTTGTAATTTAAACAGTATGTAAAAACATTAACTCTGAACCTTTTGCACCAGCAATACATTTCCATACAACTTCTACACTCTTTGTCTTTGAGGGAAAGACTTTCTTCTATAAGATGTGCAGGATTGGAAATGTACAAATAAAATGTATTTTCACAATCGTCCTGTCTGACAGAGATTCTGTTTGGTATTCACTCATTAAAACAGTTTATTAAACTTAGTTTCAGCTTGGTGAGTGGTAGTGTATCATTTTGTACTACTTCTTCCCTTTCTGTCATGGCTCAGGTGTATTCTGGGAGAGCTCTTTACCAAGAAGCCCATCTTCCAGGCTAACCAGGAGCTTCTACAGCTGGAGCTCATCAGGTAGGCTCCCCTTTCCTGAGCACAGCACCTATAAGTAATAACTTGTGCTGCAACCTCTACACCCCGATGTCTCTGTTTCTTCATCTCTGAGCCCATCTTTGCCTTTCTCTTGTCCTTTCCCTCAGCCGTCTGTGCGGGAGCCCCTGTCCTGCAGCCTGGCCTGACGTCATTAAACTTCCCCTCTTCAACACCATGAAACCCAAGAAGCAGTACAGACGGCGGCTGCGGGAGGAGTTTGCCTTGTACGTAGCCATGCTGAGCTTCCCCAAAGTAGCTGAGATCAACCCTTTCGTCTGTTTCTACAGTTGAAAAATCTTTCCCCTTCTGCACAGTTTACCTTCTGCTGCCTTGGACTTGCTGGACCGAATGCTGACCCTCGACCCTGCACGGCGCTGCTCATCGGAGCACGCTCTCAACAGTGACTTTCTGAGTAACGTTGAGCCCAGCAAGATGCCGCCGCCAGAGTCAGTAGCCCCATGGCCTCCGATTCCACTTTTCATCTATATAGTATCGGATATATAATGTGTTTTTTTAATTGTAAGAGTGAAAAAGTATTTGAAAGGCACACGTAATACTTTTCGTTGTTTAAACATCTCATTCAGTTCTTTAGTTCTATTTGATTGATTACAGATTTGTAATTCACGGTTGTTCTCTAATAATTTGTCTGTCTCTCGACTGCGACTCCAGTCTTCCTCACCACCAGGACTGCCACGAGCTGTGGAGTAAGAAGCGACGACGTGCACGTCAGAGCGGGGTGCCCGAGGATGTGCCTGTGCCCAAAGTGCCCCGCAAGGATGCGACAGGGACCTCCAGCGGAGAGAACAGCCGGCCCCAAACCCAAACCCAAACCCAAAGCCCGGCTGGAGTCCCACCGCCTCCACCAGGAAAACCTCCCTCCTCAGCCAACTTAGAGAGTGAGTTGTCAGGTAACGACTGCCTCTCAAAACTATTCGCAGAAACACACATAGACATAAGATATGCAAAAATGCAAACTGGGAAAATTTGCAGATTTTGGTAACATTGATGGAATGATAACCCAACTTTTGGAGCGCCCATACATGTCCTTGTTTTATGATTGTCCTATTATTACTGTACTTATTTATTAATGTAGTAGGCTGGCATACTGTTGCACTGCTTGGAAATTACTAAAAGTAATTTGGTTTGTTGGTATTGCATTGTCATAGTTTGAATTGTTGTTGCGTGAATGTGTTCAGGCCTGGGAGTTGCTGCAGAGCAGTTGAACCAGACAGAGCTGGCGGTGCTGCTTAACCTCCTCCAGGGACAGACGGACCTCAGCCTGCCCCAGGTGGCTCAGCTTCTCAACCTCTCCAAACCAGAGACACTCAGCCAGTCGTTGTCTGCCCTCAGTGAAGCCTCTGACCACCAGGGGGCTCTAGAGGACCAGGCCCAGTCTGCAGCCAGGTCCCAGCCCCCAGAGCCGCCTCCCGAACCCCAGGAACTCTCGCCGCCATCCGGAGAGCCGCCCCTCAGCCAGGAAGACCAGGCCAACCTGCTGGCTCTCATTTTGGGCCACATCATTAAGCCACAAACCGAGGAGCAAGGCGACGAGAGCAATGGCGTCCAATCAGAGGAGGCACTAATGCGCGGTTCGTCTGCCTCTACTACTGATCGCAAGGGCAAGTCCGGGTTTAGTCTCTAGAGGGTGGAGAAAAAAAGGGGGAACCAAGGTCAGTTGAAAATCACCAGGGACAGCAAGAATGAGAGCAGGGCAGAGAACAAATAGAAGCGAACTGAGTTTTGTTATTCAAAATTCCTGTATACTCTTATCAAATTAATTTCACTTTAGACTACCTGATGAAATCAACAAAGTGATCAATTAAGCAAATTAATTGGGTCATTAGTCGTGTCATGCATCCCCCACCCCTTCCTTTATCCCTGACATTCCTCACACGCTCGCCACTGTCCCCTTCCTCCCCCCCACCTCGCATATTGAAAAATGCAGTACCTCGCCGAATGTCACTCAAGCGCTTGTCGTCATATGACCCTGGTAACCAGGCAAAGGTTTGGTGCACATGGTCATCTCTCACTGGTGTACTCAATAAACCGGGAGAAAGTTTAGTTTTATTCATTTGAGTGAAAAGAAAGGTTCACACTGTATTGTTCCTTACACGTTTCTCCCACTTCCTTGTTTCTTTTTCATAGTCTTTGTTTCTGTATCTTTCCCATCTCCACTCATGCTCTCACTTAATTTTCATTATATAGCAGGTGTCATGGATTCTTCACATGAGGCGATGTTGCTTTAAACAGTCTGTAATGTCCGCCTTTTTATGAAGAACGTCTAATAAATTATCAAGTGAAAATAAATGTTTTGAGTCTTTAGACCTCACCTGCATGTGTTTCTTTTAACTTTGGTTTGTCACACTTTTTTGTTTTGTTTCAAACTGTTCACTCTGACTCAGATATTAATTAAAAATGTGATTAGCAAGTTGAATAAAACTATTGACTATGCTGCTGACACTGGAATGGTAACAGTCCTGTTTTCTTCTGGTTATTTCTCCCGTCGAGGCGTCTGGAGCCCTTGCCACCTTGGTTTGCCTTGCACTGCTGTAGATTGGAAAAGAATGAGACTAACCTGGTTTAGTAATCTTGTCCTGACCTTTATAATACTTAGAATTCCTCTACATAAGTCACCCTTTCTGTTCATCCAGCTGTACATGCCCTTCCTAATGTTTTCTCATCTAGTTACCACATTTTCCCCTTTTTCTTTTTTTTTTTTTTGAAGGTTGTTGGTTGGAGGAAAAACAAGACCAGCTGCATCTGTTTTGCATACATTAATGCAATTCTTTTTTTAAACCCATATAGGGAATACATTCAATGTTAAACTGTGTTTAATACACATTCTTTAACGGTGATGATTCATGTTAAAATTAAACTTTTATTTTCAACGTTGAGATTTAATATATCTCAATAGGTGCATGCCTGTAGATTTTTTTTGTAGGCCAACTTTGTATTCAGGTCAGAATAGTTTTAGTATCTATTGCACCGTATACACAGTGCCCATAACAAAGTTAACTTTACTGCAACAATACCGGCAGATCTCTTCTAATGGTTCTGAAATGTACTTTATGTTCTAATACATTTAGAGTGCTCTGCTCTCCCTCTTGTGGTGAAGGTAGGAATGTCAACATTGTGTAACTTTGTCCGGCCTTTGTAACAAATACATTTTTACTTTGCGTAAGTGCAGATTAAACGAGACAAATAAGATTGAGAGCTATTGTATGAATAGAGCACATTGAAATTAAACATTTTATGCCTTGTTGCCTAACGTTTTGTTCTCTGTCCTGTTTGGCCCCATCAGATGGTGCAACATCAAAGAGGAAACAGCTTGGGGTCAACCAGGTGCCTCCATCTGGTGAGCAGCGTCCACCTTCTCCACCCGGGCCACCTCCATCAGCCCTTGGAAATGCCCAGCAGGCTGGGTCTGAGACCCAACCCAGCCAGGACATCAGCCCTGCCATGGCAGCTGCCTTGATCCAACTCATCTCTCAGCAGGACTCGGAAGCTGGGGACCCTCAGCGCAGCAAGGACCCATCTCCTGCTGTGGAGGCCCTGGCCCGGGGACAGCCCCCTCCACCCTGGGTTGCAGACTCTCCCCCGAAAGCTACGGCTGCAGCTGATACCCCAGCAGGACTGGGGACTGCTGCTCCTACCACTGCAGCACAGTTCCCCAAGGACCAGGACCTCCGCTTTTCTCATGGAGCTGCCCGCTGACCCTCGGTGAGACAGGCCTAGGTATCTTGAGACGGCTGCAGTAATCCTGGCATGAAGGGAAAGGCAGAGGGACACCAGAAGATTATGACTCACTGGACAATGAGCAGGTAGCTAAAGTTGAATCAAAGATTATGAAAATGAATGTCTTAAAGAAAGAGATGCCTTTTGAGGTCCTGATCATCACTGCCCCCTGAACAAGCTGTTGTGTTGTGTTGGAGGGAGTGTTTGGACCTGAGGTCGATCTGACTTCTAACAATCCATTAAGTGACCGTCACCCCCTGCGACCCCTTGCTCTTTCCTGTCCACTGAAGATCCTGACTTGAATGAAGTTTAGCTTCCAAATTGAGTGCCATGCAGCTGACACTCAATTTAGAAAGCAGCTGTGATTTATTTTCTTTTTTTTTTCTCTGCAAACAAATGATTGTCATGCCCACTGCAGTGCCCACTTCTAACAAAGTTGTCAATGTTTTGGAGGATGAAGTCCCGGTCGTCCGCTCTGATGGGGTGGTGTCGGTGAATGTGTGATGGAAGATTTGGCTGAAGCTAAAATACTGTGAATGGCTATATTTGAGACGGAACACTGGAGCAACATGAGTTTCCCATTGAACCTTACATGCCGGCTAGCTCCCCTGTTTTCAGCCTTGTGCCTCCTTTGGGACCCCAGCGACCCCTAAATGATCTTGGCCTATATCGGGGGAGTGTGGGTTAAGTTTCTGCTTTGGATGGTACCTACAACAGTGTACATCTGCAGGACTGTTTTTTGTTTTGTTTTTACCCAAAGGCTACTCCATATTATATTCTGTCTGTTATCAACTCGGCTGAATTGCGATGTGTTCTCGGTCCACATGAAGATTTTCCTTCCTTTAATATAAAACCTCTGTGTCCTAACGAGCCTAAGCCTGCATACTACTTTCCTGTCTCCAATACGGATTTGACCACTGCATTACGACGGACTGCTCCATAATACTCAAGCTATTCTGCTAGTTGAAATATAAAGCTATAGAAACACGTATACACAGACAGAAACAGACTTTTTTCGGCTTTTCCTGGTGGGCTGTGAAAGCCTCTTCTAATATGTCATCGCCTCCCTGCCAACTTGTGCAACAAAAGCTTTTTTCTTTTTTTTGGTGCAGTTATTTTCTACCGAAAGAAAATGTTTCACGCTTAAAAAAAAAGAATAATGGTCCATGTTTCTGTTTCCTTTGTTTTTTTGTTTGTTTTTTTGCTTTGGAAAAGGAAAGGGAGGAGAAAATGGTTTGGTGTGTCTGTAAAAAGAAAAAAAAATATTTTGTAATATGTGTTTTCTTGGTTCAGTTTATTAAAGGAAGTAATGCGACCAGTTGAATAGTCTCTCCTGGCGTCTCTTGATTGTTTCTCTAAAGTGGCCACTAGATGGTAGGCCCTCCCTCATACAGCTCTAACTACAGGGAGTCCTCTCGGTCGGGCCTTGGCAAAGCCTGATCAGAGTTGATGGCTGCAGCATGGGCTAAGCTAACCAGATTTCTGATGTTTCTTATTGCTCTTTAGATCTGGAAACTCATTTTAGTTTGTCTTTCACTATTTTTTTATGAGGAACACATCAAAGAAGGGAAGTCATTGATCATACTAGTAACATGAGTAAAAAGACTAAAACGCAATTCAAAATACACAGGTCATAATCTGAATTAAAAAACTAAATATAAAAAACTAGACTAAAAGAATATGTATAACTAAATCTTGAACAGAATATTCAATAAGGTTAGGTTTTTTCAGGTGTTTGTTTTGTTAGGTATTTCTCAAACCTGTTTAAATCTTTTGTATCCAACGTGTTTTTTCGTTATTTAAGACTTAAATTCATGAATATGGCCATAACATTTGGTCATTGTTGGTAATATGCAATTGGTCGTCTTTTTTTCTCTTTCAACAGACGCATATGTCTGCTGTCATGTTGGAGGAATACAGTGTTACTAAGTGTTGCTTTTGGAACACGTAGTCGAAGGCTTATTTAAATCTGTATAGTTTATTTGTGGCCGTTGAAGTGTAGTTTAATTTTCACAGTTGGTTTTATAATTACTTGTTTCATAGACACTGCCTAATATGTGAAGTATGAGATTGACCCAGTCACACAGTTCCCTTCGCATCAATCTTATTTATGTGTTGTTTCCGTTACCACTTGGGTTGATCTCTTCATGAAGATCCTGACAGGCTGACAAGGATCATAAACTGCAGATTGGCAAAGAGAGAGGCCTGCAAGGTTCATGCAAGACTGGCTGTGTGTGTGTGTGTGTGTGTGTGTGTGTGTGTGTGTGTGTGTGTGTGTGTTAGGATTGGCTTCATGCATACCCAGACCAGTTCCTCACTTGGCAGGCTTACAGAGCCGCTTACCCCTCTGGCCCACCAAGCAGCTGAGCCCTCTGGGTGATAGATCCTTTCAGAGTGGAGGCAGTGGGAGGCTCACCTGCCCTCTAGCACAGGCCCAGTGTGAGTGAGATGAGACAGTGCCGTGTGTGTGTGTGTGTGTGTGTGTGTGTGTGTATGTTTCTGTCTGATGCTTTCGCCCATCGGGACTCCAAATAATAGTGAATGTGCCCGCAGGGATTTTCCACAGGAGAGCTAGTGGGCAATGCCAGTGCCAAGTCACAGAGACTAGACGAATAAATCAGGACTGAGGAGTGAAGAGAGGGAGGTGCACGAGGCTGTGCCATCAATCAGAAAGGCACCTTATGGGGAATGCCCATAAATGTGCCACGCTGCCAGTCTGAAGCACGTACCCGCCATAGCAGCGACGGCGGCATTCAAAACGAAGCCTCCATTTTGGATGCCGTTGCTTCACTCTCAGCCACAGTGATTTTGGGGGGCTTCCAGACAAATAGTGAATTGACTGACAGTCCATTTTAATATATTCATTCCAAATTTTATTAATGCGCTTGTATTTTTTGCATCACTTCTTGGTCCAATTTCCTCTGTCCCTGTGCAAACTGATTGTTGGAGCAAAAAATTTAAAATCTACAACATATTTGACTATAATCACGGCAGTTGCGTACCCTTTGTCCACTACGTGAAATCTGTCAACTATGAACAAATAGCAGCTCGTTTTAAATGTATGTCAAATGTAGGACCCAGCTCTCACAGCACACATCTGCCTGGACCCTGACTGAGTAAAGAACACTTAGGAACATGTATCCGTCTGCTTAAATGTACACCAGCCACTGCTGATGAATTTTTGGGCAAAATAAATCTGTAAACTCTACCAGCCACACTGGCTGGTTCTTGATCATTTTTCAGATTGCCACAACAAACAATTTAACAATCTATCTAAAATGGCTATCTGTCTGAACTGGTGCTACATTTTA